>CM039672.1:31213295-31755438 GCA_022496015.1 Hordeum marinum
GATGGAGATCAAGATGATGGAGATCATGTGTTGGCCGGTGACGATGAGAGATCATGTCGGTGTTTCGAAGATGGAGATCTTAAACACAAGTTCATGGCCATATCATGTCACTTATGAATTGCATGAGATGTTAATCCTTTTATGCACCTGTTTTGCTTAGTACGGCGATAGGATATAAGGTGATCCCTCACTTGAATTTCAAGATGAACTGTGTTCTCCCCGAGTGTGCCCGTTGCGAAAGTTGTCGTGTTGAGAAACACACGTGATGATCGGGTGTTATAGACTCTACGTTCACATACAACGGGTGCAAGCCAGATTTGCAGCGCAGAACACTCGGGTTAAACTTGACTAGCCTAGCATGTACAGACATGGCCTGGAACACGAGAGACCGAAAGTCGAACATGAGTCATATAGTAGATATGATCAACATAATGATGTTCACCATTGCAGCCACCTCAACTCACGTGATGATCGGACTTGAGTTGGTGAATTTGGATCATGTATCACTCGAATGCGGAGGGAGATGTCAATTTGAGTGGTAGTTCTTAAGTAATATGATTAATTGAACTCATTATCATGAACATAGTAAAAGTGTCTTTGCAAATTATGTTGTAGATTAACTAGCTCGCGCTGTAGCTCCCTTAAATTGTATATGTTCCTAGAGAAATAGAGTTGAAAGATGTTGGTAGCAATATTGCGGACTGGGTCCGTGATCTGAGGATTGTCCTCATTGCTGCACAGAAGGCTTATGTCCTTAATGTACGCTCGGTGCGCCACCCCTCTAGCGTCGTCTATAGATGTTGTGAACATCTGACAGGCACGTTTCGATGACTACTTGATAGTTTAGTGCGTCATGCATTACGGCTTAGAATTGAGGCTCTGAAACATTTTGAACGTCACGGAACATATGAGATGTTCTAGGGGCAGAGATTGTGATCTCAGGCTCGTGCCTGTGTTGCGAGATATGAGATCTCCAACAAGATTCTTTGCCTGTAAGATGAAGGAGAATAGCTCAATCGTTGAGCATGTACTCAGATTGTCTGGGTACTACAATCGCTTGAATCAAGTGGGAGTTGATCTTCCAGATAAGATAGTGATTGATATAGTTCTCCAAGTCACTGTCACTAAAGCTACTAGAACTTAGTGATGAACTATAATACACCAGGGATAGAAGTATTGATCCCTGAGCTGTTCGCAATGTTTGACACCGCGAAGGTAGAAATCAAGAAGGAGCGTCAAGTGTTGATGGTTAATCAAACCACTAGTTTCGAAAAGGGCAAGAGCAAGGAGGGAAACTTCATGGATAGCAAGTCAGTTGTTGCTCCAGTGAAGCAACCCAAAGTTGAACTCAAACCCGAGACTAAGTGCTTCTATTATGAGGTGAGAGGTCGCTGAAGTGGAACAACCCTAGATACTTGGTAGATAAGAAGGCTGGCAACATTGATAGAAGTATTTGATATACGAGTTACTAATGTGTACCTTGCTAGTACTCTTAGTAGCACCTGGGTATTGGATACCGGTTCGGTTGCTAAATGTTAGTAACTCGAAATAAAAGCTACGGAATAAATAGAGGACTAGCTAAGGGTGAGGTGACGATATGTGTTGGAAGTGTTTCCAAGGTTGATGTGATCAACATCGCACGCTCTCTCTACCTTCAGGATTAGTGATGAACCTAAAAAATGTTATTTGGTATTTTGCTTTGAGCATGAACATCATTAGATCATGTTTATTGCAATACGGTTATTCATTAAGTTAGAGAATAATGGTTATTCTGTTTACATGAATAATACCTTCAATGGTCATGCACCCAGTGAGAATGGTTTGTTGAAATCTTGATCGTAGTATTACACATGTTCATAACATTGATGTCAAAAGATACAAAGTTAATAATGATAGTACACATACTTGTGGCACTGCCGCTAAATGTCATATTGTTATAAGCGCATGTAGAAACTCCATGCTGATGGATATTTGGACTCATTCGATTTCGAATCGGTTGAGACATGCGAACCATGCCTCTTGGGCAAGATGACTAAAGGACCCCGTTGGATGGAGGGCAAGTGATTCATTGAAAATGATACATGTTGATATGCAATCTAGTGAGTCTTGTAGCGTGCAGTGGATATCGTTATTTTCTTACCTTCACTGATGATTTGAGTAGATATAGTTATATTTACTTAATGAAATACAAGTCTGAATCGTTTGAAAGGTTCAAGCAAATTCAGAGTGAAGTTTAAAGATCATCGTGACAAGAAGATAAAAATGACTGCGATATGATCGTGGAGGTGAATATCTAAGTCACGAGTTTGGCATACAACTTAAGACAATGTGAAAGTTGTTTCACAACTAAACGCCACCTGGAACACACCATAGTGTGATGGTGTGCCGAACATCATAGTTATGCTCTATTGGGCATGGTGCATGCTATGATGTCTCTTGTCGTTTATACTATAATCTTGGGGTTATGCATTAGAGACAACTACATTCACTTTAAATAGGGCACCATCTAATCCGTTTGAGATGACACATATGAATTACGGTTTGATAGAAACCTAAGCTGTCATTTCTTAATACTTGGGGCTTGCGGCCACTTGTGTGAAAAATGTTTCACCTACTGAGGTCGAACCAAGGCGGACAAATGCATCTTCATAGAATACCCTAAAGATCAGTGGGTGAACATTCTATCTCAGATCCAAGTGCAAAGTGTTTGTTACTAAAACGGATCCTTTCTCGAGGAAGGTTCTCTCGAAAGAATTGAGTGGGAGGAAGAGATAGAACTTGATGAGGCTGTTAAACCTTTGTTCAACTAGAGAGTAGCGCAGCGCAGAAAGATGTTTCTGTGAAGCCTACGTTAGTTGAAGAGGAAGTTAATGATGATGATCATGAAGCTTCAGGATCAAGTTACTATCGAACTTCGTGGGTCGACAAGGATGTGTACTGGCTCCTAAGCGGTACGACAACCCTGTCTTCGAGGTCATGTTGTTGGACAGCGATGAACCTACGAGCTATGGAGAAGCGATGATGGGCCCGGATTCAACAAATGGTTGGAGGCCATGAATCCGAGATAGGATCCATGTATGAAAAACCAGTTAGACTTGGTAGACTTGCTCGTTGGTCGGCAGGTCGTTGAGTACAAATGCATCTTTAAATGAAGACACCACTGATGGTGAATGTCACCTATTTGTAAAGCTCGACTTGTGCAAAGATGTTTGTGACAAGTTCAAGGAGTGACTACAATGAGACTTTCTCACTCGTAGCGATGCTAAAGTCTGTTGGAATTATGTTAGCAGTTTGCTTGCGTTTTCAATTATGAAATCTGACAGATGGATGTCAAAACATCATTCCTTACGGTTTACTTGAGGAAAGGTTGTATGTGATACAACCAGAAGGTTTTGGTCAGTCCTAAGGATGCTAAAAGGTGTGCAACGCTTCGTGATCCTTCCATGGACTGAAGCAGCATCTCGGAGTTGGAATATACACTTTGATGAGGTGATCAAGTTTTTGATGTTTGTACAAAGTTTACGGAGAAACTTGTATTTGCATAAGTGAGTGGGAGCACTATAGAATTTCTGATAAGTATATGTGGAGGACATATTGTTGATCAGAAATAATGTAGAGTTTCTGGAAGCATAAAACGGTCATTTGGAAGTGTTTTTCAAAGGAAGACATGGATGAAGCTACCTAATTGTTGAGCATCAAAATCCATGGAGATAGATCAAGATGCTCAATGAGACTTTCAATGAGTGCATACCTTGACAAGATTTTGAAAGAGTTCAAAATGGATCAGTCAGAGAAAGAGTTCTCGCCTAATTTATAAAGTGTGAAAGTTGAGTGAGACTCAAAGCTCGACAACGGCAGAAGAAGAAAGAGAAAGGACGAACGTCGTCCCCTATGCCTTAGCCATAGGCTCTATATTATGCCATGCTGTGTACCGCACCTGTGTGTGCCTTGCCATGAGTCCGTCAGGGGGTACAAGAGTGAACCAGGAGTGGATCACTGGACAGCAGTCAAGATTATCCTCTGTAACTAAGAGACCGAGGAGATGTTTCTCGATATGGAGGTGATAAGAATTCGTCGTAAGGAGTTACGTCGATACAAGCTTTTAACACTAATCCGGATGACTCGTAGTAGCAATCTGGATACGTATAGTGGAGCAGCCATTTGGAAATAGTATCAAGTGGAGTGTGGTAGCAGTGTTTACGGTTTGACATAGAGATTTGCAAAGTACACACGGATCCGAATATCGCAGACCCGTTGACTATAAGACCTCTCTCACATGCAAAGCATGATCGAGCCCCAGAACTCATTGGGTGTTAGATTCATAACAATGCGAATCACATGGTGATGTGAACTAGATTATTGACTCTAGTGCAAGTGGGAGACTGTTGGAAATATGCCCTAGAGGCAATAATAAATTAGTTATTATCATATTTCCTTGTTCATGATAATCGTTTATTATCCATGCTATAATTGTATTGATCAGAAACTCAGATACATGTGTGGATACATAGACAACCCCATGGTCCCTAGTATGCCTCTAGTAGACTAGCTCATTGATCAAAGATGGTTAAGGTTTCCTACGCATGGACATGAGATGTCGTTTGATAACAGGATCACATCATTAGGGAGAATGATGTGATGGATAGGACCCAAACTACAAACATAGCATATGATCGTGTCAGTTTATTGCTACTGTTTTCTGCATGTCAAGTATATGTTCCTATGACCATGAGATCATGAAACTCACGGATATCGGAGGAGTGCCTTGTGGTATCAACGTCGCAACGTAACTGGGTGACTATAAATGTGCTCTACAGGTATCTCCGATGGTGTCTGTTAAGTTGGCATGGATCGAGACTGGATTTGTTACTCGGTGTGACGGAGAGGTATCTCAGGGCCCACTCGGTAATACAACATCACAACAAGCCTTGCAAGCAATGTGGCTAAGTGTTAGTCACGGGATCTTGTATTACGGAACGAGTAAAGAGACCTGCCAGTAACGAGGGTGAACTAGGTATGGAGATATCGACGATCGAATCTCGGGCAAGTAACATACCGAAGAACAAAGGGAACGTTATATACGGATTAACTGAATCCTTGACATAGAGGGTTCGACCGATAAAGATCTTCGTAGAATATGTAGGAACCATGTGGACGTCCAGGTCCCGCCATTGGTTATTGACCGTAGAGGTGTCTCGGTCATGTCTACATAGTTCTCGAACCCGCAGGGTCTGCACACTTAAGGTTCGGTGACGTTTCGGTAGCGTAGAGTTATGTATGGTGGTGACCGAAGGTTGTTCGGAGTCCCGGATGAGATCCCGGATGTCACGAGGAGCTTCGGAATGGTCCGGAGGTAAAGATTCATATATAGGATGTCCCGGTTTGGTCGCCGGAAAGTTTCGGGCTCATCGGTAGTGTACCGGGAGTATCGGTAGTGTACCGGGAGTGCCGGTAGTGTACCGGGGGACCTCCGGGAGGGGTATTTCGACCCCAAGAGGTCCATGGGCTGTGGGAGAATAATAACCAGCCCTTAGTGGGCTGGGAAAACAGCCAAAAAGGCCCATGGCGCAGGAGAGAAAGTCCTAAAGCAAAAGTGGAAAATCAGCCAATAGGAGGCAATCCTACTCCAACTAGGATTGGAGGTGAAGTAGGATTGCTCCCACCTCCTATTTCGGCTGACCCAAGGCCTTGGCTGCCTCTCCTCTCCTCTCCTCCTATATATACTAGTGGATTGGGTGGTTTTTTGGACAGAATTTCCGGCCACGTGCTACCCGTTTCACCGGTGCACAAGTTTCTCCTCTAGATCGGTTTTTCGCAGCGCTTAGGCGAAGCCCTGCCGGAATCACTCCACCACCATCACCGGAGCGCTGTCACGCTGCCGGTGTGAACTCTCTCTCCCTCTCCACCTCCTCTTGCTGGATCAAGACGGTGGAGATCGTCATCAAGCTGCACGTGTGCTGAACGCGAAGGTGCCGTCCATTCGGCGCTAGATCGGAAGGACCGTGATTGAGATCGCGAGACGGTTCGTGATGAGATCGCGGAACGGATCATGATGAGTTCATGGGACAGATCGTGATCAGATTGTGAGACGGATCGTGATGAGATCGCGGGACGGATCGTGATGGGATCGCGGGAGGGATCGTGATGAGATCGCGGGACGCTCGGCGATTTGGATCGCGAAGATGTTCGACTACACCAACCGCGTTTCTTAACGCTTCCCGCTTAGCGATCTACAAGGGTATGTAGATCCACTCTCCCTCTCATAGATGCTCATCACCATGGATAGGTTTGCGTGTGCATAGGAAATTTTTTGTTTCCCATGCGACGTTCCCCAACACCTATTCCTTCTTTTCTTCCTATTCCTTGATTTTATTCATCTTATTATGTCATTTGTGGACTAAATAGGTAAATTATGTCATAAATGGACTAAATAGGCTAAATTATGTCATAAATGGGCTAAACAGGCGAATTAAGAGGAGGAAAAGAAGAAGAAGAAGAAGAAGAAAAGAAGAAGAATAAGAAAAGAAGAATAAATCTTCTTCTTCTTTTCTTATTCTTCTTCTTCTTCTTCTTCTCTTCCTATTCCTTCTTTTCTTCCTATTCCTTGATTTTCTTCATCTTATTATGTCATTTGTGGACTAAATAGGCTAAATTATGTGATAAATGGACCAAATAGGCTAAATTATGTCATAAATGGGCTAAATAGGCTAATTAAGAGGAGGAAAAGAAGAAGAAGAAGAAGAAGAAGAAGAAAAGAAGAAGAATAAGAAAAGAAGAATAAATGTTCTGCTTCTTCTTCTTTTCTTATTCTTCTTGTTCTTCTTCTTCTTCTTCTTCTTCTCTTCCTATTCCTTCTTTTCTTCTTATTCCTTGATTTTCTTCATCTTATTATGTCATTTGTGGACCAAATAGGCTAAATTATGTCATAAATGGACTAAATGGGCTAAATAAGAGGAGGAAAAGATGAAGAAGAAGAAGAAGAAGAAGAAAAGAAGAAGAAATGTTCTTCTTCTTGTTCTTTTCTTCTTCTTCTTCTTCTTCTTCTTCATCTTTTCCTTCTTTTCTTCCTATTCCTTGATTTTTTTTCATCTTATTATGTCATTTGTGGACTAAATAGGCTAAATTATGTCATAAATGGACTAAATAGGCTAAATAAGAAGAAAAATACCGTTATCACGGAGGTGAAGGACTGGTCGGGGCTGCACTAGTGCCAGACTGAGGTGAAGGGCCGGTCGGGGTTCCACCAAGGGCAGACTGAGAAGCATGGGTTGATGATTGTCAGGAAGCATTCTACACCAAAGATCATTTCCAATGTCTCGTTAGCATGATGCAACATAAATGTGAATAGTACTAACGACCATTCAAATCAAACTCACCGTGTTCACCGGAGCAATCTGGGGCATCGGTGGAGGGGTCTGGCCGCTTTTCTGGCACATGCTCTACACATTTGGTTCTCACGAGTTAGTCATATTACTTAGTAATGGAACAAACATTATGTGCATGATTTGGCTAATATGCAGGAGAAACGTACCACCAAGATGTCGTATAGGGCCCGGTTTTGAGCATCATTCCGGTTCCTCTCCTCCTCCAACAGCCTAGCCGTCCTCTCCTCTAGCTCCCTCTCCCTCTCCTCCGCCTGCCTTCTTTCCGCCTCCAAAAGCGTCTGCGTGTTTGCTCTCTCTTTCTCAAGAGCAGCCTACAACACACCACTCCTCGTTAGCATTGTAATCATCGACGGACGCACACACAATGTAATGGATAGGAAAGGTATCCGAGTCCGTATAACTAACCGCCATGGCGAGTTCCGATGGCCGTGCATGGGGCATTATCTGAGGACCAGAGCTACTCTGGTGCTTCTTGATTTGCGTGAGAGTCTTAGGACAACGTATCAGTCCATCACCAATGGCTATCGAGCCATGGGACCTCCCGCCACCAGATATCATAACCAGCTCTGTATCAAAAGGATCCTGGCTCGGGTTAAAGTCGTCCCCTTTCCTTGACTTCCCCTCGTCTCTGTACCTCACGAGCTTGTTGCGGGAGGAGATGTTGGTGAAGGTCTCTGGATGATCTAGGTCAGACTCCGAGAATGCCTTGGCCTTCTTGTACGGGGCACTATGGGCCATGCCATAGAGGTCGAACAGACCTGGCACGAGCTTCTTGTTGTGGTGCGACTGAGAGAGAGGAACAAAATATTAGTCAAGGGCTTAAGCTAGCATGAAGAATGAAATTGCTATGTAAATAAGGTCATTTTGGAGCTAAGTAAGGTTATTATGTCATTTTTGAGGAAAAAAAGCTAAGTTTAGGTCATTTTGGAGGTAACCAAGATTATTATGCCAATTTTGACCAAACTATGCTAATTATGTCAGTATTGAGCTATCCAAGGTAGTTATGCCTTTTTAGCTAAGTAAAGCATATTTAGGCATTTTATAGAGCTATCTTAGGTTATTATGTCATTTTAGAGCTAATTATGTCATAAATTAACAAGCTAAGATTATTTTAGGTCATTATTGAGCTATCAAAGGTAGTTATGCAATTTTTTTAACTAAGTAAGCATTATTGAGCTATCCAAGGAAAAATGCTATCATGTAGAATGAAATTGCATGAATCATGAAGCAAACCACATACCCAATGAACCCCGTACTCAAACAGGTTGGAGCTCCCTTGATGGTGTGGCACACCAACCATTTGGGCACGCTTATCCTTGGCCCTTTAGTGTTCGACTAGCCATTTGGGAGAGCACCACTCATCCACCAACGCCTCCCAACAGTCCATCCTATCCGCACATCATCTCGGGGGCACCTAAGTTAGTCAAGAGAAATTTCAGTGCTATGCCTACGAATCAAATCAAGAGAACTAAGTTCGAGGCCTTAAGAATAGGTAATTACCACCATGTACTTCTCCTTAGTCAGAAACTTGCCGTGACACTTCTTCTTCGCCCTCCTAATACCCTTCGAGGCGTAGTAGTCTCGAACGGCCTGCACCCGAGCCTCGTGCCGTAAGTTCTTAAGTAGGCGCTTGCACTCGGCTTCGACAACCGAAACCGCAGCCTCCTGCTCTCCATCTGAAATCCTGTAGAAGGTCTGCAGTCAAACAAGACAACGCTGATTAGTAAAATCACTACGTAGTGTTGATCTTTAATTCTGTAAAGGAGTACCCAGAACCGACGGAACACAATGTCGGCCACCGTCTCGCACTCGACACCGGCGACCATCTCCCCTGGCGGGGCCGGGGCAGCTTCGTACAGCTCCCAGCTAAGTGCTAGCTGTGGAACTTGACCCTCACCGGGCAACGTGACCCACCCAGGGAAGTGCTGCTAGCAAAGCACACCAAGGACCTGGTTGGGCCTACGGACACCACGGGGGTGTACCCAGCCCCTGCAGTATGTCAAGGCCAATGCATTAGATATTAATTTGAAGAAACATGAAGGCAAAAGGTTAAAAAAGAGTAAATTCACTTACTTCAACCCATTAGGATGTATCAACCACCTCTGGTCGGGGGTCGTCGGCACGGGCGGGAGCTTTGTACCGCCACGCTGGTAGACCTTCTTGCCCTTGTCAACCAGCTCGCCCTCGCTGTAGCTATCATCCGAGAAGGTGTCCTCGCTATCATCAGTAGGGCCACTAGCATCCGGAGTCTCGTGCGAAGAAGACTCCGGGACCGGAGTCTTCTGGGATGAAGACTCTGGGACCGGACTCACGTGGGGCGAAGGAGAGGCGCCCCGAGTCTGGTGACGTGAAGGATCGGCGACCCCAGTCTGGTGGGGCGAAGGATCCGCGACCCGAGTCTGGTGGGCCGAAGAATCGACGACCGGAGGCTCATGGACCGGAGTCCGAGACGGGTCCACATCAGACAGAGCGGTCCTGTGGTCGGGTGAATCAGCTGGGGGTGGCGGCGAGGAAGGCGTAGCAACCTTCCTACCTCTCCCGCTGCCACGTCCACCTCTAGCAGCCTTCTTCGTCCTCCCCCGACCTCTGTCGGCCGAAGAAGAAGCGCCCGTCGGTGCTGACTGCATACTGTCTAGCAGCGCTCTCCGGAGGGGTTGTGCTGGAATAATGGAAGCACCCCTCCCAGGAGCGCTCGCACAAGGCTCAGAGCGCTCTGGACCCTTGCCCACCATCCTGTCAACACCTGCAATGACAAAAAGTAAACGAAATTAGTATAACATCAAAAAATTGAATAACTGACATGAATACTATGTATATAATTTAAGAGTATCATCATCATGAACATAATAAAAATTTGGATACCTGACATTACTAATATTACTCTGAATCGTCTATATATGCTCCGGGATCATTAAATGCATCATCATCATCACTATCAGTGATGAGCTCATCAGCATCATTAAATAAATGCATCAACATGTGGAAGGCCTCCTTTACATAATTGTTCAAGCATTGAAAGGTCATCTGCAGCAGTAACTTCTTCTTGTTCCGGCTCTTCTTGTTCCGGCTCATGGGTGAAGTCGGATTCACTATCGCTGTCTACTTCAATGTTCAGGGGTACAGTTGAGCAATTCTTGAAACGTTTTTTGGAAAGACGTGTTTCTTGGAAGAATTGTCCTTCGTCATATGTGTCTTGGTCATAATCCTCTTCATTGGGGGGAGGTGGTCTAACACGTGGCGGCACTTCATAAACGACATCCCAACCACTGAGATTTGAATCACTTTGACAGGCCCACGGTAGATAGAAAACTTGGGTTGCCTGTTGAGCCGTAATATAGACATCGGGAACATCCAAATGGGTGCTTTGTTTGATTTCGACTAGACCTATATGTTCATGAGTCCTTCTAGTATCCTTCGGCTGGAACCAATAACATCTGAAGACTACGACGTTTGGTGGGTTTTCACCATAGAATTGAAGTTCATAAATTGCTTCAACTCTTCCATAATACTCGATACCTCCTTCGCCGATAGTAGAGACACAACAATTTGTAGACTTTCGGTCGGCCATACATAGCTCTTTGCCATAGGTACGAAAGCGATACCCGTTGATGTCGTATTTGTCAAATGAACGGACCTTATAGTCAAAACCATTAGCTATTTGTCTCAATTCGGCATCCATAATCTCTGAATTAGCCTACAAGTTTAATACGAAAGGATTGTCGCATTAGTCGCAAATTAGCCAAAGAAATGAAATGGTCTAATGGAAATTACCGTTTGTTTGAACCAAGAGATGAAACCGGGATAGGCGCCTCATTGCTTTGCCAGAAGCTCATACTCTTCAACGGAATCCTTTTGTATCACCGCTCCATACGAGAATATGGAGACGTATCGACTGCATCAAATATCCCGGAATAAGAGCAGTTCAAAGGAATTAGAAATTGTGAAACAATGTATGGAGATCTTACTCGATGTACGGCCGCACTTCTGTTAGGTTGTTGAAGAGATACAGCGAAATGGTCCGCCATTCTTCGACACCCAACGGTACTGGTTTGGAACCACTGGCTGGTGCGAGATCCCCTTTGAATAGGCTGAGGTTGGACCGACCCTTTTTAGGGTCGTCAGCATTGTACCGAGGCTTCGGATTATGCAAATGACGATTTTTGGCTTCGTAGTGTGCTGTCACGAAGTTTGCCGCCTCCTCAGTGATGAATGCCTCGGCCATCGATGCTTCAATTCTACGTTTGTTTTTACATTTTGCTCAAAGCGTCTTCTGCATTCTCTCAGTTGAGAAGCACCAACGATTTTGCACGGGCCCTCCCAATATTGCCTCGGTCGGGAGATGCAAAATCAAGTGCTGCATTGGATTAAACATGCTCGGCGGAAAGATTTTCTCTAACTTGCAGATCAACTCTGGCACGAACTGTTCCATTTCTTCGAGGAGGTCAGGCGATAGTTCTTTTGCACAAAGAAGACGGAAGAAATAGCTCAGCTCTGCCAATACTAGCCATTCATCCTCAGGGATGAAGCCACGCAACATCACCGGCATTATCCGCTCAATCCATATGTGCCAATCATGACTTTTTAGACCAAATATTTTCAATTTTTCAAGACTCGCTCCCCTCTTTAGATTTGCTGCATACCCATCGAGGAACATCAACTGCATTTTCACCCACAGAATAATTTCCCTCATAGCTGGCCTTCCAAGATTGAACCATCCCTTTGGCTTCGTCCAGTTCTGCTTTCCTTTCGGATCTTGCATGTTTTGTAACGGTCTATCACATAGCTCCTCTTGATCGACTCTAGCCTTAGGATTATCCTTTGACTTCCCCTCTATGCCGAACAATGTGCCAAAAATGGCTTCGGCGATGTTCTTTTCAGTGTGCATCACGTCGATGTTGTGTGGGCAAAGGAGGTCTTTGAAGTAAGGCAGATCCCATAAGCATGTCTTGTCAGTCCAGGCGTGTTCCTTATTATACCCCTTGAAATACCCTGGACGCGCTAGATCTGGCTCGAGAGCGTTTAACTGATCTAGGATTTGTTGGCCGGTCAACGCAGGTGGTGTAGAGTGTTTGACAACTGTACCTTTCATGAAGTTCTTCTTGTCTTTCCTGAACTTATGGTGAGGATCCAGAAACGGTCTATGCAAGTCGAAGCAACTATACTTGTGCCCTGCCGTCAGCCAAGGAAACTCAAGAGCTCCCTTGCATGTGGGGCACGGGAACCTTCCATGCACACACCAGCCAACGAATAGCGCATACGCTGGCAAGTCATGCGTCGAGTACATGTACCAGGAACGCATTATGAAGTTCTGTTTGCTAAAGGCGTCGTATGTCTTGAACCCATTATCCCAAGCTTCTTGCAATTCGTCCTTAAGCGGGTGCATGTACACATTCATATTCTTCCCCAGATAGTTGGGCCCTGGAATTATCAATGTCAGGAAAATGTTCTTTCTTTGCATAATCTGTCCGGGGGGGAGATTGAGTGGAATGACAAACACGGGCCAACAACTGCATTGGGTTGCCGTCTGACCATACACACTGAACCCATCCGTGCTGATGGCGACTCGAGGATGCCTTGGATCTGCCGTTTTTTCCTTATGTAATGCATCGAAGTGCTTCCACGCTTCACCATCCGATGTGTGCACCATCATCACATTCCCATCTGCATCACGTTCGGTTCTTTTGACCGTTTTGTGCCATGTCATCTGTCTGGCCGTCTCTTTGACCATGAAAAGACGTTGAAGTCTTGGTATGATTGGCAAATACCGAAGAACATTAACGGGTATTTTGGTCTGCGTCTTCTCACCCATACCATTGTCTACCACAACATACCTGGATGACTCGCAAATGGGACAATAGTTCAAGTCCTCATACTGGTGCCTAAATAAGACACATCCTTTCTCACAGGCATGTATCTTCTCATAGGGCATCTTAAGAGCACGGAGGATTTTGTCTGACTGGTACAGGTTTGCAGGTAGCACATGGCCTTTGGGTAGAAATCGTCCGAATACTGTCATCATCGCGTCGTAGCATTCTCTACCCAAGTTGAACTGAGCCTTCAAAGCCATGATTTGTGAGATGGCATCCAGCTGACAAAGCTCAGTGTGCTTGTGGAGAGGACATTTTGAGGACTCCAACATTTCAGTGAAGGCCTTTGCAGATTCCTCCATCTCCTCGTCTGAGTCCGTAGCATCGTCAAAGTCTTGCACCATGTCTTCCATCCCGGTACCATGCTCGTCGGTGCGACGACGAACCACCTCAGGTCTGGCACGTTGGGCAGACTCACCATGAAATGTCCAGACCGTGTAACCAGGCGTAAAACCAAACTTCTGCAGGTGTTTACTCATTTCAAGCTCGTCCCTCTTTTTAAAGTTGTCGCACCGGACATAGGGGCACCAGCTTAATCTCTGGCCATTAGCAAATGCGGCTCTAACAAACTCTTTGGTTTTTGTTAACCATTCGCCGGTCCAAACTTTCTGATTAGTGTAACTAGTGTACATCCACGCACGATCACTCATATTGACTTCCTACTGGACAGACAATAAATATATACATAATTAAGCAAACCATATCCATCAGTTAATGGAGTTTGTCAGTTCTATTACGTCCATGCAACCTACATGCTAATAGGTAAAGATAGGTCCTAATCCCACCCGAGTATGCGATGATTGAGTTCGTTTTCCCATGCTCTGCTCCGGATCCGACGCAAAATTTTGGCAGCACCTCCCCGCTGTTCTCCTGATACACGTCTCGGCAATAAGCAGAGAGGATGTGTACCCGGAGAACAACAGGGAGGGACTTACGAAATTCTGCATCGGATCTAGAGCAGAGCATAAGGAAAACGAACCCAATCTACACATACTCGGGCTGTCCATGGATAACGTTGGACAATTCGAAAGAATCACCGGTATAAATATGCAAATGTATTCATATTTATAGATGTAACCCTTTCGAACGGGAGACGCATAGTGTTCACGCATACTAATGATTCAATCTACCTACAGCTAGCAAGTTTCATCGGCATGAAGACCGGAACAGAGAAAATGAAGGGGGAGGAGGAGATGCCATTTGTGCTCACCCACGAACGTAGGGGCGGAGCTCGTCGAACGCACGGGGAGGTCGTCGAACACCAAACCGTCACAGCGACGAAACAACTGCACATTTAAATCCACCCGATCAACACAAATATATATATATATGATATTTTTCATAACAAAACCAGAAATTATATGACCTAACTCATAATTCGCACATATAAGACCTCGTCGGCCTCTAGAAGGCCGAAGAGCACCCTTTCGGTCAATAGGAGGCCGAAGAGGGGTCGGGGGTCGGGGGTGTCGTGTCGTGGTGTTGGGTCGGGGTCAAGATGTCGTGTCGTGGTCGGGGATGCCCTGTCGGGGTGTCGGGGTCAGTGTGCTGTGTCGGGGTGTCGGGGTGTCGTGTCGGGGTGTCGGGGTCGGGGTCGGTGTCGTGTCGGGGTCGGGGTGTCGAGGGTGTCATGTCGGGGTCGGGGTGCTGTGTCGTGGTCGGGGGTGCCGTGTCGGGGTGTCGGGGTGTCGTGTTGGGGTCAGGGTGTAGGGGTTGTCATGTCGGGGTCGGGGTGTAGGGGGTCTCATGTCGGGGTCGGGTGCTGTGTCGGGGTCTCAGGGTGTCGGGGGTGTCGTGTCTGGTTGTCGTGGTGTTTCCTTTGTCATGTCGGGGTCGGGGTGTTGGGGTGTCGTGTCGGGGTCGGGGTGTCGGGGTGTCGTGTCAGGGTCGGGGTGTCGGGGTGTTGGGGGTGTCGTGTCTGGGTGTCGTGGTGTCGGGGTGTCACGGGTGTCGGGGTCGGGGTGGCGTGTCGGGATCGGGGTGTCGGGGTGTCGGGGTCGGGGTGTCGGGTCGGGGTCAGGGTGTCGGGGTGTCGGGATCTTCTTCTTCTTCTTCCTTTTTCCCTTTTCCTCCTCTTCTTCTTCTCCTCCTCTCCTCTTTCTTCTTCTTCTTCTTCTTCTTCTTCTTCTTCTTCTTCTTCTTCTTCTTCTTCTTCTTCTTTTCTTCTCCCCCTCCTCTTCTTTTCTTCTTCCTTTCCTTTTCCTCTTCTTCTCCTCCTCTCCTCCTCCTCCTCCTCATCTTCTTCTTCTTCTTCTTCTTCTTATTTTTCTTCTCCTCCTCCTCTTCTTCCTTTTATTTTCTTCTTCTTCTTCTTCTTCTTCTTGTTCTTGTTTTTTCTTCTTTTCCTTTTTCTTTTTCCTTTTTTCCTTTTTTCTTTTCTTCTTTTTCTTTCTTCTAGGTTTCTTTGTACCTAAATGTCTAAATATCTAAAAACCTAAACATCTAAGTATCTAAACTCCTAAATGTCTAAATATCTAAAACCTAAACAGAAAAAATAAAAAAAATAAAAGGAATAGGAGGGGGAGCTCACCAGAGGGGGCAGAGGGGGCTGGCCGGCAAGGGGGGCAGCGACGGGGCGGGCCGGCGGCACGGGGCGGCCGGGCCGCGACGGGGCGGCGAGGGCGGGCCTAGGCGCGGTGGCGCGGGCAGAGGGCGGGGCACGGGGCGGGGCAGTGGGCGGCGTCGGCGACGGCGGGTGCGACGGCAGGTGCGACGGCGGCGAGCGGCGGCGGCGAGCCAGGGCGGGTCGGGGGCGGCGGCGGGTGGAGAGACAGAGCGGGTCAGGGCCGGTCGGGGGCGGCGGCGGGGTTCGGGAGGGGAGAGACAGAGTGGAGAGAGCGGGGGGTGGGCCGGTAGGGTCGTTAGGAGGCATTTTCTTTGTCGTCCGCTAGCTGACGGCAAAGTTTCTTTGTCGTCCGCTAGCAGATGGCAAAGAGGTGGGGTGGGCCGTTGCAGTTAACTGGCCTTCACTAGGCCCACCCCACCTCTTTGCCGTCCCCTAGCGGACGGCAAAGAGCTGGCTGATGGCAAATAGTGTCTTTGCCATCAGCCAGCTCCTTGCCGTCAGCTTTCCCAAAGCTAAAGGCAAACAACCTCTTTGTCGTCTGCCAGCAGACGGCAAAGAGCTGGCAGATGGCAAATAACTGAATTCCAGTAGTGATGTGTTATGTTCACACAATTGAGGTTGACAATTTTGTTTTCAAGTTTTCACTTGAGTATCAAATTTTTGCATTCTTATTAAATGACCATGATGGCCTTTAATTTCCCGTATGTAAATTAATTATCTCTAGTTTCCCATGTAGGCAAAAATGACTGTAAAAGAGTTTCAGGAGCTTTCCCTCAATGGTCACAACTATCCTACATGGGATATGGACATCAAGATGAGTCTTGCGTCCCGTGGGATAGCGCGTACAATCCAGCCCGAGGAGACTCCTCTCCCGACTGGAGCCACACCACTAACAGAACAACAAAACTACGCTGCTTTATTCATCATAAGGCACCATATTCATTTAGATATCAAGTCTGAGTATTTATAGGAGGAATCTCCTAGTACTCTATTTCTGGCCCTCAAAACGAGGTATGAACACCAGAAGGCAGTAGTCCTGCTAGAAGCACTCCATGATTGGACTCATCTCCGCCTTCAGGATTTCAATTCTAGTGGTGAGTGTAATCAAGTTGTTCATAGGATATGTTCCAAACTGTGCTTTTGTGAGAAGGAACCTACTGAGGGGGATAAGATAGAGAAACTTTGTCTACTATGCTCCCTTCAGATAGTGTTGGGGATATAACCCCGCAATATGACCCGCCCTTACAGGTTCCGGGTCATGTTGGTGGCTCGTGAGCCGGCCCAAGGGTGAGCCGTAAGACTGGGGGCCCAAGAAGATGGACGGCTCATGGTGTGGGCCGCACGGTGGCCCGGACGGAGAAGACCCGGGCGTGTAACCGCCTCATGGACAACTTGGACAGGAAGATAGAGAGAGACTCGGACATACAAGGAGACTCGGTTAAGTAATTGTAAAGACCCGGTGGTCCTGACCTCCTATATAAAGGCAGACCCGGGGCAACTTAGAAGATAGGTTATCGAGAACTAGGTCAAGCTTCTAGCACCTTGTAATCGATACAACAAGCAATACAAACACAAGCAGGACGTGGCCTATTACCTCGACTTGAGGGGCCAAACCTGGTTAAACCCGTGTCTTTCGTCCCGATCAACCCCTTCGAGTCCACCCCGTTAGTGATGGCCTCGAATCCAAGTCCGTTCACCCGGATATCTGTCGTGATAAATCCACGAAAGTTGGCGCCCACCGTGGGGCTAGCACTTGGTGGTGTTGAGTTCTCAAAGGGCTCTCTCCCAGGGCTCGAGGGATACGTGGTTGGAAGGATGAGCAAGAGTCGCCATGGCCGGCTGTACATCGACAATGCCGGCTGGGGGTTCGATGCTGATTCCGTGGAGTATGGATTCCGGATTCCGTTCGGCGGGATCCAGGTTTTCATTGGAAAGGTTTATGGAGCTACACCCGGGCCGGACATCTGTACCAACATTGTCGAGCCGGCTCGGCATCTCCAATCTGCAAGTGGTGTGCGTACTGTTCACGCCGATCCGGGTTGGAAACATGTTTTCGTAGGCTTCACTCAAGGTATGGATCTGGAAGCGTCTGGATCGCAGGGAACTCTTGTTTGCTCGGAAGATGAGTCCTCAAGTGGGGAGACATAATTAGTATATTGGCTCGGCAATGGGGGCCTTGGGGGCTACGACGACGCCTACTCTGAGTCGGATGGCTTTGAGTCGGATGCTCCAAGGCCTCTGGTTCATGCGGCGGTGTTCATGGCGGGATCAGCTCCAGCCGCCGGCAATACCGCTGTGGGAGCTGCCGCCACGGGTGATAGCTCGCCGCCGCCGGCTCTAATTCTTGTGGAATTAATGGATGAGCTTACAGCTCTCATGGCCACTGAGGTAACATCGGATAATCAAGCAGCCCGGAATTTAGAGGTTGCACGGATCAAAGGCCGGATGGCAGAGGAACAACAAAGGATGGCTGAGCTGAAGATCCAGAAGGAGGAAGAAGTGGAGCGTATCAAGGCTGATGCTTTCCATCTAGAGCTGGAGCAAAGGTCAGCAGTCGCGGTACACTGGAGGAGGCATCAGTCCCGTGTGCCAGAACGTTACGAACCGAGGAACCTATTTAATACCCTTGGTGCGGGGCAGGCTGCGGGCGCGCTGGAGAGCCGCCTAACGGAATGGCCGGCAGCTCATACACCCCAGCGTAACCAAACTTCACCCGGAGCTTTTCCAACACCGGCGGGTCATTATTCCAACCCGACCGAGAATATGGTGGTGGCGGTCACCCGACTCGGGACGATCCCCATACCAGATGAAGCACCCTTTGCAGAGGATGTGCAAAATGCCATTGGATACTTACAGACGGGTATGGCCCAGCAAGAGAGATATGCTCACAGCCGGAGCCGGGTTCATTCTACCCCTCTGCCTAGTCAAAGTTTCAGCCGGTGCTACGAGTCGTCGGCGGTTTCCAGCAGTGATCCATGTCGGGGACCACCGGAGTCTGAGCAAGCGGCTCTAGATGCACAAGCCCTCGTGGACCGGGCGAGGAACAGACGAGAGGCGGAGATAGCGGCAACCCATCCAGAGCCGACACTTTCCGTCTCGATGGGAGCCGAAACAACAGTTAGTACCAGAGCCGTAGGGGTGCCGTGCTTAACTCCGGCTCTGAGGAGTGAACGGCTACCGAAGGATTTCAAGGGGCCTTGGAAAGTTCCAAATTACACAGCTGATCTACCCCCTGAGGCTTGGGTTGAGAGTTATGAGCTGGCCATGGAGATGCTGGATGTGAGTGAAGCGGTGTGTGCAAAGTATTTCATCATGATGCTTGAGGGTCCGGCTCGCACATGGTTGAAAGGTCTGCCGCCTAACACGATAAGCTCATGGGCAGAGTTGAGGGCGAAGTTTATTAAGAATTTTCAGGGGACCTGCAAGCAGCCCATGACAATCGTAGACTTGGATCATTGTGTTCAACAGGAGAACGAGTCGGCCCATCATTGGGTCCGGTGGGTGTCGACCATTATTCATTCTTCGGATCAGATCATGGCGGCTCAAGCGGTGCTTGTCCTGGAAAAGAACTGTCATTTTGTTCCATTAAAACAGAAGCTCGGCCGGCTCAAGCGCACATGTCAGGATATGGGAGAGCTCATGACGGCCCTGGCAAAGTATGCTGATTCAGATAAGACCAAGGACCCGGGCTCAGATGAGGAGAAAGTCAATCAAGGGAAGAAGAACGGTCAAGGCAAGGGCTTTGTGAACAATGGGAACCAGAATAAGCAGAAAAACTCTGATGGCGGGTCAGAGCTAGTGGCAAACACCAACACAGGGCAGAACCATCCCAAGGGGAATGGAAAGTTCAGGCCGTATCATAACAGGAACAGGGCTCCTTTCAATTTAGAGGAAGCGCTTAAGAAGCCTTGTCCGGAGCGCAGCACGCCTGATAAGCCGGCGTTGCATGCATGGGGTGATTGCTTTATCATACAGAGGTTCAAAAACCAGCATTCACAGCAATACAATAACCAAGGCGGCAGCCCACCTGGCGGCTCAGGGCACGGCGAATCAGGGGCTAGATTCGGCGCCGGCGGTTCAGGAGCAGGACACCCAAGTCAGAATAGCCAAGGGGGACGCCAACAACATCCTGGCAACAACAATAACAACAATAATCAGCAGCAGTAGCGCAATGAATCCGGGTATCAGAGTAACCCGAAGCAGCTCAGTTCCGGACAGTATCACGTATTCATGATCGGTCACAGTAAACGAGAACAGAAGTTGCGAACGCGAGCGGTTAATGCGGTGGCGCCGACTCTCCCACGGTATTTACCGTGGTCTGAGTATGACATAATGTGGAGCCGGGAGGATCACCCGCCGCGGGTAGATGATCCGGGCCGGCTAGCTTTGGTTGTGGCCCCTTAGGTGAATGGTTATATGGTGAACAAAGTGCTCATGGACGGAGGCAGCAGTATCAACATCCTGTATTATGACACCTTCCGGCGGATGAAGTTGCTTGACAGGGATCTTAAGCCGTCTTCCATCGTTTTTCATGGTGTGGTCCTGGGGAAATCGACATATCCAGTGGGCCAGATTTCTTTGGAAGTGGCCTTCTGTGATGAGTACAACTACAGGATGGAGTCCTTGTGGTTTGAGGTGGTTAAGATCAAGAGCCCTTATCATGCCCTGTTCAGGAGACCGGCTGATGCCAAGTTTATGGCTAGGCCTTGCTATGTTTATTTACATCTCAAAATACCCAGTTTAAAGGGTACAATTACCGTTCATGGTAATCGGAATACGACTATTGAGTGTGAAGAAGGAGATGCGGCTTATGCAGAGTCTAGTTGCACCCAGGAGGAGCTTAAGTTTTACAAGGAGAACGTTGACCCGGAGGATATGACCCCGCTGAAGAAGCCTACTACAGAGGTTGAGCCGCCACTCATTTTTTCAGCAGATGATACCAAGGCAGTAGATTTCAATCCGGGCGATTCATCTAAGCAGTTCATCATTGGGGCTCATATGGATCCCAAATAGGAAAGCGCGCTCATTGAATTCATCCATGAGAATCGGGACATCTTTGCATGGAAGCCTTCTGACATGCCGGGTGTACCGAGAGAATTCTCTAAGCACAACCTTAATGTGGATCCAAAGTTTAAACCGATCAAACAGTTTCTGCGACGGTTCAACGAAGAGAGACGTAAAGCTATTGGGGAGGAAGTTACCCGACTCTTGGTTGCTTGGTTTATCGTGGAAGTTTTTCACCCGGAGTGGTTGGCTAACCCGGTGCTAGTGCTCAAAAAGAACGACACCTGGCGTATGTGTGTGGATTACACGGATCTTAACAAGGCTTGCCTGGCTGACCCTTTTGCACTCCCTCGTATTGATCAGATTATTGATGCTACAACCAGGTGTGAAAGTTTATGTTTCTTGGATGCGTATTCAGGTTATCATCAGATCAAGATGGCAGTAAAAGATCAAGAGAAGATGGCGTTTATTACACCCTTTGGTGCGTTCTGTTACGTTTCTATGCCTTTCGGACTCAAGAGTGCCCAGGCGACTTACCAACGATGTGTGCAGAACTGCCTTCACGGTTAGATTGTCCATAATGTTCATGCTTACGTGGATGACATCATGGTTAAATCCAGAAACAAGGAAACTCTCTTGGAGGATCTGAAGGAAACTTTTGACAATCTCCGGGTCTACAAGATGATGCTTAACCCGACGAAGTGTGTTTTTGGTGTTCCAGCAGGAAAGCTTTTGGGCTTCTTGGTCTCTGAGCGGGGCATTGAGGCTAACCCAGATAAAATTAAGGCTATCACTTCTCTGGGAGAGCCAACTTGCATTAATGATGTTCAGCGCCTTGTAGGACGGATTGCGGCATTGAGCCAGTTCATAAACCGGCTCGGGGAGAAAGCTATTCCCTTATATCAGATGATGAAGAAGACAGACAAGTTTGAGTGGAGCAAGGTAGCGGCTGAAGCACTTGAAGCTCTTAAAAAACAGTTGACTGAGCCGCCAGTGTTAGCCGCTCCGGCTGAGAAAGAATCGCTGCTCCTTTATGTGGTGGCTAACAACCGAGCGGTCATTGTTGCAATTGTGGTGGAGCGCAAGGAGGCAGGGAAGGAGTATCCTATGCAAAGGCCGGTTTACTATATCAGCTAGGTCTTAGAAGGATCTAAGCAGAGATATCCACATTGGCAGAAGTTGGTATATGGAGATTTCATGGCCAACTATAAGTTAAAACACTACTTTCTAGGACACAAAATAACTGTGGCCAGTTCTGCCCCGTTGGGAGATATTATTCAAAATAGAGAGGCCACGGGGAGGATTGCCAAGTGGGCCTTAGAGTTGGGACCTCTTAACATCAAGTATGTTCCTCGTACGGCGATAAAGTCCCAAGCTTTGGTGGATTTCATAAATGATTGGACAGAGTGTCAAGCTCCTGAAGGAAAGTCGGACAACACATATTGGACTATACACTTTGATGGGGCTAAACAGTTAGAGGGGTCCAGTGCAGGGGTTGTTCTCACCTCCCCGAAGGGCAACAAGTTTTGCTATGTGCTCCGGCTGATGTTTCCTTGTACTAATAATGCAGCTGAATATGAGGCTCTGCTTCATGGTCTCAGAGTTGCCAAAGAGATGAATTTAAGCCGGGTCAGATATTTACGCGACTCAGACCTTGTGGCTCAGCAAGTTTCAGGTACTTGGGATTCTAAGGATCCGCAGATGGCGGCTTATCGACAGGCGGTTGATATCATTGCAGGTCACTTCAAGGGATACCAGGTGGATGATATTAATCGTCGCAGGAACGAGGCGGCTAATGCCTTATCACGGTTTGGTTCTCAACGAAAGCCGGTGCCGCCTAATGTTTTTCTGGACGTATTGCATCATCCAACTGTCAAAACACCTTCTGAGGAGGATCTGGCTATTCCTGACCCGGAGGCAGAGTTGGTAGTGGCTCTGCACCCTGTCCCGGACTAGACTATTCCTTATTTGGCATACTTAACATGCGGCGAGTTACCTCAGGATGAGGATCTGGCCAGGAAGATCACCCGGCATTCTAAGTCTATGATGATTATCAATGGTGAGTTACATAAATGCAGTGTGATGGGTGTCTTTCAGCATTGCGTTTCACCAGAGGAGGGCCGACAGATCTTAAGTGAAATTCATGCTGGCGATTGTGGACATCATGCCGGGTCGAAATCTTTAGTGGCCAAGGCCTTCCGACATGGGTTTTTCTGGTTGACGGCTCACAAGGATGCAGAGGACTTTGTCCGCAAGTGTGACGGTTGTCAGAAGTTTGGCCGGTGTGCTCACGTTCCGGCTCAAGAATTGCGGATGATACCAATCACTTGGCCGTTTGCGGTCTGGGGGCTTGACATGGTGGGACCTTTCAAGAGATCCAAGGATAAGAAAACACACCTGCTGGTGGCAGTTGATAAGTTTACTAAGTGGGTAGAGGCAGAGCCGGTCAGTAAGTGTGACGCGGCTACAGCGGTTCTATTAATTAAGAAGCTGATTTATCACTTCGGTTACCCGCACAATATCATTGCTGATAATGGAACAAACCCATCCAAGGGGGCTATGAAAGCATTCTGTGAGAAGGAGCATATCCGGCTTGATGTTTCAGCCGTGGCACATCCACAGTCTAATGGTCAGGCGGAGCGCGCTAACCAGGAAATTTTACGAGGGATTAAACCTCGGCTTATGATTCCTTTGAAGAGGACACCCGGATGTTGGGTAGACGAGTTACCTTCTGTCTTATGGAGCATTAGGACCACCCCTAATAGATCTACGGGGTTCACGCCTTTTTTCATGGTGTATGGCACCGAGGCGGTTCTGCCCAGCGACATCCGGCACGACTCACCAAGGGTGGCGGCTTATATTGAGACGGATAATGAGGTAGCACGCCAAGATGCGTTGGACGCCTTGGAAAAAGCACGAGAGCTAACAATAGCTAGATCGGCGATTTATCAGCAAGACCTGCGACGCTATCATAGCCACAGGGTGAAGACCCGGACGTTCCAGGAAGGTGACTTGGTGCTCCGGTTGATTCAAGACCAATCAGGAATGCATAAGTTATCTCCGCCATGGGAGGGGCCTTTTGTGATCAGCCAAAACCTTAACAATGGGTCGTATTACCTTATTGATATCCGAGATGAGTCGGACACAACAGATCAGGAGACACAGCGGCCATGGAATATCACACATTTGCGACCTTATTTTACTTAGCGGATGATGAAAGCCGTTATCATTGTACATATCATATTTATGTTAGCATCCCTACAAAGACTGGGGCCTCTGCTCTTATATATATCCTTGTTCAAGCAAGATGAGAATTTTCCGGCTCTAAATTTGAGTTGAAGCGGTTTTTTCTGTCGCCGCCAACGGCTGATCCGTCACTCGTCTTTATGCCCAATTAAGCGTTGTTGCAAGGAGGCTTCTTGCCCTCGGGTATAGCTTACATCACCCTTGCACAGCCGGCTTTTATTAAACACTGTTGCAAGGAGGCTTCTTGCCTTCGGGTATAGCTCACATCACCCTTGCAATAGCCGGCTTTATGCCAATTAAGCATTGTTGCAAAGAGGCTTCTTGCCTTCGGGTATAGCTTACGTCACCTTTGCGCAGCCGGCTTTTAAACACTATTGCAAGGAGGGTTCTTGCCTTTGGGTATAGCTTACATTACCCTTGCAACAGCCGGCTTTATGCCTAATTTGGGTACATTAAACGCGGTTGTCAATGGAGGCTTCTTACCTATGGTATAGCTTACATTACCCTAGGACAAACCAGCGCGTACACCAAATTCCAATTGCTTATCAACTGCGGCCATCGAAGGGGGCTTCTTACCGACGGGTTCGCTTATCTCACCCTAATGGCCGACTTTATGCCACTTCCAGTTACTTATTAACCGCGGTTGTCGAAGGGGGCTTCTTACCGACGGGTTCGCTTATCTCACCCTAACAACCGGCATTTTACACCAAAACTCAGTTGCTTATCAACTATAGTTGTCGAAGGAGGCTTCTTGCCTTCGGGTATAGCTTACATTACCCTTCACACAGCCCGCTTATGCCGTTTTAGGCTAATCATTAGTCGCGGTTGTCGATGGAGGCTTCTTGCCTTAAGGTATAGCTTACATTACCCATCGATAGCCGACGTCCGCGCATGCAAAATTCGCTCTTAAAAGGAGGCTTCTTACCGTCAGGTATAGCTTACATTACCCATCATACAACCGGCTTTATGCCGCTTCCGGCTCATCAACAGCCGGAGTCTGTGTATACAACATTTGCTGTTAAAAGGAGGCTTCTTACCTTCAGGTATAGCTTACATTACCCTTCAAACAGCCAGCTTCATGCCGCTTCTGGCTCATCAGTAGCCACAGTTGTCGATGGAGGCTTCTTACCTACGGGTCTAGCTTACATTTCCCTACAACAACCGGTTCTCGACAGAGTTCATCTTACAAGAGCGAGAGTTATGCTACTCTGGTTGACAAAACTTCAAGTTTCAAAGTTCTTGTCCGGCTCTAAAATTACTTGAAAAGACGTGACATCTTCAAAGACAAGCACCGGTTCTAAAAGTTCAAGATGCATTTATGCAAAGGGAGCTCAATCAATAAAGAGCCGGTAAAGAAAAAACACAGAGAGACGGAAATATATATATCCGGATCTGCATTCAAGAAAGACAGAATTATCCTTAAAGCTATTACAAAGGTGCTCTCAAAGGGAGCCAAAAGGTGTTACTAAGTTTCACCGCCCATGGCGAGTCATTACATGAGCCTCTGCTCAGAAGATTAAAAGTTAGAAATTCAGTTAGTAGCCGGCTGATCGTGCTCCGGCACTTCCGCTGGCTTGATCTAGAAATTTTCCAAATCCCAATTGTAGTCAGCCAGAGCAGTGAAAGACCCCTCAAGGAAAGGAGACGTGTCAAGCTCACAAGGGAAGAGATCCTTACTGCGGGCAGGTGTCAGATCTTTCCACTCGTAGAGAGGCCCGCGGATCCTCTTCTCTTCAGCGTCATAAGCCGCTTGATAAGTATTTAAATCAGCTTCGTCTGCCAGCACAGAGGCCAGGTAGCATGAGTCTTTGACACACCGGATGTAATCCTCCTCTGTGAATTCTGAGCCGTCATCTTTCTTTGACGGATAACCATCCATCATTTCAGCCGGCGTAAGCTCTAGGCCAAAGGCCAGAGCCCGGCTCAATCCTGCAACTGCCCCTTGGTGAAAAGCGGACTTCTTCAACTCCTCTATTTGCTTGGGCATTGTTGAGAAGAGTTCCAAGACACCTTTCAGAGCTGTGGGAATCTTCTCTTTGTATTGGACTGTCTTGATAGTGAAGATAGCGCCACAGTATAGTTGCTCAGCAAAGGTATAGATGGCCTTCAGGGGCAAAAGGCTATCTGAGGCCAATTGCCGGCTTCTAGGGCCTGTATAAGTCAAACAATGCAGATAAGTCGCCAGCTTCAAGAAAAAAGAGGCATATTGGAAACGTCAATTGGTTGAATGCTTACCAAAGAGAGCAGCTGACATCTTAGATATATGATGCTTCAGGCCTTGAAGCTCATCCGCCACGGCTATCAGCCGCTGGTCGGCATCATCCGCTCGCTGGATCAAAGTGGCCTTCTCCAACTCGGCAGATTCTTTGAGAGCAGCAAGCTCCGCCTTAATATTGACCAGCTCTTCACACAGGAGCCGACACTTTTCGTCAGAGACGGTGCGGGCTTCTTGTTGAGCCGCTAAATTTGATTTCAGGTCCATCAGTTGAGACCCGGCATCGGTTAAAGCTTCCTGCGACACATCAAAATACAGAATAAGTCGCAGAAATGGAAATCACATGCCTGTCTCAAGCAGATTGCAAGCAATATGTTTGACACTTGGGGGCTAATGTATGTTTGATCTTTGAGTATGCAATGCAGTTCCGGTTCATCCTCTTCAAAGTTAATCCGGAACTTGGGGGCTACACTATGGCTCTTTAAAGTACTTATAATGGAAGCACCGACTCAACTTGATCAAAGTTGACTCGGCCCTTGGGGGCTACGATATGGCTCTTCAAGACTATTTATGATGGAAGACCCGATTCAATTTTATCAAAGTTGACTCGGCCCTTGGGGGCTACGATTAGATCTTCAAGCTATCTAAAATAAAGATCTGACTCAAATAAAATTTGAGTCAGCCCTTGGGGGCTACGATTGGCGGTTCATTATATCTACAGTGGTGATCTAAATCAAATCCAGCATATTTGACATGACAATGCATTCCATTCTCTACACACGTCAAGGAAAGACCCGGTTCAACTATCAACTAGATTAAACCGGTTCTTGGGGGCTAAGTAAGGATATGGTCAGAAGAAAGGGTACCTCATATTTTGTCTTCATTAGGGTCACCAGCCGAAGCTCCAAGTCCCGGCTGCTGTTCAGCCGGTTCATGTATCTGGCGTGGAGTTCATCAGCTATCATCTTCTCGCACAAAGAGTCAAAGTTCAATTTCCTCGAGGCTTTGGCTGGCTCTGTAGGCTTAGTCAAAACATGAGCCTGAGGAGTTTTCTGGGCAGACCCGGTGATAATGACCTCCGGAGTTCTAGCAGGAGTTTTTGTAGGAGTCGCCGGCTTAGAAGGAGCCCTTGGAGGGCTCTCCATGATGACATCTTCAGCGGCCGGCTCTATAGAGGCAGCCGACGGATTTTCTTCAGCTGGAGTCTCCTCCGGTTGTTCAGGTTCCTGCTCTTGGATAACAGGACCGGGGAGGGCTTGTTGGCCTTATGCCGCTTGGCTTGAGCACTGCGAAATAGAAGGATCAACATTTAAAGATGTTACTATCGTGCTAACAACCGGATATCTAAATGTCATGGTAAGAAATACTTACAGCGGGTTGATCTTGGGTGGTGGTAGAACCGACGCCGAAGAGTCACCAGAGGAAGAAGATTTCTAAAAAGAATAAAACAAGAAATATGAGAAAGCGTCAAGATTACAAAGGAAAGTCAAAGGAAAAGTAGAGACATAAACCTCGACGGGCGTTTCTTGGGAGCCGAAGAATTTGGTAACCCAGACACGAGCTTAGTAGAGCTGGTGCTCCGAGTCTGTCGACGCTCGGCCTGCTGTTGCTTTTTCAAAAGAAAGTCGGGAGCCAGGTAAGCGAGAGGATGAGAAAGAGGAACTTTTCTGATAACCCGCCGTGGCTTTCGGGGGATAAAACATTCTGATCCAAAAGAAATATAGTTTACCTCAAGAGCATTGGCGTGGCTGGTTTCCACTTCGTCCTGCGAGTAAAACAAACATTAATAAGGCAGGAGGGCAGAGGGTCAAGCAAACAAACTAAGACTTACCTCTGAGTCGGACGACTATGGCCATTCAAGCCAGTCTTCCTACGGAGCGCTCTTCTTTGATTTTTTGCCGGCAGCTTTCTTCTTGGCCTTCTTAGGAGGAGGAACATGCTCCTTCTTCCAGAAGTATGAGTCGGCCTGCAGGAGTGACCCGGAGAAGGAGTAATAAGTCAGCAAATTACAAGCAACATCCAAGAGACGGATGGGAAGAGGTTAACTTATGTTTGGAGCCGGATTAATGACGCAGAAAGGCGCTAGCCCGATGGTGCTGTAGGAGCCATAGGCTTCATGGACAAGGCTCCGAATGGTCATGGTGATATCATCCTCTGTCAAGGTTGATTTGTTGAAGCACAAGGAGTTGTCATACTTGCCTTCGTATTCACACATAAACCGGCCCCTACGGCTTAAGGGCATGATCCGCCAAGAAACCCAGCAGCAGATCAAGTCTATTCTAGTTAGTCCGTTGGCCATGAGAGCCTTGAGCTTGGCATGAGCCGGTTCAAACCTGGCACGTTCCGAGGCTGAGAGCCGGCCCGGAAGTTCTGAATTCGTCTTGAGCCGGGTGGGACGGTAGCCCGGCAAGGGGCGTTCAACTTCAGGAGAAGTGTCTTGGCAGTAGAACCATATTTTATTCCAGTCTTTTGGGTGACTCGGCATTTGGATAGATGGAAAATGATGTATCTGCATTGCTGAATAGAGATCCCTCCAAGATCCAGACTCGGGCCACCCTTCATTTTAGTTTGGCGGTTGGCATAAAAGAACTCCCGGAAGAAACCCACACACGGCCTAGACTGCAGATAAGCCTCGCAGAGCACTTGGAAGTTGCATATATTTGAAACAGAGTTGGGGGGCAGGTCTTGAGGGCGAAGCTTATACAGATGAAGAATCTCTCGAAAGAATTTAGAGCCGGGGGGCACGAACCCTCGCTCGATATGGTCGGTGAAAACTACTATCTCTCCTTTCTTGGGTGAAGGCTGGGTCTCATTACCCGGAACCCGCCAGTGAAGGGCCTCTTTGGGAAAGAGAGTGCCCGCTTCAACAAGATCCGCCAGATACTCTTCCATAATACAGGAACCAACCCAATTGCAAGAGTTGGAAGCGCGAGACATGCTGGCGGTTTAACTACTATACAAAGGAGATAAAACGGCGAGTCAAGAACAAGCGGGTATCTATGGCGACTTACAAATTCTAAAAGCTCTACAATACCATGGCCCAGTCCGGGTGACAAGAGCCAGAAAGGCTTGGCGGTTCAACAAGGAAAAAAGGAGCGAAAATCGGCTAAGTCCTAGAAAACAGTTTTCACAGACTACCACTATAATTACGGATCTACAAAAGAGGGGAAAATGGATCCTACTTCTGACCTAGCGACGAATAGCAAAAACAAAGAAAGTGGGACGGAGCCGTGGCGGTCCGCGCGACGTCCTACACACAGGGGCGTAGTAAGAGTGCGCGCTAAGGGGTACAATGGCGTCAAGGAATACTCGCGGTGGCGGTGCCGGAGCCCGAGTGGCGACAGCGGAGCTCCCAGCAAAACCCTACTACGGTGGCGGGCGATCTAGAAGAGCGAAGACTCACAGGAGATGCTACGCCGGAGGCAGAAGAGTCTCTAGAACAACCAGAGTGATGCAGCGGCCTGGTTGGTGACGACGGACGGAGCCGAAGCGAAGCATGCCGGAGCGGAGCAGTCGACGGGAGGAGGACGAAGGTTGGAGCGGGAAATGTGAAAAATGACCAGCCACCGCGGTCTTATTTAAAGGGATTACAGGGCAGGCGCGAGAATCAAGGTGACAGAAATCATTTGACCGAGGCGGACGCCTCGATTCTCGGGCTAACCATTTAATGAAGGATTCGGTGATATGTCAGCAGATCTCATGACGTCACGCCAGGTCATCTCCGGGCGACTCATCAAGAACAAAAGAGAAGGATGAAGTGAGCGGGCTCAATTCAACCTCAGGCCTAATGTTGGGGATATAACCCCGTAATATGACCCGCCCTTAAAGGTTCCGGGTCATGTTGGTGGCTTCTGAGCCGGCCCAAGGGTGAGCTGTAAGATTGGGGGCCCAGGAAGATGGACAGCTCACGGTGTGGGCCACACTATGGCCCGGACGGAGAAGACCCGGGCGTGTAAGCCACCTCATGGACAACTTGGATAGGAAGATAGAGAGAGACTCGGACATACAAGAAGACTCGGTTAAGTAATTGTAAAGACCCGGTGGTCCTGACCTCCTATATAAAGGCAGACCTGGGGCGACTTAGAGGATAGGTTATCGAGAACTAGGTCAAGCTTCTAGCACCTTGTAATCAATACAACAAGCAATACAAACACAAGCAGGACGTAGGCTATTACCTTGACTTGAGGGGCCGAACCTGGGTAAACCCGTGTCTTTCGTCCCGATCAACCCCTTTGAGTCCACCCCGTTAGCGATGGCCTCGAATCCAAGTCCGTTCACTCGGACATCTGTCGTGATAAATCGTTGACAGATAGGATCCTCCAACAACAATATCGTGCTCGTATTACACTATCTATTCTGAGCTTATTCACATGTTACTTCAGCTGAAAAGCATGATGAGGTACTCGCTAAGAATAGCTCTTAGTGCCTAGTTGGGGCACAACCTTTACGTGAAGTTCATCTGAATGTCGTGAATAGACAGAAGTTTAATGGCACCTTTCGAGGTAAACATTCCAATTTCGAGCACAAGCGAAAGTGCAACGGGAATAGAAGATTCAGAAACCCAGGCAAGGGAAAAGGCACTGCCAAGCCCAGGTTTGATAAAAATGTGGATTCTACACGAATTCTACTGAAAAGTGCACAATGCCCAAGCATGTGGTTATGATGTACCAGCAATCTTAGGGACGCAAAGCACCTCAAGGGAAAAGGCTTGAATCCAACTTCAACCTTCATCCGCATAGCGCAAATGGAGCTGGTGGTTCGCACGATGCTCCTCTTGGACCGAGCAACGCAATGATTCCTTATCCGCCCAAGGACCCTGCTAAAACGGAGGACATATTGCTTGAGTACACCTCCAACAATGTGTTTGGCGACTTCGATAGTCCCTCAATCTCCGTAGTGATCTATTTGATTATGTCCATTTGTGATGATTGTAATAAGACATAAGTTTGTTGTTGTCTTTATATTATGTTGTATCACCACATTTTATATAATAGCGATGGCCTCGAACCTAAGTCCTATGACATCTGCTGTGACAAATCCATGACAATTGGCGCCCATTGTGGGGCTAACGTGCGGTGGTGTTGAGTTCTCGAAGGGATCTCTTCCAGGTATGTAGGCATACACCGTCGGCATGATGACTAAGAGTCACCGCGACAAGCTCTTCATCGACGATGCTGGATGGGGACCGGAGGCCGGATCAACCGAGTATGGGTATCAGATCCCCTTCAGTGGAATTCACGTGTTCATCTGGAAGATCGGAGGATCTATGCCCGGGCCGTACATCTACACTGTCCTCGTCGAGCTGGCTCGGTGTGCACAACCAGCCCATGTTCAACTCGGGCGGAGGAGCGTCTTCGTCGGCTTCGCGCAAGGCAGAGAAGATTCCGTGTCATGGGGGGGGGGGGGGGCTTTCGTCCTCTCAAATGACGAATCCTCTAGTGTAGAGGTGGGACCACTTTACCAGCTTCACGACGACAGTCTTGGGGGCTATGCCGATGGCGAGAGTATTCAGGAACCCTATAACCCGCCGACCGAGCCACTGTCTTCATAGTAGGCTTAGTGTCGGCTTTCAATAGCACCACGTCCGAAGCAGTGCCGGACCTGCCACGCTAGATGCTAGGCCTCCCAAGCCCGTGGCTCAGGTCTTGCTGGAACTGATGGAGGAGCGAACAACCTTCATGGCCACTGAGGTCACAGCCGGAAATCAGGCAGAGCGCAATGCCGAAATTACCAGGATTAAGGGATTGATGACTCGGGCCTAGGGGGATATCAACACATTTCAAGTTCAGATGAATCCTAAGACAGAATGTTTGAGGGCTGAGGCTCTCTGTTTTAGCTTAGACCAGCATGCTTCGGAGGCGGTTCTTCCGAGGAGGACCAAAGTCAGCCTCCCTATGTAGCTTCAGCTCCGAAACCTCTTCAACACTCCTGGGGCAGGGCCGAGCACGCCACCGGCCATAACCCGGGCCGTGGAGGCCCTACGGCAGCCAGACCCGCCTCGGAGGGATCGGACTCCGCCGCGACACCTTGTGACACCACCGGGCAATTATTCCAACCCGGTGGAGAACATGATAGCGGCGAATGCTAGGCTCATTGCACTCCCCTTCACCGAAGGGATGCCATTCGCTGAGGAGGCGAGGAACGCCATTGAATTTCTATAGACGGTGGTGGCTCAGTAGGAAAAGTACATGTACAGCCGGAGTCGAGTGCACTCCACGCCCGTCCCAAGCCATAGCTACAGCCGACACATAGAGTTGCCGGCGGTTTCCAGCAACGAGCAAATACACAACTCGCCCAATGATAACTCGCCTCATATTAATGCTCGGCAGATTGAGGACAGGGGTAGAGCTAATCGTGGATCGACACCGGTGACAGATCACCCGGAAATTCCTGAGCCAGACCCCATAACCCCTTCTACCTCAGTGGGAGCTGTAGTCTCGTCTAGGCGTCGATGTGCCTTGCCTAATGGCAGCTCTGCGCAACGAGCGGTTGCCCAAGGACTTTAAGGGACCATGTAAGGTGCCTAATTATATAGCCGATTTACCCCCTAAAGCTTGGATTGAAATTTATGAGCTCGCCATGGATATTTTGGACGTCAGCAAGGCGTTTTGTGGAAAGTACTTCATTATGATGTTAGAAGGATTGGCTCGCACGTGGTTAAAGGGTTTGCCTCCCAATACCATTGCATCTTGGTCCGAGTTGAAGGCACGTTTCATAAAGAACTTCCGGGGAACATGCAAGAAGCTTATGGCAATTGTGGATCTTGACCATTGTGTGCAGCATGAGGATGAGTCGGTCCATCATTGGGTCCGACGGGTTTCGACAATTATCCACTCGTCCGAGAACATCTCAGCGTCTCAGGCGGTTTTGGTTTTAAAGAAAAACGGTCACTTCTTACCCCTTAAGCAGTAGCTCGGGGGCTGAAGCGTTCTTGTCAATACATGGGCGAGCTCATCACGGCTCTCACCAAATACGCAGATTCAGGTACTATTAAAGATCTGGGCTCCGATGATGAAAAATCGGCTAAGAGTAAGAAGAAGAATAATGGAAAGAGTCAACAACAGAACGGGGCAGAAAATAACAACCCGGGCAAGAGAAAGAACCCGGATGGCGGGTCAGAACTGGTGACAAACGCGGGGAACAATCGTGCTAAAGGTAATGGTAAGCCGCCCTTTAAAGGTAAAGCCCCCTTTAACTTGGAGGAAACGCTCAGCAAGCCTTGCCAGGAGCACAGTCAACCCGGTAGGCCAGCCGGTCACGCTTGGAGGGACTGCAATATTATGCGGGAGTTACGAAACTACAGTTTTAACCAGCATCATAATAACGGCAATGGGTCATTGGGTGGCTCAGGTCCAGGCAGCTCAGGGACCGGCTTCGGTGGAGGCGGCTCAGGTCCAGGTTATCAAGGGCAAGGTAGTCAAGGTGGTCACCATATGCATCCTGGAAATGGTGGTCAGCAGCAAAACAACTAGTCAGGGTATCAGAGTAACCCGAAGCAATTCAGTGGAGGCCAGTATCATGTTTTCACTACAAGCCTAGACAAACGTTATCAAGAGCTTTACAAGAGGGTAGTCAACATGGCAACGCCGTCTCTCCCACAGTATTTGAAGTGGTCTGAGTATCCGATCTGCAGTAGGGAGGATCAACCACCACGGGTCGATAACCCAGGGCACCATGTGCTTGTGGTGGCACCTCAGGTAGGAGGCTATAAGTTTACGAAGGTACTGATGGACGGTGGCAGTAGCATCAACATCTTGTACTATGACACCTTTTGCCGAATGGAGCTAACTAAAAAGGCTCTTAAGCCGTCATCAATAGTCTTCCATGATGTCGTGCTGGGCAAGTCAGCTTACCCGGTGGTCAAGATTGCTCAACAAATAAACCCCTCGAAGGTTTCTCCCTCCATTCGACAGTCACCTTTCACTCGGAAGAACCAAAAGCCAGTCGACCGGAGAAGACCAGAAGTCACCCCAGGGAGGCCAACAGGCAAGCGTTTGACTGGTCGGCATTAGTAGCATTTATTACATACGTTATCACTAACGTATGCCTTTATTACCACAATCAAACCCTTCATTACATAGTATTCATGAGGGGCAGCGCACTCTATATAAGCCGCCCCTCCCCTCTGGCACAAGGGTTTGCACCCCCTGTAACTCATACATTCCACACGACAGAATCTCCCGAGCACCGAAACGTAGGGTTGTTACCTCCACGAGAGGGGCCTGAACTCATACATCCGTGAGTACAATATCGCCGTAGCTAGGACTCTGCCCTCTCCTTACGTATCCCTACCTTCTACTGCCAGGCTCGTTCCCATGACAGTTGGCGCCCACCTTGGGGCAGGCGTCTAAGCGACTTCTAGCGAGTTTGCAATTTTCTTCTTCGCCATGTCTTCCGGCGGCGGTTTGTTCCTAGGCCGCGAGATCCGTCTCGGCGTGCTCACCTTCGTCACCGACGACTTGGCATGCCTTCAGGAAGCGCCTCTGGACATTGAGGCGCTCCCGATCCACAAGGCGGTGCACTTCCGTGCAAGCTCCTGCGGTGTTCTAATTCGGTAGTCGTTAACTCCGTCCCTGTCGGCTCTCCTAGCCATTCGTCGCTGCAAGCGATCTAGTCGCTCGCGGCTCCAGCGTTACATGAGGCATGCGGCGACTCGCCAAGAATCACTTCACGACGTTTTTGACTCGGCGTCGGATCAGTCTGACATTCCTTCCGAGTGTGAGGGCTGCGATCCAGCGGCTAAGGTTCTTATGGCAAGTTCACATCAAAGCCCGCCTGGCTTCGTCCACGGCAGACGCGAGACTGGAGGACCGTCAAATGAGCAGCAGCACCGAGATGAATAGATCCTCCATACACCCATCGTCGCTGCGACTGCCGAGGCCCGGGCCTTTGAGGCCACGCGCCTTCGGCTCAAAGGGATACAGAAAGAACTCGACGAGCGTCTCCGCCAGCGTCCACCAGTTTCCAGTCGACGTCAGCGACAGTTGTTTCCGAGTGGATATTAGCACAACGTCCATGTATTCCGTACTCCAGTTTAGAATGTTGTAGCCGCTACTAGGATTGCAGATTCCGTTCAGCCATCACGTTCAGAGGCTGACAGAGGTTTGCAGTAGATCCGAGTGTTGCTTGATGCGGCTCAATAGAAGAATTCGGCTATTTCTCAGTCGCGCAATAGATTACACAACAATTCACCCAAGGCAGATACAGTTCAGTCGGCACATAGCCCGAGGTCACCTCTGCGTCGTAGGCGCGGAGGTTACCGTGAAGATTGATACGTGTCCAACGTATCTATAATTTTTGATGATGGCATGCTATTGTATTATCTGTTTTGGATGTTTATAAGCATTAATATGCTATTTTATATTATTTTTGGGACTAACCTATTAATCTAGAGCCAAGTGCCAGTTTTTTTTCTTGTTTTTTGAGTTTTGCAAATATGGAATATTAAACGGAGTCCAAACGGAATAAAACCTTCGGAAGCAATTTTTCTAGAAGGAAACAAGCCATCCAAGCTTGGAGTGCACGTCAGGGGATGAGCCAGGTGGCCACAAGCCTGCTACGCGCGGACCCCCCTGGCCGCGCCTAACATGCTTGTCTCCTCTTGGCAGGTCTCCTAACCCTAATCTGTGGCCTATAAATACCCAAATATTCTCCCAACATCAGAATGAGCCACACAAATACTTTTCTGCCGCTGGAAGCCTCTGTTCCCAAGAGATCCAATCTTGGGGCCTTCTCCGGTAATCTGTCGGAGGGGGAATCGATCACGGAGGGCATCTACATCAACTCCATTGCCCCTCCGATGATGCATGAGTATTCCACCACAGACCTACGGGTCCATAGCTAGTATCTAGATGGCTTCTTCTCTCTCTTTGCTCTTCAATACCATGTTCTTCATGATCTTCATGGAGATTTATCCGATGTAATCCTCTTTTGTGGTGTGGTTGTCAAGATCTGATGAATTGTGAGTTTATGTTCAGATTATCCATGAATCTTATTTGAATCTCCTTTGAATTCTTATTTTCCCGATTTCATATCCTTGAAGTCTCTTGAGTTATTGGTTTGGTTTGGCAAACTAGATTGGTAATTCTTGCAATGGGAGAAGTGCTTGGTTTTGGGTTCAATTTTGCGGTGTCCTCACCCAGTGACGTAGTAGGGGTAGCGAGGCACGTATTGAATTGGTGCCATCAAGGGTAACAAGATGGGGTTTTCATCATATTTCTTGAGTTTATCCCTCTACATCATGTCATCTCCTTAATGCGTTACTCTGTTCTTCATGAACTTAATACTCTAGATCAACTCCTGCCTGCATCTACATTGTCAGGACCGGTTTTTCAATAAAAATATTTATTGAAAAATCGCCCCTTTAGTCAGACCAGTGCAGAAAATCCTTCTCACTGATAGACAAATCCTTGATACAGAAGTCCAGTAGCACTAAATATTACACAAGGTTGAGCAGAGGTTGCTCGACAACTTATTATAGGCACGCCCATATTATACATAAAGGCGGATATGTCACAATGGAAGTGGTGGCATACTATTGACTCGTAGAAAGAAAGCGGTGGTGGGTATGTCATAGTGATGTGGGTGACAAGACTCTAGTATCTCACACTCATCAAGCGTCGGAGTGAGGCTTGATGATTTATTTGAGTAGTGGAAGCGTATATAATACAGTGACCAACTCCAGGATCGCGGAAGACTGACTGGGACTCCTCTAGGCGTCAGACTCGCTATCAAACCCTTCATCCATAAGATCGCCTTCATCAACATTTGTCCAAATCAACAAGCCAGGTGAGTACTTTGAATGTACTCGCAAGACAGTCGGAACAAGAGATATAACACATGCAGTCATGATGCACAAAAGCAGAAAAGTAATACACACACAGGCATTAACTCTGCATAGTGAAAGGTAAATAAAAGGAAGTCGGGCGGTAGTCATCCCGAAATCCCTATAAAATTAGAGAAGGCCGATCGGGTGTTTGAAGTGACGCCTCGAAAGGTGAAAAGTAAACAGCTTGCCGCAGCCGGGCGTCTGAGCGACACCACATAAAGGGCTTATATTAAAAAGTAAATAGCAGTGCATGCCCCAGTCGAACATCTGAGCGACATCACATAAAGGGCTTATATTGAAAGTAAATAACAAGAATGCCACAGTCGGACGTCTGAGCGATATCTCATAAAGGGCTTATATTGAAAATAAATAACATGAATGCCATAGTCGGACGTCTGAGCAACATCTCATAAAGGGCTTATATTGAAAATAAATAACAAGAATGCCACAGTCGGACGTCTGGGCGACATCTCATAAAGGGCTTATATTGAAAATAAATAACAAGAATGCCACAGTCGGACGTCTGAGCGACATCTCATAAAGGGCTTATATTGAAAATAAATAACAAGAATGCCACAGTCGGACGTCTAAGCGACATCTCATAAAGGGCTTATATCGAAAGTAAGCAACGGGTTAGTCCATCCACAGAAATAATATTTAACCAAGTTTTCTATTGATATTTAACATAATGGTTCTATTGAGGCTGACACTGAGACCGACACTTGACCTGTCAACCAATGTCCTTGACCGTGGACACGGCTATTCGAATAGTTTTGACTCTGCAGAGGTTGTACTCTTTACCCATAGCCAACGGATTTCAGTAGTCACAAAGGACTAGTTCCGTCTACGGTGTTTTAGAAGAAAACACACCAATCCAGTACACACCCATTCCACATCCCGAAGCCAGGTATCACCCTAGGCAACGTTCAAGAAAAACTTTGAGATGAGGAGGCCACTACCTTGAATATCATGGGATCAAATTTATATCGCGCGCTTTAAGGGGTGCCCCCCTCTCGGTCCCAACAGGAAACACCCATGCTCCCTGACCGGATGACGGGCTTTAATCCAGGGCCATGGAACTCTCATACCGGCCCCTCTATTTGGTGTGTACATGGAAAGAGATTTGCAACTTACTAAATAGTATTCTTTTCTGAAAGCATGTGGCAGCACGAAAACGAAAGGTGAACGGGGACAAGACTCGATCTATGTCAACACTGGAGTTAAACAGTTTCTTAGGTAATACTGGCATGCTCCAACAATACCAGCCAACAACCTATCATGCCACCACATGACTAGGTTGTCTAACACATCAAGTTTATAACTTACTTGCAACTTGTCATGCATGAAATATAACATGTATCATATGCTCATATAACATGCCATGAGAACAACCATTTCAAGCAAACATGAAAAACGCTCATCACATCAAAAGTTCAAACACGCTTTCCTGGTTCGGAGTAGTCGGAGTCTAGCTCGGCGAAGTTGACGGCACCGTCACCTCCCTCGGTATCTACGTTATACAAAAATATCGAATACTAATGTAAATACCGTGTGTGCATAAAAAGTGTTCCAAATAATTTCCAAATAAATATTATAAAAAAGTTAGACAGAAAAATAGAGGTGACAGAAGAAGAATCAGCTCAAAACCATTTTTTGTTTAAAAGTTATAAGCAAATCAAACCCAGGGACTAGTCTGTAATAAAACAGAAATTGCCCAGGGGGTAGACTGCTAAAACAGAAAACGGTTTGGTACAAAGTACGCCAGCCCGCAGAGAAAACGGATTTCACCCGAAGGCGCTTCCCAAACAAATCGGTTTAGGAAAGAAGAGCGGCTAACGAGGGGGTCCCACTCGTCGGGTTTGAAAAAGAAACAGAGCTCACCGGCGCCAGAAGCTTGCGGTGTTCGCCGGCGGCGATCCACTGCGTGACCGGGGAAAAGGAGCGTACCTGCGTGCTCAGGGGATTCTTCCACGTCGGAGGGTGGTGGAAAGAGGCGTCGGAGTGCACCACAGTGACGGCCCCTTCCTCTCCGGTGGACGGCAGCTTCGGGCGATGATGGATCTCACCGGAAGAGGCTGCAAGCACCGAATCGATGCACGGGTTAGACGAGGTGGTGGACCAGAAGGTTACAGACCAAGGATGAGCGGGGGAGAAGCTATGCACAGAGGGAATTTCGCCGGCTACCGAAGCGGACGGAGGCGGCCGAAGCTGAGGAAGAAGATCCTCCCGAGGCCTCCTGGTAGCTGGTCGGGGCTCTTGTGTGGAGGAGGGATGGTGCTGGGTCGAAAATGAGTGCGGGGGCATCAATTTATAGCCATCCTGAGTCGGTTGCCGAGAACGGGTTAACTCCAGCGGGCAATTACGGTGAAGAGGTGATCGGACGGAGGGACAGGGCGACGGGGCAGCTTCGGATTGGTCTGCCAACTCCATTTTTGTCTTGAGTTGGAGCTATCTTGGGCTACACTCCATGGCTCGACGGAACGGAGCTTGCGGGCACGTCGGCGGCAGAGGGCACGCACTGTGCATCCCAGGCCACGGAGACGGCTCTGCGGTGCGTACCAGTGAAGAGGACGTCCACGCGGAGGCACGGGGTGGTGAGAGCGGTGCTGAACGGCGTTGCTCCTCGCTGAGCTCTCTGACGCCCGCAGCGGCCATTGCTGCCGTTGCTCACGGGGGAGCTGAGCCCTTGCCAGCTCACCGGCGACCAGAGGAAGGTGCCATCCGCCCGTACAACTCTGGATAAGAAGGAGGAACAGGGGAGCAAGATGCTAGGGGAGCTACTGGCGAGATTGACGTTGCCAACTGACGAACAGAGTACTTCTCTGAAGAAATCGACACTGAAGTTTCTGAACCTGACAGGAACAGTTCTCTTCACCTGCTCGATGGGGTGCTTTGACCCACGAGGAAAATTTTACTGGGGCTGAGACTTGGAGGGGATGTCTCTTGATGCATCTAGAGACTACCTGAATTTTCTCAGAATTTTTGGGAAAAGAAAAAGATGAAATCCATCAAAAATAGTAAATTTGGTCCAAACTTGTAGTGTTCAAATTTTGAAATATTTGAACTATGAACCATCATCTCTTGATGGATCTTGGTTGAGGGTACAAAGGACTAGCTATATGAATTTATTTGGGATTAATTCTCAAAGGGAACTAGCAGTTCCTTTGCAATTCACAAGGGTCCAAAATAATTGCTAGAAAATTGTTTTGAGAAAAACAATTTGGATAAAATACTAAGATGGAATAAATCTTGCTGGAATAAGATGCAAGACTTGACTTCAAGCTAGGGAAAAGGGTTTGGAGAAGAAAAACTTGCAAAGCAAATCATGGCTAGAAGTTTGAATAAGACAATCTTGACTAGGGAGAAATAAACCCAAATCCAAATAAAATCTTTTTAATGAAAAATGGTCAAAATATTTAGAGAGTCTTTGTGTTGGACCAACACATGTTGAGAGGACTCTCAAGACCAGAAGTTCAAAGTTAAAAAGGTTCCAATAAGAGGTCAGTCATCAAAAGAATTTTTAGAGGAAGGTCTCTTTTTTCAAAAATTCAAATAACCTCCTCAAAATAAATCAAAGATTTTGTTAAAAACCAAATTAAAATTTTTGGGGTGTTACATACATCGACTGACTCCTGCCTGAATCTACGATTCGTGCTAAGAAGAGTATAAATAGTATTAACTTAGTACTATTCGTGCTAAGAATAGTATAAAGATTTGCCTTTTTATTCCCCCTTCTTCCGTTTGCCTTTCGTTTGCTTGTGTGTTTGATTGCTTGATTTGCCACCAAGTCTGAAGCAGGGGAGGTTATCATTGAAAATATGGGGGGTATTGTTAGTACTAATCTTGAGGAAAAATTTGAATCTTGCTCTCTAGATCATGAAACTGAACCTTCTCTTAAAACTAAAACTTTTCAAGTTGGAGATGGAAATATTATTGGTAAGAGTGTTATTCAAGAGTTCTTTGATTGTATGGGAATGATACCTATGAGTAAGAGATCTATTCTTCTTATCATGAATAGTTATGTCAATGCTATTGTCATGCTCATTGAAAAATTGGAAAGGAAATTTGTGCACATTCATCCTGCTTTGTAGAAAGTGTTTTACGAACTTCCCAATATTAATCATCCTAAGGCTAAAAAGATTGCTACTATCATCCTTATGCGAGAATTTGATTTCATAATACAAGAAGCTAGGGAGGTTTTTGCTTTCTATGATAAAGATGTTGAAAACCCTCCAATTGAAGAAATTCTCCATGATAAATAAACCTTGCATAGTCTAGAATCTAGAGACTATCAATCTTATAGTGAAAATCTTAGGAAGAGAGCTCATTGCACGGAAGTCACTCACACCTTGTATCATGGTACCTATGAGGAATTTGATTGGATTACTGGGGGTATCTTCGAAGGGTATAAGTATGATTTTCTTGAAAATATGGTTAAAGAACCCGTTAGAAATAAGATACATGTGTTATATGATGATATCTATGGCGATGATCTAGACTACGGGTTTATGAATGTTAAAATTACTAGCCAGAGCCCTTTTCATGATTTAAGTTCTTCTACTAGGAAAGAAATAAAGGAAAGTATAGATCTAGTTAGGAAATCTTGTGATGTTTTGATCAATTTTGGGTTGCTTACGAAAGATGACAATACCTAGATCTATTGCGTTTTTCCTAGCTAGGGGCGTTAAACAATAGCGCTTGTTGGGAGGCAACCCAATTTTATTTTTGTGTTCTATTTTTGCTTCTGTTTTTTAGTGTTTACCACATTATTACTTATGTAGTAATTTTGTTTTGGTTTTTTAATTAGTGTTTGAGCCAAGTAAAACCTTTGGGTGATCTATGGTAGTAGTTGTTGATTTGATCTTGCTGAAAAACATAAACTTTTGCGCTCAGTCCAGGAATTGTCTAATTATTTCAGAGCGTCGAATTGATCTGAAATTTTTACAAAAGATTGATATATAAATTTCCCAGGTTTTCCTAATTGTCAGAGTTTTTTGAGTTACATAAGTATATAAGTTTTCAATTTGCTACACACTGTTCTGTTTTTGACAGATTCTGTTTTATTTGAGTTGTTTGCCTATTTTGTTGAATCTATGGGTTTTATCATGTGGTATAAGCCATGGAGAAGTTATATTATAGTAGATATAACACCAATATAAATAAATAATGAGTTCACAACAGTACCTAAAGTGGTGATTTATTTTCTTATACTAACGGATCTCACCAGTTTTCTGTTAAGTTTTGTGTTGTGAAGTTTTCAAGTTTTGGGTAAAGATTTGATGGACTATGGAATAAGGAGTGGCAAGAGCCTAAGCTTGGGGTTGCCCAAGGCACCCCAAGTCATATTAAAGGATGCCAAAGAGCCTAATCTTGGGGATACCCCGGAAGGCATACCCTCTTTTGTCTTCAATACATCGGTAAATTTACTTGAGGCTATATTTTTATTCACCACATGATATGTATTTTTCTTGGAGCGTCTTGTATGATATGAGTCTTTGCTTTTTAGTTTGCCACAATCATTCTTGCTGCACACATATTTTGAGAGAGACACGCTGAATCATGAATTTATTAGAATACTCTATGTGCTTCACTTATATCTTTTGAGTTGGGCAATTTTGCTCTATGTGCTTCACTTTTATCATTTAGAGCACGGTGGTGTTTGCATTTTTATAGAAATATTTGAACTATCGTACCTTGCTTATATTATTTTGAGAGATTCTAAAACAGCATGGTAATTGGTCTAGGTTATGAATTTAGTCCTAATATGATAGGCATCCAAAAGGGATATAATAAAAACTTCTGTATTAAGTGCATTGAGTATTTATGAGAAGTTTGATTCCTTGCATAAAGTTTTGAGATGTAAAGATCATAATGTTAAGAGACATGTTAGGAAGTAAATTGTGCACTACTAGGGAAAACCCTAGTAGTAGCGCTCGAAATATGCATATTAGTAGTGATGGTTCCAGGCCAGCGCTACTACTAACTATCTATAGCGCTCGGGCAAACGAAGCGCTGCTGCTAACCCAGCGCTGCTATTAGATGATTTCCAATGCTACTGCTAGTATTCCTGCTTTCACAGGTTTACACCCTCTACGTATTTGTGATGTATTTATACAAGATCTATACAGTAGTTTCATCAGATCATACTAAACATACACTATTATCATCATATCATAGACATACAATACTCTCGTCATACCATCATCATCATTCAACATAAATATCATCATATCTCGAAAATAGCGATACACAAGAGTGATCATGTCATGTCTCGAATAAGTGCAAATGCATGGTCATGGCACACACACAAGTTTCATCATCTCTATCTAAACCATGATGTAGAAGAGAAGAGCGATCAACATCATCAAGACCGCGACTATGTAGTACTTGAGGCACCGGCAGTTCCGCCCCCGCTCTTGCTGGAGCGTCCACCTCAAGTAACTCCTTTCTGCTTCGGCTCTACTGTCGAACCCTCTGTGGCTAGCACCCGGGAACTTGTCCACCTGGGCCTAAGCGTCTGGCCAGTGGTCGTAGACTCCTGGAACCTTCCCCACGAACACGACATAGCAGCCCTTCGCCATCTCTGATCTATGTATCTGCATCGTGAACGATAATATGCAACATAATGTACTTAAGAACACAAAGAGGCATAATTAGCAAAATACAAGCAACCTATAGTAAGTAAACATAAATGACGAAGTTCCTCATACCCAAACTAATTAACTAGAGCGATCTACGCTAGTTCAGGACCACGGTTTAATTACATCACATAGTTTCGTCTGGACGCTAGTGACACATATATTGTCAACGACAATCAGTCCTCGGTCCAATCTTCATAGTCAGGGAGGAAGGACCCGAGCATCTTGAAAGGCTTCAGGTCCAGACGCTGAGTGATTAGCAGTGCTCGGACATCATCATGTGTGATTGGCCCATGGTAGAACATCCCTGTTTGTTCGAGGACCTGCTTCATGATCACTTGGGAAAGTTCACACTGCATGTGATAAAACTCAGCTCGGAGTCGATGATCTGGTGTCTTTCCTATGCTTGTGGCCCAATTGACAATCTCGACATCATTAGTAGTAGCTGACATGCGAAGGTGTTGATTATTCCTTCTGAACTCGAGCAGGTGATGCATGAGGTAGAATCCATCAGCCTTACTGATGTGCGGTTGCTGGATGCAGCAGAAGTCGGTCTTATGGCTGAAACCCAGCCCGTTCCTCCTATACTTTTTGTCCTTGATATATCCACTGATGGTCTTTGTCACCTGCACTTCTTTGTTGTCTGCCATCAGACGGCAAAGACCAGAGTGGGCCCCACGGGGCACGGCACGGGACACGGCTAGCGAACGGCAAAGAGGTGGGGAGGGCCCACAATGTCATGGTCGGGGGGGCGGACTAACGGTTGCCCTCTTTGCCATTTGCCAGCAGACGGCAAAGAGGGTAACTTATGTTTCGGCCCCATGCGCCTCCCGCGCCTCTCTCTCTCACACACACATCTCTCCCCCTCTCTCTCTCAGCGCCGCCGCCCCGCCCTCCTGCCGCCGCCCCCTCCCCGCAGCCCTCCTCCCGTCGCCGCCCCCTTCTCGCGGCCCTTCTCCACCACCGTCGGAGCCAGGCCGCGGCGTCACCCGCCCCCTCCCCGCGGCCCTCCTCCACCCTCTGCCCGCCGCCCCCCGCCGCCCCTGCCCCGCCGCTCCGCCGCGTCACCGCCTCAACCCCCGACGACCCAGCGCCGCCCCTCCCCCTCTGCCGCCCCGCGCCGCCGCCTGGACCCCCCCTCCGGTGAGCCACACCCTTCCCCCTTTTTATGTTTTTTTCTATTTTTTTAGTTCATATTAGTTAGTTTATATTAGTTAGTTATTAGTTAATATTAGTTAGTATATATTAGGTAGAAAAAACTTAGATAGAAAAGAAGAAAAGAAAAAACCTAGAAGAAAAAAAGAAGAAAAGAAGAAGAAAAAAAGGAAAAGAACAAAACATAATAATAAGAAGAAGAAACAGAAGAACAGGAGGAGGAGAAGAAAAAGAAGAAGAAGAAGAAGAGAAGAAGAAGAAGAAGAAGAAGAAGAAGAAGAAGAAGAAGAAGAAGAAAAGAGGATAGGAGGATAAGAAGAAGAGGAAAAAAGGAAAGGAAGAAGAAGAGGAGGAGGAGGAGGAGAACAAAAAAGAAGAAGAGGAAGAAGAAGAAGAAAAAAGAGGAGAGGGGGAGAAGAAGAAGAGGAAAAAGGAAAGGAGGAGGAAGAAGAAGACCCCGACCCCGACATGACACCTCGACCCCGACCCCGACCCCGACACCCCGACACGACACCCCGACACCCCGACACGGCACACCGACCCCGACACCCCGAGACCCCGACACATCACCCCGACCCCGACACCCGGACACGGCACCCCCGACCACGACGCAGCACCCCGAACCTGACACGACACCCCCTACACCCCGACCCCGACACGACACCCCGACACCCCGACACGGCACCCCCGACCACGACACAGCACCCCAACCCCGACACGACACCCCCGACACCCCGACCCCGACACGACACCCTCGACACGCCGACACCGACCCGACACCCGACACCTTGACATGGCACCCCCGACGCCACTAACCCCAACCTCCGACGCCACCGATCCTCAACCCCCAACCTCCGACACCACCAATCCTCAACCCCGACACGACACCCCCGACACCCCGACCCTGACACGACACCCCCCACACCCCGACATGACACCCCCACACCCCGACATGGCACCCCCGACACCCCAACCCCGACACGACACCCCCGACGTCGATGGAACCCTAAATAGCAAGTATCATTGGTGCGAGATACATGTGGCCGTCGGTGTCGAACACTACATCCATGTACCACAAGTTACGTCGACGTCCGGCGTCCCGCAGCAACAGTTCTCGGGGTCGATGGTGGTTGAACACCTATGCGAATTTGTCTTGCAGCCTCTGCGATGACGATTGAAAGCCAAGTGTTGAAACTTTAAACACCCTAACTGACTCAAGTCGGTTTGGTTGTTTGAAGTTTCAAAACTTGGCTTTGATCCTCATCGCAGAGGCTGCCAGACAAATATGCCAAGGTGTTCGACCGTCATCGGCCCCCAGAACTATTGCTGCGCGCGGGACACCGGGCGCCGACGTCACTTGTGGGATGTGGATCTAGTGTTCAACGCCGAGCGCCACATGTATCTCGCACCGATGATACTTGCTATTTAGGGTTTCATCGACGTCGAGGAACCCCCTAACCTAGACACGGCACCCCTACCCCGACACGACATCCCCGACACCCAGACCCCGACATGACACCCCGACACCCTGACCCCGACACATCACCCATGACCACGACACAGCACCCCGACCCAAAACGACACCCCCGACACCCCGACCCCGACACGACACCCTTGACACCCCGACCCCGACACGACACCCCAGACACCCTAACCCCGACACGACACCCCCGACACCCTGATGTCTACTATGCAACCTTCTCCTTGTAGACGTTGTTGGGCCTCCAAGTGCAGAGGTTTGTAGGACAGTAGCAATTTTCCCTTAAGTGGGTGACCTAAGGTTTATCAATCCGTGGGAGGCGTAGGATGAAGATGGTATCTCTCAAGCAACCCTGCAACCAAATAACAGAGAGTCTCTTGTGTCCCCAACACACCCAATACAATGGTAAGTTGTATAGGTGCACCAGTTCGGCGAAGAGATGGTGATACAAGTGCAATATGGATAGTAGATAAAGGTTTTTGTACTCTGAAAATATAAAAACAGCAAGGTAATTAATAGTAAAAGTGAGCACGAACGGTATTGCAATGCTTGGAAACAAGGCCTAGGGTTCATACTTTCACTAGTGAAGTTCTCTCAACAATCATAACATAATTGGATCATATAACTAGCCCTCAACGTGCAACAATGAGTCACTCCAAAGTCACTAATAGCGGAGAACAAACGAAGAGATTATTGTCGGGTACGAAACCTCCACAAAGTTATTCTTTCTGATCGATCTATTCAAGAGTCCGTAGTAAAATAACACGAAGCTATTCTTTCCGTTTGATCTATCCTAGAGTTCGTACTAGAATAACACCTTAAGACACACATCAACCAAAACCCTAATTTCACCTAGATACTCCATTGTCACCTCAAGTATCCATGGGTATGATTATACGACATGCATCACACAATCTCAAAAGCATCTATTAAAACAACACATAGAACTTTAAAGAGTGCCCCGAAGTTTCTACCGAAGAGTCAAAACATCTGCCAACCCCTATGCATAGGTTCCCGAGGTCACGAAACCTACAAGTTGATCACCAAAACATACATCAAGTGCTCACATGAATATCCCATTGTCACCACAGATAGACACGTGCAAGACATACATCAAGTGTTCTTAAAGATTCAATCTGATAAGATAACTCCAAAAGGGAAACTCAATTCATTACAAGAAGGGAGAGGGGAAAGAACATCATAAGATCCAACTATAGTAGCAAAGCCCACGATACTTCGAGATCAAGACATCTCAAGAACACGAGAGAGAGAGAGAGATCAAACACATAGCTATGGGTACATACCCTCAGCCCCGAGGGTGAACTACTCCTCGTCATGGAGATCGCCGGGATGATGAAGATGGCCACCGGAGATGGGTTCCCGCTCCGACAGGGTGCCGGAACAGGCTCCCGATTGGTTTTTGGTGGCTACAGAGGCTTGCGGCAGTGGAACTCCCGATCTAGGTTTAATTCTGATGGTTTATCTATTTATAAGACCGTATGGCGTCAAGAACAAGTCGAGAGGGGCCACGAGGAGGTCACGAGCCCCCTAGGCGCAGCCAGGGGGTGGCCGCACCTCCCAGGCTCGTGGCTTCCTCGGGACTCCTCTCCGGTATCTTTTTCTTCTGGTATTTTTGATATTTTCCATAAAAAATCATAGCGAAAGTTTTATACCGTTTGGACTCCGTTTGATATTCCTATCTGAAAAAGGTCAAAAATACGGAAAAAACAGGAACTGGCACTGGGCTCTAGGTCAGTAGGTTAGTCCCAAAAATAATATAAAATAGCATATAAATGCATATAAAACATCCAAAGTTATAACATAATAGCATGGAACAATCGAAAATTATAGATACGTTGGAGATGTATCAAGCATCCCCAAGCTTAACTCCTACTCGTCCTCGAGTAGGGAAGTGATAAAAACATAATTTTTTATGTGGAATGCTACCTAACATATTTGTGCTATGTAACTTCTTTATTGTGGCATGAAGGTTCAGATCCATAAGATTCAAAACAAAAGTTTAATATTGACATGAAAACAATAATACTTCAAGTATAATAGCAAAGTAATCATGAACTTTTGAAATAACAAGGCCAAAGAAAGTTATCCCTACAAAATCATATAGTCTGGCTATGCTCCATCATCCCCACACAACGAATTTAAATCATGCACAACCCTGGTATTGGCCAAGTAATTTTTTTCGCACTCTTACTTTCTCAAAAAAAAATCAACTCTCACGTAATACATGAGCGTGAGCCATGGATATAGCACTATAGGTGGAATAGAGTGTGGTGGAAGTTGTGAGGCAAAAAGGAGGAGATGGTCACATCGACTCGGTGTATCAATGGGCTATGGAGATGCCCATCAAATATATATCAATGTGAATGAGTAGGGATTGCCATGAAACGGATGCACTAGAGCTATAAGTGTATGAAAGCTCACAAATGAAAACTAGTGGGTGTGCACCCAACTTGCTTGCTCACGAAGACCTAGGGCAATTTGAGGAAGCCCATCATTGGAATATACAAGACAAGTTACATAATGAAAATTCCCACTAGCATATGAATGTGACAAAACAAGAGACTCTCTATCATGAAGAACATGGTGCTATTTTGAAGCACAAGTGTGGAAAAAGATAGTAGCATTGTCCCTTCTCTCTTTTTCTCTCATTTTTTGTTTGGGATCTTTGGCCTATTTTTTTTATTTGGGCTCTTCGGCCTCTCTTTTTTGGGGGATCTTTGGCCTCTTTCTTTTTTATTTCCTCACACGGGACAATGCTCTAATAATGATGATCGTCACACTTTTATTTACTTACAACTCGATACTTAGAACAATAATGACTCTATATGAATGAAAGTGATGGCACATGTCATGAGATGGAACGGTGAGAGTGGCATGGCAATATATCTCGGAATGGCAATGAAAATGCCGTAATAGGTAGGTATGGTGGCTTTTTTGAGGAAGGTATATGGTTGGTTTGTGCACCGGCAAAAGTTGCGTGGTACTAGAGAGGTTAGCAATGGTGGAAGGGTGAAAGTGCATCTATACATGAACTCACATTAGTCATGAAGAACTCATATACTTATTGCGAAAGTTTTATTAGTAATCGACACAAAGTGCTAAACGCATACTCCTAGGGGAAGGGTTGGTAGGAGTTAACCATTGCACGATCCCGACCGTCACACAAAGGATGACAATCAATAAAAACATCATGCTCCGACTTCCTAACATAGCGGTTCACCATACGTGGATGCTACGGGAATCACAAACTTCAAAACAAGTATCTCTATATTCAAAACACTCTACTAACATGACTCTAATATCACCATCTCCATGTCTCAAAACTAGATGCAAGGAATCAAACTTCTCTTACTACTCAACGCACTTGAATATGAAAGTTTTTATTATATCCCTTTTGGATGCCTATCATATTAGGACTAGTTTCATAACCTAAGAAAATTACCATGCTGTGTAAGACTCTAAAAATTATATAAGTGAATCATGATAGTTCATCAATTTCTCTAAAATATAATCATTGCAATGCTCTATAAGGATATAAGTGAAGCGCTAGAGCAAAAGACAAACTACTCCAAAAGATATAAGTGAAGCTCAATGAATAGTTGAATAATTATTTAGCTATGTGAAGACTATCCCATCTAAGAATTTCAGATCTTAAATACCTTATTCAAACAAAATAAATTGACACTCCAAGGATAGCACGAATCATGTGAAGAAGCAAAAACTTAGGTTGAACCGATACTAACCGATAATTGTTGAAGAAGAAAGGTGGGATGTCAACCGGGACATCCCCAAGCTTAGACGCTTGAGACTTATTGAAATATGTATTGGGGTGCCTTGGAAATCCCCAATATTGAGCTTTTGTGTCTCCTTAATTTCTCTCATATGGTGGTTTCCAAAATCTTAAAAACATCATCCACACATAACTTAACAAGAACTCGTGAGATAGGTTAGTATAAATCAATGCAAAACTATATCATCCTATACTGTAGAAAATCACTAAGATTACTATTTGAAATTTAATACTAAATGCCTCTGCATATTTAATACTCCCATCATCAAATGGAATCATTAAACAAGCAAACATATGCAAACAATGCAAACATAACAGCAATCTGCCTAAACAGAACAGTCTGTGAAGAATGCAGCAAGATCCATACTTAATTAAATCCAAAAAATCTGACAAAATTCCACACTGTGTGTAATTTACAATATCATACTGTATCCCAATTTCAAGTTATTCTGACATACAGAAAATTCTAGGGAATTTTTGCACTACAAGCAAACTTTCTGTTTTGGAACAGCAACTCCTATACTTGCAAATTAAGCGTGGTAAAGGCTATCCTTGACATTTTTATTGAACTAAATGATAAAAAAACATTAACATTAATATAAATAACATAAATTAAGTAATTATAAAAGAAAATGACGCTCCAAGCAAAACACATATCATGTGGTGAATAAAAATATAGCCCCAAGTAAAGTTACCGATGGATTGAAGACGAAAGAGGGGATGCCTTCCCGGGGCATCCCCAAGCTTAGGCTCTTTGGTGTCCTTGAATATATCTTGGTATGCCTTGGTCATCCCAAATCTTAGTCTCTTTACACTCCTTGTTCCGTTTTCCATCCGAACTTTAGCCAAAACTTGAAAACTTCACAACACAAAACTTAACGGAACTTCGTGAGATGGGTTAGTATAATAAAGACAAATCATTCATTTTGGTACTGTCAAGACAAAATTAATAAATTTTCCCACACAATTAATAATGTATATTATCATTTCCACAATTTATATAACTTAATATAATCTATTGAAACACTAAAACAAGCAAACTATGCATTGAAAACAGAATCTGTCAAGAACAGAACAGTATGTAATGATCTGAATGATAAGCATACTTCTACACCTCCAAAAATTCTGAAAAACTTGTGAAACTTAAGGAAATTTGTATACAAATCATCAGAAAAAATAATCAACTCAAAATCTCTCTCTGTATAAAAATGAAAAATAATTTCGTGAGCACAAAGTTTCTGTCTTTTTCAGCATGATCAAACAACTATCACCCAAACTAATCATAAAGGCTTTACTTGGCACTTTATTTAAATAAAATCTATAAAACAGGATTAATACAGTATACTAATCATGTGAACACACAACAACAGTAAGTATACATATTGGGTTGTCTCCCAACAAGCACTTTTCTTTAATGCCTTTCAAGCTAGGCAATGATGATTTCAATAATGCTCACATACAAGATAAGAATTGAAACATAACGGGAGCATCATGAGGAATATGAAAAGCACATTTGAGTATAACCCACTTCATATGCATAGGTATTTTGTGAACAAACAAATTATTGGAGCAAGAATCATCTAGCATAGGAAGGCAAAGCAAGCATAGCTTCAAAAATTTCAACACATAGAGAGGAAACTTGACATTATTGCAATATGTAGAAGCATATGATCCTCTCTTATAATAATTTTCAGTAGCATCATGAATGAATTCCATAATATGACCATCACATAAATCATTATTTTGATGATGCACAAGCATAGAAATTTTTTCACTCTCCTCATAAGCAGTTTTCTTCTCATTCAAAATAGTGGGAGCAAACTCAACAAGATAACTATCATGACATGCTTGATTGACATAACCACTTTGAATATTAAAATCATGATGAAAAGTTTCATGGTTACCATTAATCTTTATACCATATGTGTCATCACAATAATCATCATAGATAGGAGGCATGTAATAATCATAATAGTTTTGCTCATCAAAACTACTCCCTTCATCAAACATAGCATCCCCAAGCTTGTGGCTTTCCATATCATTAGCATCATGGATATTCAGAGAATTCTTAGTAACAAAATTACTATCATGCTCATCATTCAAATATTTAGTGCCAAGCATTTTAATAACTTCTTCTTCTAACACTTGAGCACGATTTTCCTTTCCATCATTTTCACGAAAGACATTAAAAAGATGAAGCATATGAGGTATCCTTAATTCCATTTTTTTGTAGTTTTCTTTTATAAAACCAAACTAGTGATAAAACAAGAACTAAAAGATTCGATTCCAAGATATAAAGATACACCTTCAAGTGCTAACCTCCCCGGCAACGGCGCCAGAAAAGAGCTTGATGTCTACTACGCAACCTTCTCCTTGTAGACGTTGTTGGGCCTCCAAGTGCAGAGGTTTGTAGGACAGTAGCAATTTTCCCTCAAGTGGGTGACCTAAGGTTTATCAATCCGTGGGAGGCGTAGGATGAATATGGTATCTCTCAAGCAACCCTGCAACCAAAAGAGTCTCTTGTGTCCCCAACACACCCAATATAATGGTAAGTTGTATAGGTGCACTAGTTCGGCGAAGAGATGGTTATACAAGTGCAATATGGATACTAGATAAAGGTTTTTGTAATCTGAAAATATAAAAACAGCAAGGTAATTAATAGTAAAAGTGAGCATGAACGGTATTGCAATGCTTGGAAACAAGGCCTAGGGTTCATACTTTCACTAGTGAAGTTCTCTCAACAATGATAACATAATTGGATCATATAACTAGCCCTCAACGTGCAACAATGAGTCACTCCAAAGTCACTAATAGAGGAGAACAAATGAAGAGATTATTGTTAGGTACGAAACCTCCACAAAGTTATTCATTCTGATCGATCTATTCAAGAGTCAGTAGTAAAATAACACGAAGCTATTCTTTCCCTTCAATCTATCCTAGAGCCGTACTAGAATAACACCTTAAGACACACACATCAACCAAAACCCTAATGTCACCTAGATACTCCATTGTCACCTCAAGTATCCATGGGTATGATTATACAACATGCATCAGACAATCTCAAAAGCATCTATTCAACCAACACATAGAACTTTAAAGAGTGCCCCGAAGTTTCTACCGGAGAGTCAAAACGTGTGCCAACCCCTATGCATAGGTTCCCAAGGTCACGAAACCCGCAAGTTGATCACCAAAACATACATCAAGTGCTCACATGAATATCCCATTGTCACCACAGATAGACACGTGCAAGACATACATCAAGTGTTCTTAAAGATTCAATCCGATAAGATAACTCCAAAGGGGAAACTCAATTCATTAAAATAAGGGAGAGGGGGAAGAACATCATAAGATCCAACTATAGTAGCAAAGCCCGTGGTACATCGAGATCAAGACATCTCAAGAACACGAGAGAGAGAGAGAGATCAAACACATAGCTACTGGTACATACCCTCAGCCCCGAGGGTGAACTACTCCCTCCTCGTCATGGAGATCGCCGGGATGATGAAGATGGCCACCGGAGATGGGTTCCCGCTCCGGCAGGGTGCCGGAACGGGCTCCCGATTGGTTTTTGGTGGCTACAAAGGCTTGCGGCGGCAGAACTCCCGATCTAGGTTTAATTCTGATGGTTTCTCTATTTATAAGATCGTATGGCGTCGAGAACAAGCCGAGAGGGGCCACGAGGAGGTCACGAGCCCCCTAGGCACGGCCAGGGGGGTGGCCGCGCCTCCCAGGCTCGTGGCTTCCTCGGGACTCCTCTTCGGTATCTTTTTCTTCTGGTATTTTTGATATTTTCGATAAAAAATCACAGCGAAAGTTTTATTCTGTTTGGACTCCGTTTGATATTCCTATCTGAAAAAGGTCAAAAACACGGAAAAAAACAGGAACTGGCACTGGGCTCTAGGTCAATAGGTTAGTCCCAAAAATAATATAAAATAGCATATAAATGCATATAAAACATCCAAAGTTGATAACATAATATCATAGAACAATCAAAAATTATAGAGACGTTGGAGACGTATCACACCCCGACCCCGACATGACACCCCAGACACCCCGACCCTGACACTACACGGGTCATATATTTGTGAATTATGAGTTAGGTCATATATTTTTTGATTTTGTTATAGAAAACATCATTTCCTCTGTTCCAGTCTTCGTGTCGATGAAACTTGCTAGCTAAAGGTGTCTTCAATCATCAGTATTTTGTGTGTGTCCAGTAGCTAGGCAAGATGAGTGATCGTGGGTCGATGTACATCGGTATAATGCGTGTGTGACTTTCGGTCCGTCGAGGCTTTCCGTAAATAACTTTCATGTGTGTTCTTGATGGAGGAATCCCGACTATTGTCGTGGGGGCGCCTCTTCTTTTTTCTCTTCTCTGCGATATACTCGTCAATATATTGCGCAAGAAGAGGAGAGAAGAGGCGTCAAATCACCAGCGGTCGAACTATTACTGTGAGAGAGTGTCCACCAACATATATACACCACCATATCAGTGTGAGAAAGAGCGCACCAACACACCATGAGATATGAGAGTTACTTAAGGAAAGCCTCGTCGAATCGAATGTCACACATGCATTATAACTATGTACACCGACCCAGAACTATTGCTGCACGCGGGACACCCGGCGCCGGCGTCACTTGTGGGATGTGGATCTAGTGTTCAACGCCGAGCGCCACATGTATCTCGCACCGATGATACTTGCTATTTAGGGTTTCATCGACGTCGAGGAACCCCCTAACCCGACACCATGACACGACACCCTCGACCCCCGACCCTGACACGACATCTCGACCCCGACACGACACCCCGACACCACGACACGACACCCCCGACCCCCGACCCTGACACGACATCTCGACCCCGACACGACACCCCGACACCACGACACGACACCCCCGACCCCCGACACCTCTTCGGCCTCCTGTTGACCGAAAGGGTGCTCCTCGGCCTTCCAGAGGCCAACGGGGTCATATATATGTGAATTATGAGTTAGGTCATATAATTTCTGATTTTGTTATGAAAAACATCATATATATATATATATTTGTGTTTATCGGGTGGATTTAAATGTGCAGTTGTTTCATCGCTGCTAGGGTTTGGTGTTCGACGACCTCCCCCTGCGTTTGACGAGCTCCGCCCCTGCGTTCGTGGGTGAGCACAAATGACATTTCCTCCTCCCCCTTAATTTGCTCTATTTCGGTCTTCGTGCCGATGAAACTTGCTAGCTGTAGGTAGATTGAATCATCAGTATGCGTGAACACTATGCCTCTCCCGTTCGAAAGGGTTACATCTATAAATATGCATACATTTGCATATTTATAACCGTGATTCTTTCGAATTGTCCAACATTATCCATGAACAGCCCGAGTATGTGTAGATTGGGTTCGTTTTCCCATATGCTCTGCTCCGGATCCGATGCTGAATTTCGTCAGTGCCTCCCTGTTGTTCTCCGGGTACACATCCTCTCTGCTTATTGCCGAGACGTGTATCAGGAGAACAACAGGGAGGAGCTGCCGAAATTTTGCATCAGATCCGGAGCAGAGCATGGGAAAATGAACCCAATCTACACATACTCGGGTGGGATTAGGACCTATCTTTACCTACTAGCGTCTAGGTTGCATCGACGTAATGAAACTGACAAACTCTATTAACTGATGAATTTGGTTTGTTGAATTATGTATATATTTTGTGTGTGTCCAGTAGCTAGGCAGGATGAGTGATCGTGGGTGGATGTACACCGGTCACACTAGTCAGAAAGACATGACCCGTGAATGGTTAAGAAATACCAAGGAGTTTGTGAGAGTCGCATTTTCAAATGGACAGAAAACAACCTGGTGCCCTTGTGTCGATTGCGACAACTATAAGAAGAAGTCAGAGTTTGAAATGATCAAACACCTACAGAAGTGGGGTTTTATGCCTAATTATATGGTCTGGACATTTCATGGTGAGTCTGCCCAACGTGCTAGAGCTGAGGTGCTTCGTCATCGCACCGACGAGCATGGTATCGAGATCGAAGACATGGTGCAAGACTTTGATGATGCTCGGGATTCGAATGATGAGATTGAGGAATCTGCAAAGGCCTTTTATGAAATGTTGGAGTCTTCAAAACTTCCTCTCCACGAGCACACTGAGCTTTGTCAGCTGGATGCCATCGCGCAAGTAATGGCTCTAAAGTCTCAGTTCAACCTGGGCAGAGAATGCTACGACATGATTATGACGATATTTGGATGCTTTCTACCCAAAGACTATGTATTGCCACCAAACCTATACCAGTCGGACAAAATCCTGCATGCGCTTAGGATGCCCTATGAGAAGATAGATGCCCGTGAGAATGGATGTGCCTTATTTAGGATTTAGTATGCAACGGTATGGGTGAGAAGAGTCAGACCAAAATCCCCATTAATGTTCTTCGGTATCTGCCAATCATACCAAGACTTCAACGGCTTTTCATGGTCGAAGAGACGGCTAGACACATGACGTGGCATAAATTGGGCAAAAGAACAGAACTGGATGTAGATGGGAATCCGATGTTGGGACACACTTCGGACACTTTTGCGTGGAAGCACGTCGATGCATTACATAAGGATAAAGCGGCAGAACCAAGGCATCCTCGAGTTGCCATCATCACGGATGGATTCAATGTGTATGGTATGACGGCAGGACAATACAGTTGTTGGCCTGTATTTGTCATTGCACTCAATCTCCCCCCCGGAGAGATTATGAAAAGAAAGAACATTTTCCTAACCCTGATAATGCCAGGGCCCTAATATCCGGGGAAGAACTTCCACATGTTGATGCATTTATTGATGATGCTGATGAGCATGTCATTACTGATAGTGATGATGATTATGCATTTATTGATTCCGGAGCATATATAGACGATGAAGATTAATATTAGTAATGTGAGGTATTCAATTATTATTATGTACATATATATTATGAATTAGTTCATGTTATTAGGTATTCAATTTTTTTATGTTGAACTAATTTCGTTCACTCTTTGTCATTGCAGGGGTTGACAGATGGTGGGCGGGGGTCGAGAGCGCTCTGAGCCTCCTTCCTCGGCGCGTGCTGGGAGGGGTGCTATTATTCCACCCCAGCAACTCCATAGAGCGCGGGTACACAACATGCAGACACTAGTGGGCGCTTCTTCTTCGACCGGGAGAGGTCGGGGGAAGACGAAGAGAGGTGCTAGAGGTAGGAAGGCTGTTGTGCCTTCCTCGCCGCCAACCCCAGCTGATTCTCCCGACCATAGGAGTGCTCCATCTCAGGTGGACCCATCTGACTTGGACCCGTCTTGGACTCCGGTCCATGAGCCTCGGGTCGACGAGCCTCGGGTCACCGAGCCTTTGTCCCAGGAGACTCCGGTCCCAGAGTCTTCGTCCCAGGAGACTTGGGTCCCAGAGTCTTCTTCCCACGTGACTCCGAAGGCCAGTGGCCATGCTTATGGTGGCGAGGACAATTACTTGTCTAAGGACACCTATAGCGAGGGCGAGCTGGTTGAGGAGGGCAAGAAGGTCTACCAGCGTGGTTGTACAAAGCTGCCTCCCGTGCCGACGACCCGTGAGCAGAGGTGGTTGATTGCGCCTAATGCGGAGAAGTAAGTGCATTTACTCTTTTTTAAACTTTTGCCTTCATGTTTCTTCAAATTAATATCTAATGTGTTAGCCTTGTCATACTGCAGGGGTGGGAAATACGAGCGTGGTGTCCGCAGGCCCAACCAGGTCCTTGGTGTGCTTCTCCGGCACCACTTCCCGAGGAAGGTCCAGTTGCCCGGTGAGGGTGAGGCTCCATAGGTAGCACTAACCTGGGAGTGGTACAAGGCTGCCCCGGCCCCGCCGGAGGAGATGGTCGACGGTGTCTTGTGCGAGACGGTGGCTGACATTATGATCCGTCGCTTTTGGGTAATTTCTCCTTTACATAAGTAAAAATCAACAATAACTAGTGATTGTACTAATCAGTGTCTAATGTGTTGTCTTGTTTGATTGCAGACCTTCTACATGTGTCTTGAGGAAGATGAGGCAACAACGACTATTGTTCTCGAAGCCGAGTGCAAGCACCTACTTCAGAACTTACAGCACGAGGCTCGGGTGTAGGCTATTCGAGACTACTATGCCTCGAGTAACATTAAGAGGGCCAAGAATAAGTGCCGCAATAATTATCTGAGTAAGGAGAAGTTTATGAATGTAATTATCTATTCTTAAGGCCTTGTACTTAGTTTCTTTGATTTGATTCATAGGCGTAGCACTGAAATTTCTCTTGTCTAACTTAGGTGCCCCCGAGATGGTGTGCAGATAGGATGGACTGTTGGGAGGCATTGATGGATGAGTGGTGCTCTCCCGAATGGCGAGTCGAATACAACAAGGCCAAGGAGAAGCATGCCCAAATGACAGGTGTGCCACACCATCAAGGGAGCTCCAACCTGTTTGAGTACGGGGATAAATGGGTATGTGGTTTGCTTCATGATTCATGCAATTTCATTCTTCATGCTAGCTTGAGCCCTTAACTAATATTTTGTTCACCTATTTTAGGTGCGAGAAAATAGGAAGGAGGTGCCACCTCTGTTCGACCTCTATGCCATGGCCCATACTGCCTCGTACAAGAAGGCCAGGGCATTCTCTGAGGATGACCTCGATCATCCAGAGAGCTTCAGCAACATCTCCTCCCACAACAAGCTCGTGAGGTATAGAGATGAGGGGAAGGCGAGTAAAGGGGAGGACTTCAACCCGAGCCAGAGTCCTTTTGATCCAGAGCTCGTGATGATATCTGGTGGTGGGAGGCCCCATGGCTCGATAGCCATTGGGGATGGACTAATACATTGTCCTAGAACTCTCCCAGAGATCAAGAAGCGCCAGACGAGCTCTCATCCTGAGATAAGGCCTTGTCCACAGCCAATGGAGCTCTCCATTGAGGCTTGGGCCCAGGAGCTACTGGCGGAGGCAAATAGGCAGGCGGCACAGAGGGAGAGGGACATGGAGGAGTGGACGGCTAGGCTGTTGGAGGAGGAGAGGAACCGGAACGACGCGTCTCACCGGGCCCTATACGAGCTCCTCGTGGTAAGTTTCTCCTACATATTAGCCAAATCATGCATGTAATGTTCGTTTCATCACTAACTAATATAAATGACTCGTGAAAACAAAATGTGCAGACCGTGTGCCAGAACAATGGTCAGACCCCTCCGTCGATGCCCCATATTGCTATAGCACCCACAGTGAGTTTCATTTAAATGGTCATTTGTTACTAGTATTCACATTTGAGTTGCATCATGCTAAGGAGACATTGCAAATGATCTTTGGTGCAGCGTGCCTCCCGACAAGCATCGACCTATCCTTTTGCGTCTACCGCAACCCCGGCCAGTCCTTCTACGTCTCACCCTGGCCCAAACCCTACCGGTCCTTCACCTCCGTGTCGATGGTAAGTTTTCCCAAGTGTTTTCATTAACAAATGCATACTTAGCTTAAGAAATGAACTACTTAGCTCCAAAATGACCTATACTTACCTTATTTTCATCAAAAATGACTTGATATGCTTAGTTAGCTAGAAAATGGTATATTCTGCCTAGGATAGCTATAAAATGACCTATACTTAGCATTTTTTCCTCCAAAATGACTTGATATGCTTAGTTAGCTAAAAATGGCATTAGTAGCTAGTATAGCTCAATAATGATCTATAGCTAGCTTAGCTAGTTCATTTATGACATAATTAGCTCACTTACGTACAAAATGGCATAACTACCTAGGATAGCTCAATAATGATCTATAATTAGCTTAGCTAGTTCATTTATGACATAATATGCTCACTTAGGTAAAAAATGGCATAATAACCTTGGTTTACCTCCAAAATGACCTATACTTAGCTTATTTTCCTCAAAAATACATAATAACCTTACTTACCTCCAAAATGATATATTCTACCTAGGATAGCTATAAAATGGCCTATACTTAGCATTTTTTCCTCCAAAATTACTTGATATGATTAGTTAGCTACAAAATGGCATTACTACCTTGGAGAAGAGGAGAGGAGAAAAAGAAATAGAAGATAAATTCTTCTTCTTCTTTTCTTCATTTTCTTCTTCTTCTTCTTCTAGCTAGTCTTCTTCTTCTTCTAACTATATCTTTCCTACTTTGCAGATTTGCTATAGATGAGGAAGAGTGCATTGGTGGACTGTACTCTTCTACTTTTGCGACCTTTATGTTTATGGAAAACTTGTTTTCAATACATCTGTATGGATATGTTGTTCGAAACCATATTGTGTGTTGTTGGAAACTTGTATATATGTTGAACCTTAATTATTGGTATATATATGCTTGTTTCAACTTATTTGGTATGTTTGTTGGAACTTGTTGAATGATATGTATGTTCTGTATATGTATGTTGGATATGTATATGTTGTCTATATATGAATATTCTGTCAAATAGAATAATTTTAAGAAAAAACAAAAAACAGGGGCTATATAGCCACTTTGCCGTCTGCTGGCAGACGGCAAAGAGCTTTGCCGTCTGTCAGCATACGGCAAAGTGGCCATGTGGCAGCTACCTGTGCAAACTGGGGCAGACGGCAAAGACCTAAGGTTCTTTGTCGTCTGCCAGCGGACGGCAGAGAACCCACCTAGGCTATCAAAAAAAGGTGCTTTGTCGTCCGCTGGCAGACAACAAAGAACCTAAGGTCTTTGTCGTCCGCTGGCAGCCGGCAAAGAACCTAAGGTCTTTGTCGTCCGCCAACAGATGGGAAAGCACGCCGTTAAGCCCCCTAACGGAGCTAAGTGCCCACGTGTGCCGTCCAGGCTCTTTTCCGTCTGCTGGCAGACGACAAAGATTCAAAGGTCTTTGTCGTCCGCCAGCAGATGGCAAAGAAGCCTTTACCATGGCTTATTCAGCTGGACGGTTTGCTGTCCGCTGGCAGATAGCAAAGACTTTGCCATCCGGGATGCATGCCTTTGCCATCCGGGATGGCGGATGGCAAAGTGCCTGTTTCCTGTAGTGTATCCAGAACACTCTTTATGTGCTTGTAATCCTTTTTCTTGATGTTCTTCGATGAGTCCAAGTATATAGCATGGGAGTATTCTGGGTACAGAACGATGAGGACGGCACCACCACCACCCCTTCGCTGCGCAAATTAAGTATGCCTCAAATTAGACTCCATGCTTGCAAAGGAATGATTAACACTTATGAAAGGATATGCACGAATGACTTACGTGGGATGATAAGGCAGGAGAATCGCTTCCTTGTCCTTATTAGCGATCATGAAGCCGCCGATGTACTAGCTCGCATAGTCACGGTTCTCTTTGCAGACATCCAAGAAGCTCTCGTGCATATGGTACGGATCCGTGACGCAGATATAGTTTATGTTCTCGATCCTAATGATGTAGTTGAGATACAACGCATACATGCGGATGAACTGGAAATCCAGCTTGGTCATGTGAAACATGTCGTAGATGTAGTCAAATCGCAGGATGAACTTATTCGCGGGCCATCCCTCGACGTCCAACTTCCCAGCCGGCACCTGAGCCACGTAAAGCTGGTATCCTGGTTTTCCCGAGATGAGAAGGCTTTTCTCTCTGGCCAGCACATCATCATGAAGTCTCCTTAGATCATTGTTCAGTATGTCCTCTAGTGCTTTTTGAGGTAGGATCAGGTGGCCAGCGACATGGATTCGCTCCGCACCTACGACACGTATTTTGTCTACCTCCCAGGGCTTCAGAGGTGGCTGGCTGCTTGAAGCAGCTCTGGCGCCTTTAGGGCCTTTCTTTTCCGGTCTCCTCCTTGCCTTCTTGTTGGGTCGCAGCGGTAGTGAGACCAACATACCTTCCCTAACCACCCCCCAAGTGTCGTCAGGATAAACATTGGATGGGCCTCGGGGGGTTGCTGGGTAGTGGTGGCATCTGGAGGCGTCTCCTGCGAGGATCGCTTGAAGAGAGACTTTTTGCATTCCACCTTAGGACGTTCCGACTCCGGCAAATCAGGCAGCATCAAGTCATCATCTCCACGCTCAAATCCTGAGTCTTCGTTGTCCTGAGCCATCAATCCTCCATCATCATAGGCGGTATTGAAATACTTGTCTGGGTCATCCTCCTCCTCCTCCATGTCATCGTCATCATTTTCTTCTTCAACAACGGGGGCGACGTCATCTGGCACTAATGGAGGTTCTCCCTCGCATCGTCCGCTATCACCCGCCACGACAGGTGCAGGTAATTTGGTAGGTAGGTGGTGTTCATACCTTCTTGAGAAGTTGTCGTTGGTGTGATACTAGGCACCTCAACACGAAGAAGAGTCCTTGGCCAAGGCAAGAACCAGCTCTTGCATGCACCAATCTGTTGAGGTGTCTCCTCGTCATCGACTGGTACTGGAGGAGTCATATCCTCGAAGCCCGGTAAGACACTGTCCACGTTAACCTTGAAGACGCCATCGGGCATCTCTCGGTTGTGGAACATGCGGTCCTTCGGCTTCACGATCGTTGCCTTTCCCACAGCCACCTTCTGGCCCTTGATGTCGTACAGTAGGGTGCACGGGGTATCGTTGGCCTATGAAGACATGTCTGTAACGTCAAACATCCGAAAGGCAATTGAAATAGAAGACTATATAGACATGCTGGTGAAAATGGTATGACGCGTAATTACCGTGAGGGCGTCGAGCTCGGCCATAGACGAAGGCCTGCCGAGTTGTCCAGAGACAGAGGACGGGCTACTATGAACAGGAGCGGGAGCATGTGCGGTGGCATGAGCAGGTGCTAGTGGTGCGATGTTCACCGAATTGCTCCCGACGTAGCTGGGCATCGGAAAGTCCGTTGGCCCTTTATCTGGATTGTTCTTCGCCCATTCAAAAACTACCGGAAGCAAGCTGGAAATGCCGGAAGCAACCGCTGCGCTGACCCTTGCACAACCTTCTGGTCGATGGTCTGTTCCAACTCAGCTTTGGACTTATTGAACGCAAGCGTGACCTTCTGGTTGATGGTCTGTTGAGTAAGCAACTTTCTCTTCCTTATTTCCTCTAGCTCCTCGTGGTAGCACGTCTTCCACGAGGCGCCATCTCCGACGCCGTGCACACGTCCATAGGATGGCGGTGTGGCCTCCGGGGCCTTTTTCAGTATGTTTAGGGGCCAGTTGAAATGGGTGTCCCACTTGGGCCTCGCCGACAATTGTGACAACTCGTCGCTTTCGGCTGCCTTTTGGTGCTGCTCTTTCTGCAAAAGGAACGTGGATGGTTTACTAATAATGTGACAAAACTTGTAGTCGAATTGATTGGAAGCTAATATGATAATGTGGTAATATAACAATTACCAGAAGTCTCATGAACTACCTCGTGTTTGGGTCCGTGTAAAAGGTCTTCTTGACGCGGTCCCTAATCCAGTCACGCTCTAGCGGGTCAGTGAACTCCGCCAAGGGGTCTGGGATTTCGTGAAGTTCACATTCGGCGTCCTCCTTGGCCCATACGTGCTTCTTCCCCTCGTAACCACGGCTTCCGAGGCGGTGGGGAGGCATGTTCCTAGCCTGGAGCGCCTTCATTTTCTCTGACTTTTTCTTGGTTTCATCCTTAGCGCAAGTCTCCTTGAATTTTTCAAAGTCCTCTTCCATAAGTGACGGACTGACAGCATGAATCTTGGACCACGGTTCATTCTTATCAATCGCTTTTTTCACCCGAACTTTCCAGGCGGACAAGTCGTTGGTCAACGTCACCATCGCCTTGTTGTTTATCTTTGTTAGGGCATCATCGTCCCATGGATCTTTGCTTTCTGTGCGGCCGGGGAACAAGAACTTATTATGCAACTTCTTTAGGAGCATGTGCTCCATATGTGGTATCTTCTTCAACTTCTCGTTGTTAATGTTGGCGGTTTCCCTGAGGATGCATCCAAGTTGATTGCCCCAGCACGAGCGCGCTTCATCCGGTGCCGTTGGCTCTAATTTCTTGGGGTGCATCTCCGTGACCACAATTTATTCGATGCCGAGCGCGTTTGGTCTTCGTTCCCTCTTCTGCTTCGGTGATTTAACGGCTACGGCAGCATCGTTGCCGGTCTCGGGGGTGGTGTCGGTGCCTGTGCCAGTGCTGCTGTCGGTGTCGGCGTGGGTGTCGGGGTCATTTGTGCCACTGCCGCCACCATGCTCCCCCATGTGGTGTTCGTCCAGGTACTTGAAAAACTGATTTGCTGCCTCGATGGGGTCTTCTTCGAGGCGAGCAGAACCCCCGGCTGAGGTGTGGCTAGACATGTTTCCTATTTAACAATTGTAAATAAAATATATAATGAAGAGAAAAAAGGGGCCTATATTTGGCCGGAATGTTGATTCATTCCACTTCCGGCAAATCCCGGGCACTCCATATGTCCTAGTTTCTAGCACAAGTCATGCCGAAAATCACGGAAATTTTTGGCATGACCTTTGCTAAAAAGTGGACATATGGAGCGCCTGAAATTTGCCGGAACGGAAATGAATCAACATTCCGGCAAAACATAGGCCACTCGTATATTCTTCGACAATCAACCAACATTGCAAACAATTTGCAACCAACATCAATTTGCAACAAAATTTGCAACCGACATTCAACCACTTAGATATTCTTCGAGAATCAACTGTTTTTATACCTACAAAGCCTAGCTAGTTTTTTATTTAAAGTAACAAAATTTACTACTGTTTTTTATTTATACCTACAATCCTATTTTTAACCGTAGATATGAAACCTAGATTTTTTTTCCTAATTTACTAGATAGAGGGGGAGGTTGGGGGGAGGGGGTACCTGCAGCGGCGCGGACGAGGAGGCCGGAGCGGGCAGTGGCAGCGGCGGTGGGCAGGGGCGATGGCGGCACGCGACAAAGAGGGGGAGAGGTGGGTGAGTGGGGGGATGGGAGGGCTCGGGCGTCCGCACGGACGAGGAGGTGGTCGGAGCGACGGGTAGGAGCGACAGCGGCGGGTAGGAGGGCAATGGCGGTGCGTGACAGAGAAGAGGGGGAGTGGTGGGGGGAATGGGGGGCCAGAGGATGGGCAGGGGAGAGGGCGGCGGCGATAGAGGAGAGGGGGAGAGAGTGGAGAGGGGCGGGGTGGGGGGAAGGAGTTGTCGAAATTTTGAACCGGACCGCCGGGAGGTTAACCCCAACTAGCAGTAGCGCTTATTTAGGAACCAGCGCTATAGCTAAGTTAGCTATAACGCTTGTTCCTAGACCAGCGCTACTGCTAAGGTAGCTATAGCGCTTGTTCCTAAACAAGCGCTACTGCTAACTATTCAATGTTATTTTTCAATTATTTTTCCTTTTCTAGTTTTTAGTTTCCTTTTCTTTTATTATTTTCCTTTTCTTTTCTGTATACTTTTCTTTTCTTTTGTATTTCTTTCTCCCTTTTTTTGTTTTTTTTTGTTTTGTTTTTCTCCCGACGACGACGTCTCCCTCCCACACTGCGTGAATATCACCGGAACCATGCATGTGATGGTAATATATATATATATATATATATCAGTTGACCGATAATGGTTACTTAAGTGCGTACACAAAATAGATACATATATATAAATGATGGTTTCTCAGTTGCGTCGACGACGTTTCACATTGAGCTTCTTCCCTTTCTTGTTCATTGCCGAATAATTGAGCCCCTCCTTGTGACTTTTTCGGAACCATGGAGTATGATCTTTCTTATGTAATGTAGTATTGATTCTTGTTTTCACGTATGCTTCATCGTCATCGTTATCTTCCCTCATCGGGTTGTCGTATTGGTCGTACTCTTCCTCGTTGGCGACTTCATCCATTCCGACGATGCTCCTTTTGCCTATCCTCACAACAACACGGCTGGGATTGGTCCGGTCGGTTATAAAGAAGCATTGTGTCATGTGCTTAGCGTGTATCCATGGCTTAGTTTTGGCGATGACGTTAACGTTCATGGTTGTGCTCTTCGTGTCAGCGGGTGGTATAGACATGGTAGTGAAATACTTGTTTTCTCTTACGACGTCCTTAGCCCATCTGACACGGAACATTGTCGCATCGTGCAATCCAGTATAGTCAAGCTCCTTGATCTCTTCGACCCTTCCGTAGAATCTTTTAGTTGTGCCGTTAGCGTCGGTCACGCATTCAATCGGCACCCCGGAGTTCTGGTAATCACTGTCCATGTCTTTGGCCTCCGTGTAGAACGTGTACCCATTGATATCATATGACTGATAGATCACGAGTTTGGGTGCGGGGCCATGTGCTAAGGCATGTATGAGCAATCCGTCTGAACTGTCCTCTTCCGGTGGATTTTCAAGAACTTGCTTTTTGAACCAACGCAAGAAAGTGGCGTTGTGCTCTACAGTAACTTCGTCGTCCATCTTATCAGGGTACTTATTTGCGATGGTTTCTTTGTGTCGTGCCACATAATCATCTACCACATCTAGGTGTTGTAGCACTACTAAGTTAGCCCTGTCAAAGTCGTTCTGTCGATCCAAGTAGTCCACGTGCAATTCCCTTCGGCCGTTGTTGTGACCTTCTCCTTCTAGCCTACCATCGTGCTTGTTGACGGGCAAACCAACAACAGGGTCTTCGACGCCTATATAATTCTCGCAAAAGGAGATGCACTCATGCGTGAGATACCCCTGGAAAATGCTCCCATCGGGACGGGACATGTTACGAATGAATCCTTTGATGACCTCATTCATCCTCTCGAACGGAATCATGCTGTGAAGGAATGTTGGCCCGAGGTCAATGATGTCGTCCACGATGTGGACACACAGATGCACCATGACGTCAAAGAATGTGGGCAGGAAGTACATCTCAAGCTCACATAGTATGACAACGATCTCTTCCTGTAGCCTTCGGAGCTGCTTCACACTTATGGACTTTCCAGAGATAACGTCGAAGAAGTTGCAGAGACCAGTAAGCGTGTCACAGACGTGCTTGTCCATTATCCCTCTAATGTCAACTGGGAGTATCTGCGTCATCATCATGTAATAGTCATGATACTTAATCCCGCTGAACCTTTTCTTCTTGGGGTCTAGAAATCTGCTTATCTTCCCACAGTAACCGGAACTGACTTTGATTCCCATAAGGCACTTGATGAATTGATCGATCTCCTTCGCACTTAAGGTGAAGCAAGAAGGGGGCAATAATTCTCCTCCTTCTTGTTGACTTTTCTGCCCCTTTCCCTCTCCTGTGTCTCCGTCTCTGTCTCCTCCGCCAACTTTTTACGATGGAGATCTTTCCTGATCTTCAAATCTTCCAAGTCTTTCCTTGCCTTCGGCCTGTCCTTGGTCTTCTCTGGCATGTTCATCAGTGTGCCAAGCAAGATCTCGAGGACATTCTTCGTGATATGCATTTGATCAAGGCAATGAGGCGTGTCGTGATTGGGCCAGTACTCCAAGTCCCAGAAAAAAGACCTCGTTTTCCATACCTTCAGTAGCGGCTCTGATGCCTTTTTCATTGTTCCCGACGTGGGGCACTGTCCCCAGTTATTCAACAGCTCGTTGATTTTGGCGACGCTTCTCTTATGCGGAGGTCCTTGATGCTCAGTCAACCCATTGGATAGATCTCCACGCTTTCTCCACGGGTCATCCTTCTCAAGCCATCTACGATGCCCCATGTACATGATTTCCCCGGACCTGCCATCTTCCGTCGACGTAAGCTGCTGAGACGTTGTATCATCCATGCACCTCGTGCATCTGCAGTATTCGTGGCACACCTGTCCTTAGGTGTACCCGTAACCAAGATAGTCGTGCACCGTCGTCATCAGCGCGGCTCTCATGTAGAAATACTTTCCTTTGCTGGCGTCCCATGTCCATACCGGTGTTTTCCATAACGTGTCTAGTTCCTCTTTCAGAAGCCCCATATACAGGTTAATATTATTTCCCGGTTGTTTCGGCCCTTGAATCAGCATGCTCATGTGTATGTACTTTGTCTTCATGCACTTCCATGGGGGGAGGTTGTACATCCATACAAATACGGGCCATGTGCTGTGGTTGGTATTTTGGTTTCCAAACGGATTCATGCCATCCGTACTCGCACCAAGCACGATGTTCCTTGGATCTTCTGCAGCAAATCCATATACGGTGTTGAATGCTCTCCACTGGCTACCATCTACGAGGTGTCTCAGCTTCGGACCATATCCATCGTTGGGCTTCTTCCTCTCCATGTGCCAGCGCATGAGCTTTGCTTCCTTAGGATCTACGAAATACCGCTGCAGACGGGGAGTGATCGGAAAGTACCATACAACTTTCCGAGGAGCTTTCTTTCCTGCCTTCTTGTATCGAGAAGCATTGCACACTGGACAGCTGTTTTTTTCCGCGTGCTCCCCCCCGATAAATGATGCAATCGTTGATGCATGCATGGTACATAATGTGCGGCAAATCAAAATAGCAAACAATTTTCTTGGTCTCATCAACACTAGTAGGACACAGGTTCCCCGCAGGAAGAACTTTACTATTTAGATACTTCAAATGCTCATCGAGGCTTTTGTCTGTCCATTTGTTTTTGGCCTTCGTCTTTAGAAGTTCGAGCGTGAAACTCAAGCGGGTCACCTCGGGATCGCAACCGTAATACAATGGAGTCTTCGAGTCTACTTCAAGTTGCGCCAGCTTGGCCTCCTCTCTAGAAGCAGCTCTGTCGCTAGTCGTACTCTTGCGAAGGAGGTCTCGAACACGAGGGTCCTGCACGACTACACTTAGTCGCGTCGAAGACTGTGGCGTGACCGCCGCCTCTGCTTCGCCCTGTCCGGAATCTTCTCCGCCGCCATGTTTGGAATCTTCTCCGCCACTGTCATTTAACTCTTCCCCGCCGCCATGTCCGACGCCATCGTCTTCGTGTCGATCGGTCATCTCTTCGTCTAGCCCCATGTCCTTATTCCCTGCCATGTGGATGTCCCCATCATCATCATCTTCACTTATCCACCGAGTATAGCCATCCATGAAGCCATTCATCAGCAGGTGCACCTTCAAGCTGCCATGATCATAAGGGTCCAAAAGGACTCCTTCTTTGCATCTTGTACACGGACATCTAATCCTAGTCCGATTATTTGCATGCATATCCATTACCGCGGATTGCATGTATCGCTCCACCTTCCATCCACTCACCTTGATGACAGACTGTATGCACAGTATAACAAGCAAAAGGGTTATAAACAAAATGCATGCATGCATCAAAGTCATATAAAAATTTGGCATGACCTTGCCTAAAAATAGGACATATCGAGTTTGCTCGAAATTCACCGAAACGGAAATAAATCGACATTTCGGCAAAACATAAGCAACTTGGGGGGCATGCCACTCGCACAAATCTCTCCATATCCCAAACACACATATTCCCATTCACACACACATATTCCCATTCTTGAAATGAACAACTTTTTACTCACCTATATATATATCAAGCTAGATCTAGCTACATCTAGTTGTTGGGGACATATCAATAGCTACCTAGATCAAGTTGTTGGGGAGGAGAGATGACTCTAGGTAACTAATGGAGAGGGAGAGAGATGAGCTAGCTAGGTCTATATCTAATGGAATAGAGGGAGAGCCAAACAAATGAGATAGGGGGACATTTAATTATGGAGCTAGCTAGAGATGAGAAGGCCATTTATGGAGGAGAGTTATGGTGGAGGGGGCATTAATGGGGAGAGAAAAGAGGTAGGAGGAAGAGAGAAGAAGGGAAACAATGGTGAGGGGATAGGGGAAAGGAGGGGGAGAGAGGGCAATGGGAAGGAGGGGAGGGGGTGAAAAGGTGGCACCAGCCACGCATAGCAATAGCGCTGTTTTTCAGCAAGCGCTATTGCTATGTTACTTAGCAGTAGCGCTTTCCAAAAAGACGCTACTATTAAGTGGGCCCCATTATCAGTAGCGGTTCCAACAAATAAAGCGCTACTACTAGAGTATTAGTAGCAGAGCTTTATTCTGGACAGCGCTGCTACTACCAATAGTGTCGATCGGCTCGTCTGTTCCCGCTTAGTAGTAGCGCTCTTTTTGTTTACAGCGCTACTGCTAAGTCTTTACTTGTAGCGCTTGCTAAATAAAGCGCTACTGCTAACTAGCAGCAGCGCCTGTTACATTCTAGCGCTATTGATATTGTCCTGCCTATAAGGTTTTCCCTAGTAGTGGTGATTTGGTAAAAATACTTGTGTAAAGGTTTGTGATTCCCGTAGCATGCACGTATGGTGAACCGTTATGTAAGGAAGTTGGAGCATGACTTGTTTATAAATTGTCGACCTTTGTGTGAGGGTTGGGGGCATGCGATGGTTAACTCCTACCAACCTCCCCCCTAGGAGCATGCGTTTAATGCCTTGCTTCAATGACTAATAGACTTTTGCGATAAGTATGTGAGTTCTTTATGAGTAATGTTGAGTCCATGGATTATACGCACTCTCACCCTTCCAGTTTTGCTAGCCTTTCTAGTACTGCGCAATTTTTGCAGGTACACCATACACCTTCCTCAAAACAGCCACCATATACCTTCCTCAAAACAGCCACCATACCTACCTATTATGGCATTTCCATAGCCATTCCGAGATATATTTCCATGCAACTTCCATCGTTTCCTTTTATGACATGCACCATCACTTTCATATTGCATATAGAATCACATTTTCTCATAGGTATCGAGTTGTAATTATCTTTTGAGCTGTAAGTAAATAAAAGTGTGATGATTATCATTATTAGGTCATGTCCTATGTGAGGAAAGTATGATGGAAGCTATGATTCCCTCACAAGTGGGGATGAGATTCTAGACTTTACGAAAAATTAAAGAGGCCAACGAAGCCCAAACAAAAAAAGAATAAAAGAGGCCTTAGATGCCCACATAAAAAATGAGAGAAAAGAGAGAAGGGGCATTGCCACTACCTTTTTCCACACTTGTGATTCAAAGTAGCACCATGACCTTCATGATAGAGAGTCTCCTATTTTGTCACTTTCATATAGCTAGTGGAATTTTTTCTTCATGATGCACGTCCACTTAGTTTCCTTTTTGAGCTTTCATACACTTATAACTCTAGTACATCTGTTGCATGGCAATCCCTACTCACTCACATTTATATATATTGATGGGCATCTCCATAGCCCTTTGATACGCCTAGTTGATGTGAGACTATCTTCTCCCTTTCCTTGACAACCTCCACCATATTATATTCTTCCTATAGTGCTATATCCATGGCTCGCGCTCATGTATTGCGTGAGAGTTGAAAAAGTTTGAGAAAATATAGGTGTGAAAACAATTGCTTGACTTTTCATTGGGGTTGTGCATGATATAAATACTTTTTGTGGGGAAGATGGAGCATAGCCAGACCATATGATATTGTAGGGATAACTTTCTTTTACCATTATATTTTGAAGAGATACAATTGCTTTGCTAGTATGCTTAAAATGTTATTGTTTCTATAACAATATTAAGCTTTTGTTTTGAGTCTTACGGATCTGATATTCATGCCACAATAAAGAATATTACTTGGATAAATATGTTAGGTAGCACTCCACATCAAAAATTCTATTTTTTATCATTTACCTACTCGAGGACGAGCAGCAATTAAGCTTGGGGATGCTGATACGTCTCCAACGTATCTATATATTTTTATGATGGCATGCTATTATATTATCTGTTTTGGATGTTTTATAAGCATTGATATGCTATTTTGTATTATTTTTTGGGACTAACCTATTAATCTAGAGCCAAGTGCCAGTTTCTGTTTTTTCCTTGTTTTTGGGCTTTGTAGATATGGAATATTAAACGGAGTTCAAACGGAATAAAACCTCAGAAGGAATTTTTCTAGAAGGAAAAAGTAATCCAAGCTTGGAGTGCATGTCAGGGGAGGTGCCAGGGCACAACAAGCCTGCTAGCCACCACCACCCCCGGTCGCGCCTAGCAGGCTTGTCGCCTCCTGGTAGGTCTCCTAACCTGAATTCTTGGCCTATAAATACCCAAATATTCCCCCAACATCAGAACAATCCACGCAAATACTTTTCTGTCGTCGGAAGCCTTTGTTCCCGAGAGATCCAATCTTGGGGCCTTCTCCAATAATCTGTTGGAGGGGGAATTGATCACGGATGGCATCTACATCAACTCCATTGCCCCTCCGACGATGCGTGAGTAGTACACCACAGACCTACCAGTCCATAGCTAGTAGCTAGATGGCCTCTTCCCTCTCTTTGCTCTTCAATACCATGTTCTTCATGATCTTCATGGAGATCTATCCGATGTAATCCTCTTTTGTGGTGTGTTTGTCCAGATCCGATGAATTGTGAGTTCCTGTTCAGATTATCCATGAATCTTATTTGAATCTCCTCTTAATTCTTATTTTCATGATTTCATATCCTTGCAAGTCTCTTCGAGTTATTGGTTAGGTTTGGCCAACTAGATTGGTAATTCTTGCAATGGGAGAAGTGCTTGGTTTTGGGTTCAGTCTTGTGGTGTCCTCACCCAATGACATAGTAGGGGTAGCAAGGCACATATTGTATTGTTGCCATCAAGGGTAACAATATGGGGTTTTCATCATTGCTTGAGTTTATCCCTCTACATCATGTCGTCTTCCTTGATGTGTTACTCTGTTCTTCCTGAACTTAATACTCTAGATGTAGGCAGGAGTCGGTCGATGTGTGGAGTAATAGTGTAGATGTGGAACCATTTTGATCTACTTTTCATGGACGTGATGCCTATATGAATGATCATTACCTTGGATAACTACATGATTATTTTCTTTTCTATCAATTGCTTGACAGTAATTTGTTTACCCACCATGATATTTGCCTTCAAGAGAGAACCTCTAGTGAAACCGATGGCCCCGGAGTCTAGTTTCCATCATATATTTTCAGACCTATACCTTGCTGCAATTTATTTATCTTTTACTGTCCACACTCGTTTACATCTATCTCTTCCAGATCTAATCCTTGCAAATAACCGTGAAGGGATTGACAACACCTTTATAGCGTTGGGTGCAAGAGTTTTATTCTTTGTGTAGGTGCAACCATTAGTGACTTTCTTGTTCCTCCTACTGGATTGATACCTTGGTTCTCAACAACTGAGGGAAATACTTATCTACGTCGCTGCATCACCCTTTCCTCTTCAAGGGAAAACCAACGCAAGATCAAGAGGTAGCAAAGATAAATATCGACATCAGGGGCGAGATCAGTTTGCTCCTCATTATCACTGTGATGACCGCCATCGAGTGCCTACTCCTCCGCGGGGTGGTTCATATGTGCCCCGGCACTATGACAATAAGTGCCCATTTGGCAATGAGCGGAATCTTGGATTCGACGCGAGGGATATCCTTGCACAGAAGCAGATTGAAAGGGGCAGGGCTCACAGGGATGGTTATGATAGAGACTATCTGAGTGGAAGTGGTGCTGTTGTTTTTGGCCCTGAGTGTTTCAGCAAAGCCATTCGATCTGGTGAGATTCCCCCCAAGTTCAGGTTGGCGGCTGGAATAAGCAAGTTCACTAGAGAGTCGAAGCCTAAAACTTGGCTAGACATTTACCGAGTGGTAGTACAGATTGGTGGAGGAAATGACAACATAGCCACGAAGCATTTGTCTTTGATGTTGGATGGTTCGGCCCGAGCGTGGTTGATTCGTTTGGCTCATTCTAGCATCTACTCTTGGGAGGACCTTGCCCGAGTGTTCATCGGAACTTTCGAAGGCACGTGCAAGCATCCCGCTGGTTTGATTGATCTACCAACTTATGTTTAGAAACCCAATGAAACTTTGAGGGATTACATTCAGCGTTGGACCACCCTCCATCACACGATAGAAAATGTTTCCGAGCATCAAGACATCTGTGCCTTCAAGGCTGGTGTTAAGTACAGAGAGCTTTATCTGAAGTTTGGTCGGGTAGGTGATATTCCCTTGAGAAAGATGATGGAGATTGCCACTCGGTATGCCAATGGCAAAGGAGAAGACCACCTCCATAGCGGCAAAGGAAAAGCAGTCAACAATGATGCCGGCGGCGGCAATTTCAGTCGGAAGTAGAAGCGCAAAGCCGATGGTCCTGCTTAGGCAGAGGCAGCTGCTCTGGCGGCACAAGGAAGGAATAAGGGGAAACCCAAAGGACAGTTTACCCCCAAGAAAGTAAACAATTAGTCAATAACAAACGTCATGGATTCGTTGTGTGCAATCCACACGAAGAAAGATGAAGAAGGCAATTTGATACTGCCAAAATACACCACTCGACAATGCAAATTGCTGATCTAACAGTTCAAAGAAAGCCAGTCGAGTGGGAAATCTCCTGAAAAGGAAGATGATGAAGATAAAGAAGATTTTCCTGAGGTTAATGCCACTTTGATGATTTTTGCCAATGTAGAAAGCAAAAGTCGACTGGAAGTTATTAACAGGAAGGTCAACATGGTTGTTCCTACAACCCCCACATACCTCAAGTGGTCTCAGACTCCTATCACGTTTGACCGGTCAGAGTACCCTGCTCATGTCGCTACCCCCGGTCAACAAGCTCTGGTGGTGGATCCTGCTATGGGAGGCACTTGACTCCGCAAGGTTCTCATGGACGGAGGAATTGGATTAAACATTTTGTATGTGGATACCCTCAAGGGGATGGACATTCCGATGTCCCGACTTAGCAAGAGCAACATGCAGCTCCACGGAGTCATCCCTGGGAAGAAGGCCAAGTAACTCGGTCAGATTGCATTGGATGCGATGTTCGACACCAACAAGAATTTTTGCAAGGAAAAGTTGACATTTGAAGTTGTAGACTTCCAGAGCGCATATCACGCCATCCTTTGTCGACCGGCTTATGCCCGTTTCATGGCCCGTCCATGTTACGTGTACCTCAAGCTGAAGATACTCGGGCCCAAGGGCATGATCACAATCACAGGGAATCGACAGAGCGCTGAGGAGTGCCTTCAGCAAGGCTCCAAGATTGCCGACCATCAAATGGCTATGGTTGAGTTGGAAGAATAAGAGAGGAATGCTGATCCTGTCGACCTGCCACATTCCAAGAAGCCGCCTCTGAGTCTGCTTTTCAGTCGACATGCAAAGTGAAGCAAGTGCACATCCACCCGACAGATCCTAATGCTGCCCCGACCAACATCTCAACGACACTCGACAGTAAATAGGAAGACGTGCTCATCCAGTTCCTCCGTGAGAACTGGGACATCTTCGCATGGAAGATTGATGACATGCCGGGTGTACCCAAGGAATTGGCTGAGCACCAACTGATAGTTGACTCGAAGGCCAAGCCTGGGAAAGAGCACTTGCGTCAGTCAGCGGCAGAGAAGCGGAAGGCAATCGGTGAGGAGGTGGCTCGACTCTTGGCGGCTAAGTTCATGCACAAGAATTACCACTCTAAGTGGCTCTCGAACGTCATCATAGTCCCCAAGAAGGACAAGTCATGCTGCATGTGTATTGACTTTAAACTCATCAATCGGGTCTGCCCAAAAGATCATTTTCCGCTCCCCCGCATCGATCATATTGTCGACTCAACTCCGGGGTGTGAGCATTTATATTTTCTTGATGCATACTCTGGTTACCATCAGATCCATCTATTTGGCCCAAATGAAATAAAGACGGCCTTCATCACCCCTTTCGGGTGTTTCTGTTATATCACCATGCCTTTTGGTTTGAAAAATGTCGGTGCTACTTTCATGTGTATGATTCAGAAATGCCTCCTCGAGCAAATCCCTTGGAATGTTGAGGCTTGCATGGATGATATTGTAGTAAAGTCTCACAAAGGTTCCGACCTACTGACTGACTTGGCAGAAACATTCGCCAATCTGAGGAAATGTGATATCAAGTTAAACCCGTCCAAGTGCACTTTCGGTTTACCTGGTGGCAAGTTGCTCGGTTTCCTCATTTCTGAGGGGGGAATCGAGGTCAATCCTGAGAAGATCGGCGCCATCATCCGAATGAAAAGCCCTGAGCGTGTGCATGATGCCCAAAATCTCACAGGTTGCATGGCGGCGTTGAGTAGATTTATTTCTCGTCTCGGAGAGAAGGCATTGCCTTTATACCAACTGATGAAGAAGTCTGATACGTTCGAGTGGACTCCTAAAGCAAAAGCAGCATTTTTCGAGCTCAAAACCCTGCTTTCCACCCAGCCGGTGCTTGCTGCTCCGCACAACAAAGAACCCCTGCTTCTGTACATTGTAGCCACTAATCAAGTAATCAGTACGGTTCTCACTGTCGAGCGGGAAGAAGAGGGCAAGGCTTTTAAAGTCCAACGTCCAGTTTACTATATCTCTGAAGTGTTGACTCCTTCAAAGAAAAGTTACCCTCATTACAAGAAGCTCGTCTATGGTATATATCTATCAGCGAAGAAGGTGGTGCACTACTTCCAAGATCACTCAATCTCAATCGTCAGTGATGCTCCATTGTCTGAGATCCTCAACAATCGAGATGCGACTGGTCAAGTGGACAAATGGGCTATTGAGCTCCTCTACTTTGATATCAAGTTTGAAGCAAAAAAAAGGCAATCAAATCACAAGCACTTGATGACTTCATGGCCGAGTGGATAGAACGATAGCAGCCAACTCAAATCCACTTGGCACACTAGACAATGTTCTTTGATGGCTCTAAGATGCTGAATGGGTCTAGTTCTGGCGTAGTATTGGTATCTCCAAAGGGTGACAAGCTCAGATATGTCCTCCAGATTCACTTTGATTCCTCCAATAATGAATCCGAATCAGAAGCACTCCTCTATGGGTTTCGTATGGTCATCTCACTCGACGTCCGTCGCCTGATGGTATATGGTGACTCTGATTTGGCGGTTAACCAGGTGATGAAATAGTGGGATGTCAGGAACCCTGCCATGAATGGATATTGCCATGTAGTGACAAAGCTTGAGAAGAAGTTTGAAGGTTTGGAACTCCACCATATTCCCCCAATGAAGAATCAAGCAGTTGATGATTTAGCAAAGATCGGATCCACTTAGGAACCTGTACCTAGCAATGTGTTTTTGGAACACCTACATTCTCCTTCGATGAAAGAAGATCCCTTCACTGAAGAGCCCCCGCAAGCAATAAGCGCCTCTAATCCGACTGAGGTTGATGTCCCAACAGTCATAGATCTGGTCATGAGATTTTGGTGATCACGCCAGATTGGACGGTGCCATATATTGCATACATACTTAGGCAAGAATTCCCAGAAGATGAGGTTGAAGCTCAACAGATTGTCTGCAGATCCAAGGCCTTTAGTGTGATGGATGGACAACTTTACAGAGAAAGCATAATTGGCGTAAGTCAGTAGTGCATCTCTCCTGAGGAAGGTCGACCGATTCTGGAGGAAATTCACTCGGGGACATGTGGTCATCATGCCTCCTCTCGCACGATTGTCGCCAAGGCATACCTATCTGGTTTCTTCTAGTCGTGCGCCAACAAAATGGCTAAGGAGATTGTTGATCGCTGCGAAGGATGCCAGTTCTACTCAAACTTGTCGCACAAGCCCACATCCGCCTTGAAGACTATTCCACTCGTCTGGCCATTCGTTGTATGGGGTTTGGATATGGTCGGCCCTTTCCGAACGGGCCAGAGTGGATTTACTCACCTACTTGTAGTAGTCGACAAGTTCACTAAGTGGATTGAGGCTAGGCCCATAAAGAAGCTGAACTTGCGCACCGCTATCACATTCATGAAAGAGATAACGTTTGGGTATGGAGTTCCCCACAGTATCCTTACAGACAATGGCTCAAACTTTGACCCAGAAGAGTTCAGACACTTTTGCTTCACCCAAGGCACTCGGGTGGATTACGCATCCATTGCACACCCCCAAACTAATGGTCAAGCTGAGCAATCAAATGGCCTTATCCTTCAAGGGTTGAAGCCTCGACTCATGCGAGATCTTGAACATGCAGTTGGAGCTTGGGTTACTGAATTGTTGTATGTTCTGTGGGGCTTGAGGACGACTCCTAATCGGTCGACGGGGCGCACTGTGACAGCCTGAGTGTTGTCCCTTCCTTTTATGGCATGTAACCCTATGTATGAACCTTGTGTCATGAGCTATGATATGTTTGCAACTTGTCATCCATGTGTGGTTTGCATTCATGCATCATTTCATTATGCATCATTTCTTTCATCTTGCCATGTTTGCTTTCATGTGTCTTGGAATGGTGTGATGGATGGGAGTGTGACTTCTGTTGTGATGTGTTTGAGTGTGAAGTGGTTTGTGGTGGTTGGTACAAGTGAGCAACTCCTTCTCTTCCCCTCTCTTGTCTTTCTTCAAAACCCCAACCTAATGCCTTTCTTTCCCATATTATTTCATAAAATATTTACCTTGAATTTTAAAATGTTTAAAAATGTTCAAGAGATAGACCTATTCATGTTAATAATTTAGAGTGTGGCTCTTAGGAGATTGGGGTGTTTTTGCCTTTGTGATTTAAATAAACAGGGGCTGGTATTTTCATAAGTATTAAAATTGCTTGATCAATAAATCAACTTAATATTTTTAATAAATAGTGCACATTATTTCCTTTACACAAATATTTTTATTTTGCACAAAAACCTTTTCTGTTATTCTGGGGATTTATTTTTAGTGTGGCTGAGTTTGTAAAAAGGTAAAAGCTTCTCTGTCTGATTGTTTTTGCGAGAGTGTGTGCAGTGGACTTCTTCTCCTCCCCGCGGCCCAACCAGCCCAGCCGCATCTGACGAAGCGTTGTTGCTGTTCTCCTCCCTCCGTCAGAGAGCAGAGAGAATGAGCATGCACCCATGCTCACGGACGTCGAGGAAGCCATATGCGCCCCCCCCCCCCTTTAAAAGGCCTCGACGTGTGTGCCTTCCCCTAGGGTTCCTCCTCGCAGCTACATCGTCCTTTTCCTTCCCCCTCTTCCTTCTCCTCCAAATCTCCCCTTTGCCAGGTAAGCCCAAGTGAGTTCAGTAGCAGAGTGATTGAGAGAGGGAGGTCTGATCGTCGCCGTCGCCGTCGTCGTGTTCCAGGAGGTTTGCGCCGCTCCTGGCATGCCGTGGCGGTCGCGGGCCATCCCAGGAGTCCGTTCTCGTTGCTAGGAGAGGCCGGGCTACCCCTCCTCGACAGCCTCTTCCTCACCGCAGCCGCGGAGAGAGTGTTCACGCGCGTCTTCTTCCCCTTCGTTGTCGCCGCGCCTTCGAGCTTCTTCTTCCCCTTCGCCCGTGTCCCCGCGTCTCCGAGAAGCCCTCGGTGAGCGCCTCGTCCCTGCTGTCCCCTCTCCTCGCCGTAGCTCGTCGCCTCGTCGCCGTGGTGCTCATCGCCGCCAGCCAGAAAGGCAAAGCATTGGGCTTGCCCCATCCTCCTCATCGCAAGACGAGTAGGGGAACGGAAACACCGAGGACCCCCGCATCGATCCTGCCGGTTCGCGTCGCCGGAGATGCCCTGTGGCGCGTGTAGTCGCCGGAGTTCGCAGCATCGTTGATATGTTCTGTGTGGTTCAGTTTTGTCGGACAGATGGTTTCATGTGTGTGCTTAAGTTAGGTCATTCCCCTCCTCGGTTGTCGTCGGTGCTTATAGCAGAGTGGTAGTCGCCAGGGGGAGAGACCGAGAGGTCTTGGGTTCAGCCCCGTGGCTCCCCCCCTTTAGTTTCGTTTTTTTCCTTTTTAGTGCTATTCCTGTTGCAAATGTATGTGTGTGTAGATGTGTGTTTTTTCTGTTATTGTTTTGTGTGTGATTCTACAGGTTGTGTGTGTGTGCCTTTGCACACATGCTTGTGCATGTGTTGGTGCATGCACATGTGTGTGTGTTGTGAGCATGTGTTACTTAGTGTGTGAGTGAGTGTATACCAAGGTATACCTATGCATGAGTGTGGTGTGTAGGTGCATGAGAGTGTGTGTGTATGTTGTACATACACACACATTTGTGTAGTGGTGTGTGTTGTGTATGTTGTGTCTGTATGCTATGCATACACACATGTGTAGGTGTGTGGTGCATTGATTTGGCACTTGAGTGTTGTGTGTGCGGTGAGAGGTGTGGGTGTGCCCATCTACATATGCATATGCATATATGCATATGTATGTATGTGGAAGACCACTCCCACACATGGGTATGTCTTGAGAGAAGTGCCTTAAGCACTTGTGTGTGTGTGTGGTAGGGGACTAGTGGGTTTCCCCACTTGAAATACCATTGTTGATATATGCTTGACATGTATGCCTTGTCATTTCATTTCCATTCTTATCTAAGTTGCTAGCATGCTCTTGCCATTTAGTTGCATTTTCTATCTAGAGTAGTTATGCCATGATTAGAAGTGGGTGGATTGTTGTTTGTTGTTGCCTTGTTTCACATGAACATATGGTGTGACACATGGTGTTGGGGTAGAAAGAGCCAATGAACTCATTCGAACTCTCAGATTTCACTTTTGAGCAAGTAAATAAATCAGTCATTTTAGCTGAGATGCCATTTTGTCATTTTTGCATGATTTAATCCAGGCTTGCTTTGGGATATGTGTCAAATAGGAAGTGCTAGTATTTTGTATCTAGTATGCCATGGTAGTTTTGTTTAACATGATAATCTCTCATGTAAGTTGGAACCATGCTGCAAAGTGACCAACTTAATGTTTCTGTTTCAACATGCTAAAATCTATTGTTTGACAATCTGTAGTTATTTTTATGCCATGAAGAGTGGGTGTTTTTAAATGATGTGTTTGGAATTTGCTCAGGCTCGGTGTTAGTTATTTGTAGTAGACATTGCCTTCTACAATCTTGTTAATTTTCATGCCAATAGGAGCTATCTAGCATATTTAACTACTGTTGTCAACTTGCTACTTTATAATCGCAGATTCTAGAAAACTGGAATTTTCACTAAGTCCCAGAAAACTGTTTCATCATGTCAACTTGATTGCTTCATGCTTATTGATGTGTGCCTCCTTTGCTGATTGTGTAGTTGGATAAGTTTATGTGTGTGTTGAGTAGATTATTTCCATATCTTGTTTGTGGCTGTAGGGTTCCTGTAGCTCAAGTTGTGAGCTGTAGAAGTTGCTATGTTGCTGTTTTGTGGCAAATTGTGGGTTTTATTGTTTTGTGACTTGTGGGAGCTATGCTCCATGGAATTAATTGATTCTTGAGGCTATTGTGATATGTTTTTCATCACGTATCTAGTGGATACCTTGGAAGGCCAAGAATTAGCCCATTGCTTTGTGTTCTTGTGTATTTGCCTTTGTACCTTGTCGTGAGCGTATCGTGAGAACCGTAACTCCGTTTCTTACGATCTTTATATGCATTTCTATTGATTTTGCATGATACATCCATATTTGCCATGATCATGCATGTCTAAATAACTTAACATGAGGTTCTGTCCAGATTCATTAATAAACAAACTTTGCATCTGAAACATGACTAGTTTTGGATTGTCATGTTAAATTCTTCATAAATGAATCATGCATCATATTGTTTGTGCATTGCACCTCGGTTGGATATTTATTGTTGTTGTTTATCTTGGGTAGACGCGAGTGTCGATACTGAGTACGAGGACCCAGGAGAGTACCACTAAGAGGATCCCGCTACTTGTTCCGCTGAAGAACCAACACACAAGATGATCGTACCCGGATCCCGATACTATTTTTGCTTGCTAGTTTCTTGCTCTTATCGTTACAATTTTTCTATCTACCAATTGATAACAGCCTCCTATTTGCCATGAAATCCCTCTAACCTCCACCTCCTAGAAAACCTTTGATTGGCTAAGTTTGCTCAGCCCCTCTTATAGCATTTTAGTTGCAGGTGCAGGTTGTTCCATGTGATAACATGGATTTGGATATCACCATATTATCTGTCATTTAGTTTAATGCACTTATATATCTTGGTATTGGTGGAAGGCTTGGCCTTTTGCTAAGTGATTTGTTCCGTTGTTACCGCCATTAGTTCCTTGTTACCGGTGTTATGTTTTCCATATTTTGCGCTCCTAACATGCTCGGGGTTGTTATGGGGACCCCCTTGTTTATTCGGTTGAGATTGAAACTTGTCTGGCAAGACCCAACTTTGGTATTACATTTTTTAATAACCTAATAAAACTTGCATAGGGCTTTGCAACCCCGTGGATAATTTAATCAACCCCCGGGCCAGTGCTCCTCATGAGTGTTGGTCCAAACTAGAGCATTGTGCTGGGCCAAGCCAGGGTAACTTGGGAGATTTATATCAGGCCTCCATACGCGTCGCTTATTCGTCGTGTCCTGAGAACGAGATACGCGGCTCTTATCGGGTTCGTCGACACGTCGAGAGATCTTGCTGGATTTGTTTTACCTTTATAGAATGTCTTGCCTGTGGACTCTAACTTTCTTCAGGTTTACTCGAGGTGTTGGAATTCCTTTGGAATTACCTATGACGATCGCGAGACCCGCGGTCGAGGCTATTCCCGCGGAGTGTGGTTAATTTGTGTTGGATTAGTTGGAGCACCCCTGCAGGGTTAAATCTTTCGGAAAGTCGTGCCCACGGTTATGTAGCAACTTGGATATTTGTTTAACACCCGGTTCTAGTAAACTTGAAGTAAACTCTAATTAAAAATAAACCAACTGTGTAAGTAACCGTGATCGTCTCTACTCGTGAACATGATCCGAGAGAGAACACGGTGAGGTTATGATTGACATAAGTAAGTGTTCAGGATCTCATAGAGATTATGTTAGATTTGATCACTCATCATAGGCCACTCATAATTACATTCTTGTTACGTAAGTTAGCCACCATAATTGCTTAGTGTTGCTGGAAACTAAACACTTATCACTTCCCAACCTTAAGCTTGAATAGTCTCGGTACCCGGGCACATGATAGCTGAGTCCTTGTGGCTCATAGTTTACTACAACACTCCAGGTACAGGTTCAGATGAGTTCGTGCAGGATGATCTTACCCAGCTCCAGTGGGAGTATGATGAGGAAAGAGGCAGGATGTACGTGACGTACCCTGATGAGTAGAGGACCTGGTCGTGATCTTTGGGATAGCTTGATAGTATCATTTGCAACTGCTTTTATCGTTTGATTTCGTCTGTAGTCGGACCCTGTCTTCAACTTGATGTTATGAACTTGTGTGGAATTGTAAGTTAGCATGTGGCAAGTGTAAGCCAATCTTGTATACTCTTCTCTTCAGTATTGTATGTTGTGATGATACTTATCTTGCTAACGGCAAGATGCGCATCTATCCCTTGAGAGGCCCTCGTGCCTTAAAATGGATAGGCACGCATCTTGGGTGTGACAAGTTGGTATTCAGAGCCATATGACCATAGGAGCCTTTGCTTGTTCCAACTTGGCCGAATCGTGTCTAGTAAAACTATTTTGAGTCTAGTTATAACGGATTGTAGGATTCTTTTTACTCCTCTTCTATGCTTTGGTGAGGTTTCCGACTTAGAAATTTTGATTCTACTCCTCTTCTCGTTAAAAAAAATTAGGATCACGCGGGTATTTTGGAGTCTATATGATACCAATGTGATAGGGTTCTGTCTTGGTGCTCCTGTCTGACTTGATTTCTTTCGGGGAGTCACGTTCCAGGGAATGTTGTCACATTGTTATCATTCAGCTTCCTTGATATCTCAGGACGGAGAGTGTTCGAAATTACTTCAATACTTATCGTGGTGAGATAAGGTCGGAGTCACCCAGTACTGCGTCCGGGGTACCACCATGGTTTAGTATTGTTGTGAGTTCGAGGATTCGAGATTAGATGAGTTGGCAAAAGCCTCTGGTTATGTGTTGAAGGATGGATACAGTTGGGGTGTAGGATTGCTAGTTGTGTGAGATATTTCCTCCTTGTATCCCCCACACCGGATTGCATAACCAGAAAGTTTTTGGAAGTTCATAGGTGGGAAATATGGTAGTCATCTAGGATCATCTTCTTCAGATGTATATGGGCATGTACATTTGTTCCGAGCGCTTAGCTCAATACTTTTTGTGTTATTGCAAGTGGCTTATTATATCTGATGATGTTATCATGAACCGAAGAAGCATTCTTACTAATTTTTCAGTAGGAAGGTTGTGTTGTTATTTGTTCAATTTCTTTCACGCATTTGATTAAGCTTTGAATTCATATTATCAATGAGGTGCTAATGCATGTTGTCCATCTTCAGGATGGCTCCATCAACTCACAACAACCCGGGTGGTGATGAGGAGCAGACTGATGTTCCACCACCACCCCCACCACCGCCTCCTCCACCTCCTCCTCCAGAAACTTGGCAAGCTATGATGGCCGCAACCAATGCAAACACTCAGATGTTGCTTAGGCTGTTGCAAGAAAGGGAGCAGGGTCAGCAGGGTTTTCAAGGGAATTTTCAGAATCAGCCTCAGTTTGCAACACTCAATCAGTTCCTTGCCAACCAGCCCAAGTCTTTCACCTGTTGTGAGCAGCCTTTTGATGCTGATGACTGGCTTCGTGATATGAGTAAGCATTTCGAGTGCAGCAATATCAAGCCAGAGGACTTTGTCAGATTTGCTTCGTTCCAGCTCAAGGGTCAAGCAGCTGATTAGTGGCAGCAGTACAAGGATTCCAGGGGCAATCGTGTTGTTACTTGGGACGATTTTTGTAGTGACTTCAGGGCTCATTACATTCCGACAAGCTTTGTCGGGGAGATGCGTGAGAAGTTCAGGCACCTGAAGCAGGGAACCAAGTCTATCTATCAGTACAACGTCGAGTTCCAGAATCTAGCTCGTTATGCCAGGCAAGATATTCCAAATGATAAGGCTATGATCTATCAATTCAGAGGTGGTCTCAAGGATGAGCTTCTGCCAGGCCTAGTTCTTCAGGAACCTCGTGAGTTTGATCAGTTCTACAACATGGCTTTGAAAGTTGAAGCAGCTCATCTCAAGTTGGAGAACTCCAAGAAGCGTTCAAGGGATTCATATTCTTCTTCTTCCAGCTCTCAGATGGTTTCCAAGCAGCAGAAGTATTGGGCGCCAAATCCTCTTCCGTTTCATCCTCCTCGGCAGCAGAAGTAGTTTGGTGGTCGTGGTTCTTCCTACCCACCCAACCCAGGATTCCAGCAGAGACACCAGGCATCCAAGGTTGTTCTTGTTCCTCCTGCAGGCAATGTTCGTCCGCTTTCTGAGGTGACTTGTCACAAGTGTGGCCAGAAGGATCACTATGCAAACAAGTGCAACCAGTGGCGTCTTCTACCTCCTCCTCCTGTCAAGCCTCCAGGCAATACTATGGTGAAGCATAATCCTAAGACCGCAAGAGTGAATATGGTGAATGCAGCTGAAGCAGATCAGTCCAATGATGTGATTATGGGTAATCTCTCAGTTAATGATTTTCCTACAAAAGTTTTGTTTGATTCTGGAGCACCGCATTCATTCATGTCTAAAGCATTCTTCGTCAAGCATGATTTTGATTCTGATTATTTGAGTAAGGCTTTGTGTGTTGTTTCGCCCAGCACTCTTATGAGCGCTAACAAGGTGGTTCCCGATGTTTCTATCAAGATGGGCAATTATTATTTTCTGGCTTCCCCTATGGTTCTCGGCAATTCCGATATTGATCTCATTCTGGGCATGGACTTCCTGGCTATGAATAAGGCTTATATTGATTGTCAAGCAAAACAAGTCAAGATGACTCATCCTTCAAAAGATGTGATTATATTCGCAGCTCGCGATGACACAATCCGTCTCTTTGCTCTTAATGAGAAGGCTGAAATCTCGGCGATTTCTCAAATTCCGGTGGTTTGTGAGTATGAAGATGTCTTTCCAGAAGAATTGCCAGGAATGCCTCTGCACCGGCCAGTTGAGCTCGTGATTGATCTCGAGCCTGGAACTGAACCAGTCTGCAAGCGCCCGTATAAACTTGGCCCCGAAGAGCTTAAAGAGTTGAAGAAGCAGCTAGATGAGCAAGAACGTCTGGGTCTGATAAGACCAAACTCTTCTCCGTGGGGTTATCGAGTTTTGTTTGTCAAGAAGAAAGATGGCACGGATCGTCTTTGTGTTGATTATCGGCCATTGAACAAGAAGACAATCATAAAGAAATACCCACTCCCCAACATCAATGAGTTGTTTGAACAACTGAAAGGTGCCAAGATTTTCTCGAAGCTTGATCTTCGCATGGGTTATCATCAGATTCGCATTTGCGAAGAAGACATTCCCAAGACCGCTTTCAGGACGAGTTTTGGCTCGTATGAGTACACCGTCATGTCGTTTGGTCTTGATAATGCTCCTCCAACCTTCTCAAGAATGATGAATTTCATTTTCTCTCCTTTCAAGAATGAATTCATCTTGGTCTATCTCGATGATATCCTTGTGTTCTCAGAGACAGAAGAAGAGCATGCAAAGCATCTCCGCCTTGTGCTTGACAAGTTAAGGGAACATCGGTTCTATGCCAAGTTTTCCAAATGTGAGTTCTGGCTCAATGAAGTGGTGTACCTCAGGCATGTCATCTCCGCCGAGGGAATTAAAGTGCACCCTGAGAAAGTTGAAGCAATCTTGAAGTGGGAACCTCCTCAGAATGTGAAGCAGCTTCGGAGTTTCCTCGGGCTTGCTAGTTATTGCAGAAGATTCGTGGAGAACTTCTCTCAAATTGCTAAGCCTCTGTCCAATCTTCTCTAGAAGAGTGTCAAGTATGTTTGGTCTCCTGAGTGTGATGTAGCGTTCAATACGCTCAAGCAGAGACTGACTTCAGCGCCAGTTCTTGTTCCTCCTGAGCAGTCCAAGCCTTTCCAAGTGTTCTGTGATGATTCTCTCCAAGGTCTTGGTGGTGTTCTCATGCAAGACAAGAACATTGTTGCTTATACCTCGCGTCAGTTGAAGCCTGCCGAGAAGAACTACCCCACTCATGATCTTGAGTTGGCGGCAGTTGTGCATGCTCTAATGACTTGGAGGCATTTGTTGTTGGGTAGACCAGTTGAGGTGTACACCGATCACAAGAGCTTGAAGTACATTTTCACTCAACCCAATCTCAATCTTCGGCAATCTCGTTGGGTGGAAATGCTTGAAGACTTCAACCCAAGCATTGAGTATACTCCTGGGAAAGCAAATTTCATTGCAGACGCACTTAGCCGTAAGGCGTACTGCAATAGTCTCATTCTGAAGCCTCTTCAACTCGAGCTTTGTGAAGCCTTCTGCAAGCTCAACCTTCAGATGATTCCGCAAGGATTTCTTTCCAATCTTCAAGTCTCTCCGACTCTGGAAGATCAGGTTCGCCAAGCGCAGCTTCTTGACGCTATGGTGAAGAAAGTGAAGAAAGGTGTGGCCAAGAGCATTCCAAAGTATAAGTGCTTTCGTGTTGATGATAAAGATACCTTGTTCTTTGAGGACCGACTTGTGGTTCCAAAAGCTGATCTCATAAAGGGACGAAGCACACAATTCTCTTCTATCCATTCATCCAGGCAGCTCCGAGATGTATCAAGATCTCAAGCAAACCTTTTGGTGGACTCGCATGAAACGTGAAATTGCTCAGTTCGTGAACGAGTGTGATGTTTGTCACAGAGTGAAGGCGGAGCATCAACATCCAGCAGGTCTTCTTCAGCCTTTTCCTATCCTAGAGTGGAAATTCGATCATGTGGAGATGGATTTCGTCACTGGGTTTCCCAAGTCCAAGAGAGGCAACGATGCCATCTTTGTGGTTATCGACAAGCTGTCAAAAGTTGCTCATTTCCTGCCAGTCAAAGAATCTATCTTGGCAGCTCAGCTTGCAGAGTTGTATACATCAAGGATAGTGTCTTTGCATGGTATTCCTCAGCTCATCTCTTCTGGCCGTGGAAGCCTCTTCACTTCCAAGTTTTGGGAGTCCTTCCAGACTGCTATGGGTACCAAGATCCGTTTCAGCACTGCGTTCCATCCGCAGACAAGTGGTCAAGTTGAGAGAGTCAATGAGATCCTTGAAGATATGCTCAGAGCCTGTGTGATATCGTTTGACATGAAGTGGGAAGACTGTCTTCCATATGCTGAATTCTCATACAACAATAGCTTCCAAGATAGTTCAGGCAAGGTCCCTTTCAAGATTCTCTACGGCAGAAAGTGTCGTACGCCGCTTAACTGGTCTGAAACCGGCGAGCGTCAGATATTGGGCAATGACATGATCACTGAAGCTGAAGAAATGTGTCATGTCATTCGTGAGAACCTCAAAGCAGCTCAGTCCTGACAGAAGAGTTATTACAATAACAAACATCAGGATTTTTCTTTCCAAGTGGATGATCTAGTCTATCTCAGAGTCTCTCCCATGAAGGGCACTCGGAGGTTTGGAATTAAAGGGAAGCTAGATCCTCATTTTGTTGGTCCTTTCAAAGTTGTGGGCAAGAGAGGTGGTCTTGCATATCAACTAAAGATTCCTCCAAATTTCGCGAACGTGCACGATGTCTTCCATGTTTCTCAGCTCCGGAGATGCTTCAAGACTCCTGAGCGAACCATTGACCTCCAAGACATCGATATCCAAGAAGATCTCTCTTATCGTGAGCACCCAGTTGCAATTCTTGAAGAAACTGAGCGTAAGACTCGCAACAAGTCTATCAAAATTCCTCAAGGTGAAGTGGTCTCGTCATTTCGACAAATAAGCTACTTGGGAACACGAGGACCTTCTCCGTACCGAATTTCCGGATTTCTTTCGTTCCTAGATCTCGGGTCGAGATCCTCTTGTAGTGTGGGAGAGTTGTGACAACCCAAGTGTTGTCCCTTCCTTTTATGGCATGTAACCCTATGCATGAACCTTCTGTCATGAGCTATGATATGTTTGCAACTTGTAATCCATGTGTGGTTTGCATTCATGCATCATTTCATTATGCATCATTTCTTTCATCTTGCCATGTTTTCTTTCATGTGTCTTGGAATGGTGTGATGGATGGGAGTGTGAATTGTGTTGTGATGTGTTTGAGTGTGAAGTGGTTTGTGGTGGTTGGTGCAAGTGAGCAACTCCTTCTCTTCCCCTCTCTTGTCTTTCTTCAAAACCCCAACCTAATGCCTTTCTTTCCCACATTATTTCATAACAGATTTAGGTTGCATTTAAAAATGTTCAAGAGATAGCCCTATTCATGTTAATAATTTAGAGTGTGGCTCTTTGGAGATTGGGGTGTGTTTGCGATTGTGATTTAAATAAACAGGGGATGGTATTTTCATAAGTATTAAAATTGCTTGATCAATAAATCAACTTAATATTTTTAATAAATAGTGCACATTATTTCCATTACACAAATATTTTTATTTTGCACAAAAACCTTTTCTGTTATTCTGGGGATTTATTTTTAGTGTGGCTGAGTTTGTAAAAAGGTAAAAGCTTCTCTGTGTGATTGTTTTTGCGAGAGTGTGTGCAGTGGGCATCTTCTCCTCCCCGCGGCCCAGCCAACCTAGCCGCATCTGACGGAGCGTTGTCGCCGTTCCCCTCCCTCCGTCAGAGAGCAGAGAGAGTGAGCGCGCGCCCGTGCTCACGGACATCGAGGACGCCGTCTGCGCCTCCCCTTTAAAAGGCCTCGGTGTGCATGCCTTCCCCTAGGGTTCCTCCTCGCAGCCGCATCATCCTTTTCCTTCCCCCCTCTTATTTCTCCTCCAAATCTCCCCTTTGCCAGGTAAGCCCAAGCGAGTTCAGTAGCAGAGTGATTCAAAGAGGGAGGTCCGATCGTCGCCGGCGCCGGCATCGCGTTCCAGGAGGTATCCGCCGCTCCCATCATGCCGTGGCGATCGTGGGTCGTCCCTGGAGTCCGTTCCCGTCGCTAGGAGCGGCCGGGCTGCCCCTCCTCAAGGGCCTCTTCCTCGCCGCAGCCGAGGACAGAGTGTTCGCGCGCATCTTCTTCCCCTTCGTCGTCACCGCGCCTTCGAGCTTCTTCTTCCCCTTCGCTCGCGTCCCTGCGTCTCCGAGAAGCCCTCGGTGAGCGCCTCGTCCCCGCTGTCCCCTTTCCTCGACGTAGCAAGTAGCATCGTCGCCGTGGTGCTCGTCGCTGCCGTCCGGAAAGGCGAAGCCTTGGGATTTCCCCGTCCTCCTCGTCGCAAGACGAGTAGGGTAACGGAAACCCTGAGGACCCCTGCGTCGATCCTGCCCGTTCGCGTCGCCGGAGATGCCTTGTGGCGCGTGTAGTCGCCGGAGTTCGCAGCATCATTGATATGTTCTGTGTGGTTCAGTTTCGTCAAACAGATGGTTTCATGTGTGTGCTTAAGTGAGGTCATTCCCCTCCTCGATTGTCGTCAGTGCTTATAGCAGAGTGGTACTCGCCAGGGGGAGAGACCGAGAGGACTTGGGTTCGAGCCCGTGGCTCCCCCTTTTTAGTTTTGGTTTTTTTCCTTTTTAGTGCTATTCCTGTTGCAAATGTATGTGTGTGTAGATGTGTGTTTTTTCTGTTATTGTTTTGTGTGTGATTCTACAGGTTGTGTGTGTGTGCCTTTGCACACATGCTTGTGCATGTGTTGGTGCATGCACATGTGTGTGTGTTGTGAGCATGTGTTACTTAGTGTGTGAGTGTGTGTATACCAAGGTATACCTATGCATGAGTGTGGTGTGTAGGTGCATCAGAGTGTGTGTGTATGTTGTACATACACACACATTTGTGTAGTGGTGTGTGTTGTGTATGTTGTGTGTGTATGCTATGCATACACACATGTGTAGGTGTGTGGTGCATTGATTTGGCACTTGAGTGTTGTGTGTGCGGTGAGAGGTGTGGGTGTGCCCATCTACATATGCATATGCATATATGCATATGTATGTATGTGGAAGACCACTCCCACACATGGGTATGTCTTGAGAGAAGTGCCTTAAGCACTTGTGTGTGTGTGTGGTAGGGGACTAGTGGGTTTCCCCACTTGAAATACCATTGTTGATATATGCTTGACATGTATGCCTTGTCATTTCATTTCCATTCTTATCTAAGTTGCTAACATGCTCTTGCCATTTAGTTGCATTTTCTATCTAGAGTAGTTATGCCATGATTAGAAGTGGGTGGATTGTTGTTTGTTGTTGCCTTGTTTCAAATGAACATATTGCGTGACACATGGTGTTGGGGTAGGAAGAGCCGATGAACTCATTGGAACTCTCAGATTTCACTTTTGAGCAAGTTCATAAATCTGTCATTTTAGCTGAGATGCCATTTTGTCATTTTTGCATGATTTAATCATGTGTGCTTTGGGATATGTGTCAAATAGGAAGTGCTAATATTTTGTATCTAGTATGCCATGGTATTTTTGTTTAACATGATAATCGCCCATATAAGTGGGAACCATGCTGCAAAGTGACCAACTTAATGTTTCTGTTTTAGCATGCTAAAATCTAGTAAGTCTGAGAATCTGTAGTTATTTTTACGCCATGAAGAGTGGGTGTTTTTAAGTGATGTGTTTGGAATTTGCTTATGCTTGGTGTTAGTTATTTGTAGTAGACATTGCCTTCTACCATCCTGTTAATTTTCATGCCAATAGGAGCTATCTAGCATATTTAACTACTGCTGTTAACTTGCTACTTTATAATCTCAAATTCCCAAAAACTAGAATTTTCACCAAGTCCCAGAAAACTGTTTCATCATGTCAACTTGGTTGCTTCATGATTATTGATGTGTGCCTCCTTTGCTGATTGTGTAGTTGGATAAGTTTATGTGTGTGTTGAGTAGATTCTGTCCATATCTTGTTTGTGGCTGTAGGGTTCCTGTAGATCAAGTTGTGAGTTGTATAAGTTGCTATGTTGCTGTTTTGTGGCAGATTGTGGGTTTTATTGTTTTGTTACTTGTGGGAGCTATGCTCCATGGAATTGATTGATTCTTGAGGATATTAGTTTTTCATCACCTATCCAGTGCCTACCTTGGAATGCCAAGAAGTAGCCCATGGCTTGGTGGTCTTGTGTATTTGCATCCGTACCTTGTCGTGAGCGTATCGTGAGAACCGTAACTCCGTTTCTTGCGATCTTTATATGCATTTCTATCAATTTTGAATGATACATCAATATTTTCCATGATCATGCATGTCTAAATAACTTAACATGAGGTTATGTCCAGATTCATTAATAAACAAACTTTGCATCTGAAACATGACTAGTTTTGGATTGCCATGTTAAATTCTTCATAAATGAATCATGCATCATATTGTTTGTGCATTGAACCTTGGTTGGATGTTTATTATTGCTGTTTCGCTTGGGTAGATGCGAGTGTCGAGTACGAGGACCTAGGAGAGTACCACTACGAGGATCCCGCTACTTGTTCCGCTGAAGAACCAACAGGCAAGATGATCGTACCCGGATCCCGATACTATTTTTGCTTGCTAGTTTCTCGCTCTTACCGTTACAATTACGCTACCTACCACTTGATAACAGCCTCCTATTTGCCATGACAGCCCTCTAACCTCCACATCCTAGCAAACCTTTGATTGGCTAAGTTACCGCTGCTCAGCCCCTCTTATAGCATTTTAGTTGTAGGTGCAGGTTGTTCCATGTGATAACATGGATTTGGATATCACCATATTATCTGTCACTTAATTTAATGCACTTATATATCTTGGTATTGGTGGAAGGCTTGGCCTTTTTCTAAGTTATTTGTTCCGCTGTTACCGCCATTAGTTCCTTGTTACCGGTGTTATGTTTTCCATATTTTGCGCTCCTAACATGCTCGGGGTTGTTATGGGGACCCCCTTGTTTATTCGGTTGAGATTAAAACTTGTATGACAAGACCCAACTTTGGTACTACATTTGCTAATAACCTAATAAAACTTGCATAGGGCTTTGCAACCACGTGGATAATTTAATCAACCCCTGGGCCAGTGCTCCTCATGAGTGTTGGTCCAAACTAGAGCATTGTGCGGGGCCAACCCAGGGCAACTTGGGAGATTTCTATCAGGCCTCTGTATGCGTCGCTTATCCGTCGTGTCCTTAGAACGAGATACACAGCTCTTATCGGGTTCGTCGACACGTCGGGAGATCTTGCTGGATATGTTTTACCTTTATTGAATGTCTTACATGTCGACTCTAACTTTCTTCGGGTTTACTCGAGGTGTTCGAATTCCTTTGGAATTACCTATGATGATCGCGAGACCCGCGGTCGAGGCTATTCCAGCGGAGTGTGCTTAATTTGTGATGGATTAGTTGGAGCACCCCTGTAGGGTTAAATCTTTCGGAAAGTCGTGCCCGCGGTTATGTGGCAACTTGGATATTTGTTTAACACCCGGTTCTAGTAAACTTGAAGTAAACTCTAATTAAAAATACACCAACTGTGTAAGTAACCGTGATCGTCTCTGCTCGTGAACATGATTCGAGAGAGAACACGGTGGGGTTATGATTGACGTAAGTAAGTGTTCAGGATCTCATAGAGATTATGTTAGATTCGATCGCTCATCGTAGGCCACTCATAATTACACTCTTGTTACGTAAGTTAGCCACCATAGTTGCTTAGTGTAGCTGCAAACTAAACACTTATCACTTCCCAACCTTATGCTTGAATAGTCTCGGTACCCGGGCACGTGATAGCTAACTCCTTGTGGCTCACAGTTTACTACAACACTCCAGGTACAGGTTCAGATGAGTTCGTGTAGGATGATCTTACCCAGCTCCAGTGGGAGTATGATGAGGAAAGAAGCAGGATGTACGTGACGTACCCGGATGAGTAGAGGACCTAGTCGTGATCTTTGGGATAGCTTGATAGTATCATTTGCAACTTCTTTTATCGTTTGATTTCGTCCGTAGTCAGAAAATGTCTTCAACTTGATGTTATGAACTTGTGTGGAATTGTAAGTTAGCATGTGGCGAGTGTAAGCCAATCTTGTATACTCTTCTCTTCAGTATCGTATGTTGTGATGATACTTATCTTGCTAATGGAAAGATGCGCATCTATCCCTTGAGAGGCCCTCGTGCCTTAAAATGGATAGGCGCGCATCTTGGGCGTGACACGCACTCCTTTCTTCATGGTGTATGGAGCTGAAGCCGTTTTGCTGAGTGATCTCCTTCACAATTCTCCCCGTGTAGATCTTTACTCCGAGGCTGAGGCTGAACAAGCATGACAAGACGGTGTAGTTCTCTTGGAAGAAGAACGTGAAATGGCTCTTATTCGGTCGACTGTGTACCAGCAAGATCTGCACTGCTTCCATGCAAGGCACATCAAGAGTCGGTCATTCCATGAGGGTGATCTTGTGCTCCGAGTGGATCAGCAGCGGCCTCACAAGCTTGCCCCCGCATGGGAAGGTCATTTCATCATCACCAAAGTACTGAACAATGGAGCCTACCACTTCTACAACCTCAAGAAGATTATCGATGAGCCGCGTGCCTGGAACGCAGATTTACTTCAACGTTTTTATACTTGACGACTAAGTTATTATGATGTAATAAGAGTACTCCAGACAATGTTGTATCAAAGTTATGACTCCTGCAGTCTTTTGTTGATTCTGATCACACAATTTCACATTCAAAAACACTCCGGGTGACGAGCGATCCTCTCACTCGGGGGCTTAGCTGCGAACCAGTTTTTGCCTAACACTACTGGAATCTAGGTATTTGCCGTCTGCTGCATCTTTGTCGTCTGCTGGCTGACGGCAAAGATAGTCTTTGTCGTCAGCTTCCAGAAAACTAACGACAAAGTATGAGCTGATGGCAAAGGAACTCTTTGCCGTCAGCGCATACTTTGCCGTCGGTTGGCCCACGGCAAAGCGCCCAAAAGCAGATGGCAAAGAGCACGAGGGGCCTCCACTAGACCGCGGGTCAACTGGATGGCATGGATGCCGTCCACAGCTCTTTCCCATCAGCCTTCCACCTCTTTGCCGTCCGCTCCCAGGCGGCAAAGAGGACGGCGACCTAACGGCTAACGGTCTACGCCGGCCGGCACCCCACCCCCTCTCTCCTCCTTCTCCCCATCCCTCACTCTCTCTCCCATTCCTCCCCATCTCTCACTCTCTCCCGCCGCAAACCACCGCGGCGGAGATAGTGCCAGCCCTCCCTACGGTGAGCCCTCCCTCCCCGCAGCCCTCCTTCACCATCGCCCACACCCCGTGGCCCTCCTCCACCATCGCCCCTCCCTACGGCCCTCGTCCATCACCGCGGCGAGCCCCCCCCCCCCCCCCCCCGTGCGGCCCTCCACCACCACCGCGGCAAGCCCCCACCACTGCGGCCCTCCTCCACCACTCTGTGGCCCTCCACTACCACCGCGCCCCCCTCCAAGCAGCTAGCCCACAGCGGCGAGCAACCCATCCCTGCGGCGAGCACACCCCTGCGGCCAGGCTCCACCACTATGGCGTCCTCCCCGCGCCGGCCCTCCACCCCATGCTAGCCCTCCTCCTCTCATTGGCCCTCCTCCGGTAAGCTCATCTTCTTTTTTCATTAATTTCATTGCATCTGTTAATTAGTTTAGGTTACTGTTAGTGTTAATTAGGTTAGAATGTTAATTAGGTTACTGTAAGTTTTCATTAATTAGGTAAGTGGGAAAAAGAATAACAGAATAATAAGTCGAAAAGAAGAGGATAAAGTAAAAATGGAAGAAGAGGAAGGAGAAGAAGAAGAGGAAGAAGAAGAGAACAAAAACTAAGAAGAAGAAGTAGAAGAAGAAAAGGAAGAAAAGGGAAGAAGAAGAAAAGGAAGCACAGGAAAGAAAAAAGAGGAGGAAGAAGAAAACGACACCCCAACACGACACCCCAACATGACATCTCGACACGTCACACCGACACCCCCAACACGACGCCCTGACACGACATCCCGACACCCCGGCCCAACAACCCGACACCCCGGCCCGACACCCCGACACCCCGGCCCGACACCCCGACACGACGCCCCAGCGATGCCCCTGTGGTGAGCCCCCTACATGACACCCCCGGCATGACACTCCAGCATGACACTCTAGGCGACACCCCTCCAGTCTTCCAGATGTCGACGGGGTCTTAGTTTTCTAAATTATGAGTTAGGTCATATATTTTCTGGATTTTGTTATGAAAAACATAATATTTGTGTTGATCAGATGGATTTCAATGTGCAGTTTGTTTTGTCGCTGCGGGGGTCTGTTGTACGACGACCGCCCCGTGTGTTTTACGAGATCCCATGAGTTCGTAGGTGAGCACGAATGACATCTACCCCCCCCCCCCTTAACTTGCTCGGTTTCGGTCTTTGTGCCGATGAAACTTGCTAGATATAGGTGTCTCAATCATCAGTATGCGTCTCCCGCTCGAAAGTGAGACATCTATAAATATGCATGTCTTTGCATATTTATAACTGCCATCCTTTCGAATTGTACAATGTTATCCATGGACAGCCCGAGTATGTGTAGATTGGGTTTATTTTCCCGTATGCTCTACTCCGGATCCGATGCGGAATTACATCAGTGCCTCCCTGTTGTTCTCCGGGTACACAATATCTCGGCTTATTGTCGAGACTTGTATCAGGAGAACTGCGGGGTGGTGCTGCTGAAATTATGCGTCAGATCCGGAGCAGAGCATGGGAAAATGAACTCAATCTACACATACTCGGGTGGGATTAGGACCTATCTCTACCTATTAGTGTGTAGGTTGCATGGACGTAATAATACTGACAAACTTGATTAACGGATGAATATAGATGATGAATTATATATGTATATATATTTCTTGTGTGTTTACTAGGTAGGCAAGATGAGTGATTGTGCTTGGATGTACACTGGCCACCCTAGTCAGAAAGACATGACCAATGAATGGTTAACAAAAACCAGGGGGTTTGTGAGAGCCGCATTTGCAAATGGCCAGAAAAAAACATGGTGCCCCTGTCCCAAATGTGACAACTTTATAAAGCAGATAGAGTTCAAAATGGGTAACCCGCCAGAAAACATGACGCCACTCCGCTAGGTGACCCGCCGAACTCTTACCAGTTAATCTCGACTTAAAGACCCTAAGCTAATAAAAGTACTTGACAGTCAATCTTGCTATGAGATCCTGTACTGGTTAAGGCTAAAATAGTGGCTTATGTCACGTGAGGGCCGTCTTACGGAAAACGAGGATAAACTCACATATCTGTTGTAGTCTCTCCGCCTTGTGGCCCGTTCGTACTCTTATTCAGTCAATCTTTTTAAAGACCCTGAACTGTTTAAGGTTGAAATGATGGATTTATGTCACGTGAGAGCCGGCTTATGGGTCTGGGGGTACTCATGCCCTACTGTAGTCTCTCCACTATATGGCTCATTGTACTCTTAACAGTCAACCTTTTTCAAGACCCTGAACTAGTTAAGGTTAAAACGAAGAATCTGTGCCATGTGAGAGCCGACATATGAGGTTTGGGTAGTCATGCGTAAGTTTTCAGAAAAGAAAAAGGAAGATCATAAAGGAAGAGAGTTAACTTCTTTAGGTTGTGCCTTTAAAGCCGCCTTAACAATGACGGAGAGTATATATTTTTTGTCTTGTTTGTTCTTGCGGGCCTTGTATTTTATGATAAGTCGTTATCAACTGAAAAGGAAGATGATCATAGCAAGAATGAAGGATGGATAAGCATATACAGCTATTCAAATTCCAACATGTGCATGAAGGCATGGCACAAGCAATTAGTTTTAGCTACTCCTATTACAAAGCTCTGGAAGAGACCAAAAAAGTTTACGGACTTAAAAGTTTTCTAGATAAATTATAACCCGGCAGAACAACAAGGCCAGGTCACTTCAGCTCGTGGCCGGGTCATCCTGCACCGGGTCTTCGGTCTCTTGGATCTGAAGGTTGTCCACATCCCAATTGTAGTTGGTTAATGCTTCAAATTCAGCTTCATCGTGAAAGATTGGAGATGGGTCAATATCAGGAGCAAAGAGGTGCTTACGGCATGCAAGAATTAAGTCTTTGGCTTCGTAAGTCGGTTGTTGCACTCGTTTGCTGATCTTAGTGTAAGCCGCTTGGTAGGTGGACAGGTCGGTCTCTTCAACGAGCTTGGTAGCCAAGACTCGAGATGCCTTCATACATTTGGCATAGTCTTCCTGAATGAACTCTGAGCCGTTATCCTTTAGCGAAGAGAATCCGTCCAACATATCCTCAGGGGTAAGTTCAAGAGCGAAGGCTAGGGACCGGCTCAGTGTGGCCATTGCGCCCTTACGGGCGATTAACTTTTTAAGTTCTTCCAGCTGTTTTGGGATGGTGGGGAGGACTTCTATCACTTCCTTCATAATTTTTGGGACACCTTTTTTGTCCATTACAGCTTTGATGGTGCACAGGGTCCCACAATAGATCTGCTCTATAAGAGTGTATACGGCTTTCAGCTTCAACAGACTATTGTTTGACAGTTGGCGGGTTCTCTGGCCTACAAAGAAAGACATATTTTATAAGCCGCCGGGAGAAGTTTTTCGGAAGACTAAGGAATTTTTTCAGTAATAACAAATATTTACCAAAGATAGTGGTGAATCTGAGATATGTGGCGCCTTAGAGTGGTCAGCTCTTCGGTAAGAGGTTTCAATTTTGCTTCGGCGTCTTCCGCACGTTTTATCAGGGCGGCTTGTTCAGTCTCAACAGGTTTCTTGAAAGTCTCAAATTCCGCCTTGACTTTCTCGAGCTCTATGACAGAGAACCGCCAATTTTCTTCTGCCTCGGTTGCCTCAGCACAAGCGGTCTGCTATGAGGCCAAATTTTCTTTAAGGCCAGTCACGTCAGACTCGATCGTCTTTAAAGCTTCCTGTGCAGTATAAACAAAGAAGAATACAGTTATTTTTGCTTCTAAGCCGCCAGGGTGATGCATATTACTATTCAGAGGTGATGAACCAAGGAAATTACAAGTCTCAAGCAGATTTCAAGCAATACACTTGACACTTGGGGGCTAATGTCTACCGTTTCTTTCAATGACTGCAAAACTGGAAAGCCTCGGATCATCTCCAAGAAGATAAGCCGGCACTTGGGGACTACAATCGACACTTTTCAATAATAATTCTGGCTCATCATTTGCATAAGGACCCAAACTTTGGAGGCTACACTTGGCGCTTTTATAGTACTAAGTCTGGCTCATCATTTGCATAATGACCCGGACTTGGGGGCTACCATTGGACCTTATTCTAAGTGAAGTATCGGCTCATTATTTCATATAATAGCCCGTTACTTGGGGGCTACATGCCAGGCTATTTGTGACATATGCAAAATTGAAGACCCGGTCTACTATTTTCAACACTAAACCGGCTCTTGGAGGCTACATAAGGGTATATGGAAGGAAAGGCAGGAGGATTACCTCATATTTTTTGCTTCATCAGCCCAACAAGTTTGGTCTCCATGTTGCGGCTCACAGAAAGACGGTTCAGATAGCCAACGTGTAGCTCATCAACAGTTAGCTTCTCCAAGATAGGGAATTCAGAGACGACCTTCTCCCTCTCTGGTGAGGGCACTTCATCCTTGCCAATATGTTTTGATAGCACGTGAGAAGGAGCCGAAGATGTATAACCCGTCCCAGTGACAGTAACTTCTTCGTGAGAAGCCACATTCTTAGTCATTGGTGAAGGGCTGGGCGACTTAGGATCGACTTCCGTATGACCCTCCAAAGTTGACATATCAAAGTCGACCGGCTCAGTGTGTGGAGGAGCATCCTCAGGAGCGCCTTTGTCAGCCTCAGAGGGTTCAACATAATCTTCAGGGGAATCTAGCTTACGATCCTCCGGCTCTTGGACATTTGGAGTGGCAGAAGACCCACTCACTTTTCTCTGTTTAGCTTGAGCTCTGTAAGCAAAGGTAAAATTCGATGAAGTTAGCATGGTTAAGAATGATAATACATGAAGTGGGATACAAGAGTGCATACTTTGGATTGACAACAAAAGGAGGTGTCTTGGAGGCGGTTGAGTCGCCGGAGGTAGGGGGAGAGTCCTGGAAGGTTATGATGGTGAAAGTATAAGTAAGCCACAATGCTAGATTATTATGAAAAGTAATTCAAAGTTGTGGAATACCTCGTTCCGTTGTTTTCGAGGATCCAGCTCATTCGGTAAGCCGGCTAACAGATCTTCAAAGCCGTTGCTCCGGGTCTGACGCCGATGGTCATCTTTTTATTTCTTCAAAAGAGAGTTGGAATCCAAATGAACAAAGGGACGTGAGCACTTTACCTTTGTTATCGCCCACCGTATTCTTTTTACTGGTAAAAGTTCCAAGTCAGAGGAGATAATGGTTACCTCTATGGCATCAGCATGACTGGTTTCCGCCTCTCCCTGTGAGTAATCATTGTCAATGAGTTGCATAAAGAGAAGGCCAAGGGAGTCAAGTTCTACCTCCGAGTCATCAAGCTGAAGAAGTTCAGTGGCGGTTTGATTTTTCTTGTGACCCATAGTGTTCGTAGTACGGGTCTTTCTTGTCTTCGCCTTCTTCTTGGGAGCAGGGGTAAACTTCTTCTTCCAGAAATTGGACTTTTCCTACATATGAGTCAGAGAAGGGTCAGAGAGAGCATGAATCACGAGATTGAGAGGTCACAAACAAACAGTTTATTCAAAGGATCTTTACCTCTGGAGCCGGGTTAAGACGCAGAATGGCTTTAATCTGGTCTGGTTACACGCAGCTTGAGGTTCTCCAAGCAGCGACTTTACGATGGTGTTGAGGTCCTTTTCATTTAAAGGTGTCTGGTTGAAGCGCATCGGATCGTTCTCTTCACCGGAATATTCACACATCATATTGTCATGCCGGCTCAGCAGCATGATCCTCCACCCGACCCAGCAACGGGTCAAGTCCACGTCGGTGAGGCGATTAGCCAGCAGGGCTGAAATTTTCAAGAAAGCCGGAGCATAGTTAACGTGCTTCGTGGCGCTCATCCATTCAAGCAGCTCAATGTTGGTGCAGAGCCGGGTTGGATGATAACCCGGAAGTGGATTCTCCTCAGTCGGAGAAGTGCCCTTGCAATAAAACCAGGTCTGATTCCAGTCTTTTGGGTGGCTGGGCAGGATGGTGGTCGGAAAGGCTATGTCCCTTCGCCTCTGGATGGAGACCCCCCCCCCCCGAGCTCGAGACTCAGCCCGGCTGCTAGCTCGGTTTGGCGGTTGATGTAGAAAAAGTCTCTGAAGAGGTCTACTGTAGGCTCCTCTTCCAGATAAGCTTCACAAAGGACTTGAAACTGACACAGGTTCGTAATAGAGTTGGGACCGATATCTTGAGGATGGAGCTTGTAGAAGTGCCGAGCATCCCGGAAAATCTTTGACCCGAGCGGCGAAAAGCCGCGGAGAAGATGGTCAGTGAATACGACTATCTCCCCTTCTTGGGGTGTGGGTTTAACCACTTTCCCAGGAGCCCGCCAATGAATGACATTTTGAGCCGGCAGGACTCCCATGGTGACGAATTCTTTCAAAGATGCTTCGGTAACCCTAGAGAGGACCCAGTCACATGAGGTGGGGGCCTTGTCCATGACGGCGGGTTAAGGAAAACCTAGCAATATAAAAAAAATAAAGCTAAGTCGGTAGTGGTGTTCGGCGGGTTATGCTAACATTCTAAGCCACCATCTATTTGTGAAACCAAGGCAAGCGAAGGTGGCTGCTGGGAAAGCCAGCAGCAAAGTGGTGGGTTGAAAAGACGACTACCGAAGATTTTACTAAGTGTTGGCAAACGGATTTTATCAACTACATAAACAGTTGCAAGATCTATGGGCGGAGATAAAAAGGAAAAATATTCTGAACCTAAGCACTCTAGCGACCGGCGATGAACGCAGAAAGGCTATGGCGAGCTAATGTAGATCTAAGAAGGGAATAGGAACGAACCTGTCGGGTGTGGAGAAGATGGTCCACGAGCTGGTGAGTTCTAGTTCGATCAGGTTGATGCAGCGGCCTGGTCGGAGAAGACGAGGGAGGACCGAAGACGGCGGCGGAGCTTCAGTTGTGCGGTCAGTGGAGGAAGAAGAAGAAGAGAGATGGTGGCGGTGGGGAGGAGAAAATAAATGGGCCCCCCTCCCTTGCGGCCTTGCCTATTTATGAGATGGGACAGCAACCATCCATGCGGGAATCGAGGAGGCACAATGACGATTTGACCAAAAGAGAGGCCTCAATTTTTGGGATGACCGTTTAATAAGACGATCTGTTGTGACGTCATGGAATCTTTTTTTAATATATCCAACGTGATGTCATGGTGGGTTAAAAATTTATTTTCAGGTGAATAAGTTTGCGAGACTCGCCGCCCAATGGTCTGAAGATTGACATGAACAGGTTCAAATCAACCTGGGGCCTAATGTTGGGGATATAACCCCGCGGTGAGAACCGCCCAGGAGGGTCCAGGTCATGCCTGGCAGCTCATAGTCAAGGTCGTTAAGTGGGTCAGAGGATTGAATACAAGACCACATGGCGACTCACCAGATGGGCCAAGATGGAGGTCCAGAGTCAGAAGATGGAGCAAGACCCGGGCATGTGAGCTGCCCGGGTTGGCTTGCCTAGGAAGGCAAGGTGGCTTAGAGACAAGATCAAACACCTTGTGTAAGTCGGTCTGGACTCTTGTAACCTTAGGGCCTTCAACCTACCTATATAAAGGCGAGACCCTATGGTGACTTAGGACAGAAAAACAATTGATCGATAGCTTGGTCAAGCGAATCTGCTCCCTTGTAATCGATACACCATCAATACAACACAAAGCAGGGCGTAGACCTTTACCTCTTTTCGAGGGGCCGAACCTGGGTAAACTCGTGTCTCTCGTCCCGTTCAACCCCTTTGATTCCACCGCCTTAGCGATGGCCTCGAACCTAAGTCCTAGGACATCTGCCATGACAAATCCACTACAGAGATGAAATATTTCCAAACTCTGAAAAAGATGAATGAAGATATTCTAACTATCATTGGACGCGGTACAGTCATTGTTGGTACTAGACTTGCCATATTCACCCTCCCAGTTGGTGCACAAGTGACGATTGAGGATGATTTATTATATCCCGACTAATCACGTACCGTGATTAGTTATCGAGATATCTATAAGAATGGTTTTCATATTTTAACCCATGAAGAAAACAAACAGGGGTATCTACTCTTTACTAAAGATCATGGATATGGCAAAAAAGTACATGAGAAAATTCCTTCTCTATCGTCTGGTTTGTACTATGTGTACATCAAACCCGTGGAACATGTTGCATACAAAGTAAATTTTCACAATGTTAACGCACTCCAAACCTTGCATGATTGCCTAGGCCATCCCAGAATCGGGATGATGAGAAAACTTACTAGCAGATCCATTGGTCATAATTTGCTTGAGTCAAAATTTCCTCAATCTTCTGATTTTGTGTGCACATCTTGTGCCACGAGAAAGCTAATTTTGAGGCCCTCGCACCTCAAAACACAAGCTGAACCACTTGAGTTCCTTGAATGTATTCAAGGAGACATTTGTGGTCCCATTCGACCATGGACCTTTCACGTATTTCATGGCTCTGATTGACGCATCTACACGATGGTCACATGGGTGTCTTCTATCCACATAGAACCATGCATTTGCCAAGATAATGAGGAAAGTCATTAAGTTTCAAGCCCATTATCCAAAAAATCGAATTAAGTCAATTCGAATGGACAACGTTGCAGAATTATCCTCACATGCTTTCAACGATTATTACATGGCTTTGGGAATTGAAGTTCAGGACTTTGTTCCATATGTCCATACACAAAATGGTTTGGCTAAAGCATTGATTAAGAGGATTAAACTCATTGCAAGACCTTTGTTGACGAATTGCAACTTGCCAACCTCTTGTTGGGGTAGGATTAAACTCATTGCAAGACCTTTGTTGACGAATTGCAACTTGCCAACCTCTTGTTGGGGTCACACTGCTTTACACGCTGCTGACTTGATACCATTAAGGCCAACTGCATATCACAGTTCTTCCCCTCTCGAATTGGTACATGGAAATCCTCCTAGCATTTCCCATTTGCGTAAGTTCGGATGTGTTGCATACATACCGATCTCACCACCACATCGTACATCTATGGTCCCACACAGAAAGTTGGGGATCTATGTGGTGTACAAAACGCAGTTGATTATCAAGTACCTGGAAACACCTAACTGGGGATCTGTTCACAGCCCGTCATATTGATTGCATATTTAATGAGGAACATTTTCTAGCATTAGGGGAGATTACAAGTACCAGAAAGAATGCGTGGAAATTGATTAGAATGCTCATGCCATTTCTTCCTCTAATCCACGTACCACCGAACTTCAAGTTCAGAAGATCATTAATTTGCAACATCTTGCAAATAACCTGCCAGACTCATTGTGTTACAAAATCCTTAAATCCATCAAGAAATGTGCTAGAAAGAGTGGAGATACCAATAAAAACCACTAAACTCCATGTTCCTAAAAAGCAGGGGAGTAGTAAGGCCTCTGACCTGGAGCAAGCTTCTAGCAAGTAGCGAAGGAAATCGAGGAGAAAAACCTCGGAATCAGTAAATGCAGGTCAACTCAACGTTGACAAACACCTGATGGGTAGTATACACCCAGTGAAAGGGCAACCTCCACAAACCAGCTCTAGTATGCACAAACTGGCTAGGGTATTGAGACACCCAAACTCAATCGTATTGGGAAATCATGAAGAGTCTCTAGGGGTGCATGAAATTCCCATCAACTACGTTGATTATGGACAATCTTTTGACCGAAAGACTACGATTGTCGACATATATTTTTCTGAAAAGATTGCAGATACCCTTCTCATTGATCTCTATCCAAGATCTATCGTTGAGTGCCAAAAGCGCTCCGAGTGGCCTAAATGGAAGGATGCAATCCAAGCAAAAATTGCCTTGCTTAACAAAAGAAAGGTATTCACTGAAGCAATACCTACACCTCCCATTGTTTTCCCTGTGGGATTCAAATGGGTTTTTCTCCGGAAACGGAACGGGTTTTTCTCCGGAAACGGAACGGGAACAATGAGGTGGTGAGATATAAAGCGAGGCTCGTAGAACAAGGTTTCACACAGAAACCTAACATTGGTTTCAGTGAAACATACTCTCCAGTAATGAGTGGAACCACTTTCCGATATCTTATATCTTTCGCAGTGCAAAATCCTCTATCCATGCAGTTGATGGACATCGTGACTGTGTATGTTTACGGGTCTCTAGATTCGGACATATATATGAAGGTTCCTGATAGAATCTTTGCCCCGAATAAAAGTGCAAAACGCAACATGTATTGTGTAAAGCTGGATAAGTAATTATATGGCCTAAGGCAGTCGGGACGGATGTGGTACAACTGACTCAGTGAGTTCCTTCTTCGAAAAGGTTAGTCCAATAATGTTGATTGCCCACGTGTCTTCATCAAGAAGTCCTCTACATGATTTTTGCATCATTTCTGTGTACATTGATGATCTCAACATCATTGGCAACACACCAGACATTGATGAAGCATGCAATCACCTAAAGATGGAATTTCAGATGAAGGATTTGGGTAAAACCAAATTTTTCTTAGGTATTCAACTTGAGCACCTTCCCTTAGGAATCATGGTATACCAAATTGTCTATATCCAGAAAATATTGGAGAAATTCAATATGGACAAATCATATCCATCTAAAACTCCTATGGCGGTTCGATCTGTAGACGTAGAGAAAGATCTGTTCAGGCCAAGGGATGATGGAGAAGAGGTGTTGGGACCTAAAGTTTCATACCTCAGTGTTATTGGAGTGCTTATGTATCTTGCAAATTGCGCAGGTGCTGATATTGCATTTGCAGTGAATCTACTTGCTAGCCATAGCGCAGCTCCCACCAAACATCATTGGTCTGGAGTGAAGAATATTTTTTGATATCACCAAGGCACATTAGATCTTGGCCTATTTTTCCAATTTCAGAGAAATCGGAACTCTCATATGATTGGATATGCAGATGCCGGCTATTTGTCTGATCCTCATAATGCCAGATCACAGGCCGGCTTTGTGTTCCTACATGATGGTACTGCTATATCATGAAAGTCTTCAAAACAAACTCTAGTGGCAATATCTACCATCATTCTGAAATAATTTCATTATTTGAAGCATCATGTGGATGTGTATGACCTCGCAGAATGATAAATCACATACAACAGTCATGTCGAATTGGTTCGATAGAATCACCCATCATTATCTATGAGGATAATGCGGCATGTGTTGCACAGATGCAAACAAGATACATCAATAGTAATATCATTAAGCATATTTCTCCTAAGTGGTTTTTCCCCATAATCTTCAGAAAAGCGTGGAAATAAGCATCTTACAAGTCAAATCATGCGACAACCTTGCTGATTTATTTACAAGTCTCTATCAAATTCTACATTCCAGAAATATGTATATGGAATTGGTATGCGACGACTTAAGGACTTGCAGGAATCAGGGGGAGAGTCTCTTCTTGAAATATCCTTGTTTAATTACACTACATTATGCTATCTCTTTCTGAGTTTATGTTTCAGGTTCTCATCAAGTTTGAAGAACTTTTGGAGGAGAATCTTTTTAAGATGATAGCGCTACCCAAACAATCATGAGGCGACTCTACATAGTCAAACGTAGATTAGAAAGAGTGTTAAAATTAGTTACAAATATGTGGTTAAGGGAAAATCTTTCCTTGCCCGTAATGACAGAACGGTTGCTCCCGGTTGAGCAACCGGCGCCTATAGCGTTAGTGTCGGCAAGGCCAATGGCTCCAAAGCAGAGCATGTCCTACAGAGGACAGAGCTGGTTTCATCGCCACCGGAAAGCATCAGACTCGTGAGTTCTGCTTTCTAGTCGCATCCATCATGGAACGGAATTGTGAGGGCACCTCCTCGTCTCATGGAACATCACTGTTCAAATATAAAACCTATATATATATATATATATATATATATATATATATATATAACCAATACGGGCTTGCTTAAATGGCTCTTAACTGAAATACGGTAGAGGAATACATGCCTGCTGCCGATCACGATAACAGCCTCCAGGTAGCTCGGCCTCCAAACAACATTTTTGTATATAGGCCTGTATAAAAGACCAGAACGCCATCAAATCGTTCTTAAAAAAAACAGCCATCAAATTCTATCAATGAAAAGATATGCAACATTTGCGCATTCGCAAAACAAGAATCTTACTTATATCCATATAACATAGTAAGTAATCCTGACAAATAGAAGGATAGGGCTACCACCATCCAACCAACATAAGCTACAAATAACACCGCATAACACATGCTACGATCCATACATACATAGATAAAATAACTAGTACCTCCTGCAACTAGGACCAAACCAAGCCATTCATATGCTAGGACGAGGCATGCATGTCATGATAATGTGGCCAGTACGGGACAAGAGACCAGGCGACAGTGACTTCCATCTTACAAGAGGCAACCTCAAGGTTAGCATAGCTTCTGGAGGATGTCTGGGCCGCGAGTACTCCAGAATCTCGCTGAACAGATTGATCCACCATGTGGTGTGCCATGACAGAGACTCTCAGCTGCCCGTCGTCTTCAACAGACACAACACTTCGTGAGAGCTGTATCGAGCCATCAGCTGCAACAGGCAATTTATCCTCTCCGGAATCAAGCAACTCGATTTTCATGTCATCTATGCTGGCGGTAGTGGCAATGAATACACCTCGAAAACCTTCTGGCCATTCCCCACCAACCACTCTGACAATGATGGTGGCCTCCACAGAGTGTACCATGTCACCCAATGTCAACTCCATTGTGCTAAGCCTGCTACTCCTGACACGATTGAACACATAGGACTTCATTGAGCCAGATATATAATAAGGCTCCATGTGTAAGCTTAACTCTTTATCCTCAGATTTAGTTGCGCCCTTCACTTGCAATGCAACCTCAAACCACACAGGATCCACCACCACAATAGCACGGCTAGGACCTGTCAGTGTCAGATACGGATTCTGCAAGCAAACATTAAGTAAGTAATGTATCGTTTATCTCAAATAGTACTGTAGCATCTATATGATATGACCAACATATGTTGAAAATAAGAGAGAGTGCATCCATCAATAAATAATTATAAATAAAATGAAACCTAAAGATATAATAGCTTAAATTAAATGTCTGTCGGTAGCAAGCGCAGAAAAAAAAACGTAAACTCGTAACAGGCACAATTAAGATGTAAGAGCCAGTAGATTTGAGTCTAGATAGGCAAGAAAGAAGCTGAAGCAAGTTAACAAACAATATGTAAACTGAACCCAAAGGCATTGAGCATCATCACAATGAAAACATAAATTACAAAATCGTGTGTAGGATGCAAATGACATACAAGAAAGAGGGATATTATCAGGGTGTTCATATACCAGATATTTCACAGGTTAATTTGTAGTGTTATAAGCATAGAAATTTACAAGAGAACACGATAAAATAACAGGTAGAAACAAAATAAAAGAATGGTCTCACACAGACCAGGGGACGCTATGGATTCGAGAATCTACCTATGCCTTGTGGGAGCACAACTAAGGAGGGCCAATATATTCTCAAAGGGAACAGCCAAGAGTAGGCTAAATATTGTAGGCGCTCTTCCATAGAATTCTCCCTCCCCTCCATTCCCCTCCCCCTCTCGAATGGGATGCAACCACACAGCTTGCTATGATTATAATTGTCCCAGGCGCTCGATGCCACCGGAGTACTCTGGTAAAAAGCGTCATGGTTTTTGGCGCCCGTTATACGTAATCAGCTGCAGCCATCAACGCCAACCCATTGCTTGATGATATGTGTATCATATGAAGAACATGCTCACATATGCAAGCAGAAAACAACATGCGTCCGAAATAACGATTCAGATTGCCACGCGGGACACAAGCTCCTGCAGATGTCCAAACTGTGACTCTTCCGCTGACCAGCATCCAGCTCGTCGCTGAAAAACCCAAGCACTAGTCCCCACCATCTCAGCTGAGTAGGGTATGGACCAAGGATCTTCAACTGGACCATCAAGCGGTCAGGAGGTTGAAAATGACACCGGTGCTGATGGATTTTGTTGAGGACAGCCACTGCATGGCAACTGCAAAGCCATCAATGATGGCCACAGACAGGCTGCCACCGCAGAAGATGGAGTCGAGGCACATGTCGAAACCAAACCGAAGAGCAGTGGCGGATCTAGGGGTGGGGTGGTGGACGCCATGGCCCCCACAAACAATTTGCAGAACTTTTTTACTAGTGCGTTCATATGTATATTCGGTACTTTATTAGCTATTTGTAATGTGTTACGATAAAAAAAATACTACCCTTTGTGATCAAGTTTTAGATCCACCACCGCTGAAGAGGCACGAGTTGCAGCCAAACGAGGACGCCGCTGAACTTGGCAAGAACTCCCTAGCCAACATCCAGGAAATGCTTCGGTGTTAAACCACAAATGCGGGTCTCCGAACTAGAGGTTGAGAAGGGTAGCAACCGTCCCCATCGAACACCTAGGAAATGGAAGGCCTTTGTCCACTGCATAAGTTAGGCAGGAAACAATTCACCAGAGAAAAAGAAGGGAGGCACCAAGAAAAAGGAATAATTGAATACCACTCAACGAACCAACCCTCCCAAAGCAGGAAGGAAGCAGATCTATGGCTTCAAAATGAAGCTCGGAGAAGAAAAAAATGGAGCACAAAATCCCGTGAGGATAACCGAGGAATGAAATAGGGATTTATTGATACCTGGGGAAAAGGGGAAGGCAATAGGAACAGGATGTCATTGAACAAAGACGGCGAGACGCCATGGATAAAGGAGGATCCTGCATAGGCTCCATCGTTGATGACACCCACCAAGCCAAACAACTTGCCATCAACATGGACAGGAGGCAGCTGGGAAGTGGATGGGAGGGTGAAACCAGGGCCCAGACCCTGTAGAGGAGCAGATCCGCCAGTGACCCATCCTCCACTGCTTGCATGAGCTCCAGCCACAAGGTATAGAGCAAGGAAGAGGCCAGAGACAAATAGCACATCCCGAATATTCACATCCTAGGCGGAACCTCGCCCCTCTAGGGTTCCTCCCACCCTCCCGCGCCGCCGCCGGACTTCCTAGGTCCTCCCGCCGCCGCCAGCCGCCAACGTGCCCCCCTCTTCCCTCTCCCGGTTCCGCCCCCGCGCCGCCTCCCCGGGAGGTGGCCGGGGCGGTGCGAGCCCCTCCCCCCCTCGGCCGCCCTCCTCCCACCTTCCCTCCCTGCCACCGCCGCCGGTCGCCCCCGGCGCTTGGCCGGGTGGTGTTAGCGGCGGCGGGACTGTCTGTCCCCGCACGCGCGGCTCCCTGCCCGGGGCATGGAGGCGGCGGCGGTGCTCCTCGGCTCGGCAGCGACCCGGCGGCAGTGGCCAGCAGCGCGCGTGGTGGTGGCGCTGGTTGGCCGGCAGCGCGCCCCCGGCCCAGATCTGGGCCCTGCGGGCCCCATCTAGGTCCTAGCAGGCCGGCCCACGACATGGCTTCGTCGTCGTCTGCGTGGTGAGGAGGTGGAGCAGCTCGGATAGGGGGCGGCGATGCCGACGGCATGTCTGCTGCAGCACGATGGCGGGAGCTTTACGGGCGTGGAGGGCCCAGCCGGGCCTGGTATGCTCCTACTATTGTGTCCGGTCGGCTACCGTCGTTGACGGTGGAAGTTGAGCCCTCCCGCGTGCCAACGGTGCTGCGGCCCCGAGTCCCGGCTCCTAGTCCCCGCTGTGCAGGCCTCACTTCGGGGTGCCGTGGTGAGACGGCGTGGAGGCTTCATGACAGCGGTGGCGCAGGATGGTGGTCGGTTTGGTGGCTGGCTCTGGAGCATCCGAGGTGAAGGTTGGGATCGGGGGAAACCCCTGTCGGCCTGGCCGACACCGACGCGGTGGCGCCGGTGGGTGCCGCCAGACCTTCGTGGAGGGCGTCAGGGGCTACCCTTCCTCTCGCCTCATCACGTACTGGGGGAAACCCTTGGCAACAGCGTCGCCATCGTCGCGGTCCTTCTTGGACGTGTTGATTGGTACCGGCGCTTCAGAACCTTGTAGCTTGGTGGGAGATCTTCGGTGGGCGCAGTGGTCGTGAAGCTTCTTCGTTTCCGTCGATCCACCGTTGTCGGCATTTTTTTCTTTTGTGTTTTCTCTTTCGTTTCTTTTGGGTGTGATTGTGCTGCTTCCGCCCCAGCACCTATCGTTGGCTGTATCGGTTGGTTGCTTTGTAATACAAAGCACGGGGAAACCCTTTTTCGGCATAGAGCAAGGAATAGGAGGAGGAGAAGACTAACTGTCATATCTAGTTTATTAGAAAGATTACAACACCTAATGTCATAGTAGGGGATACATGCCTCTATCCCACTTCTTTCCACTGCTGCAACCACCGGAAATGGTAGAGTGAGGCCAGAGGAGGTTGAGGTAGGAAGAGCTTCAGGAGAGGGAAGAGCACATGGGTAAACAGCCACTTAGGGAAGAAGTCTCAACTGATTGACACTGTCTGGATGGTGCTTATGTGAGTAGTCTAATCTCTTGTTTCAATCGCATAGCAACTTTTCTCTAGAGAACAAAATCCAGTTATTTCTCCAGCTGTGTAATAACTTGGATACAAGAGAATACGCCGAGTTCGCTTTCATTGCAGGTGGAGAACTTGAGAAGCACGGTGTGTGCACAATCCATGGTTGAATTGGATGGAAGTTGCCATGGATTTGATTGGCAGCTATATATGCATGGATCTCATGCGAGTATTTCCCGTGAAGTTGGCTGTTTTGTTAGTAATAAAGAGTGGCATGCATGCATGTCTTCATTTTACTAATCCATGGTCGATCTTGAATTGGCTTCTACTTTCGTCTTAATGCATGAATCCATTGCTTATGTTCCCTTATTTATCTTGTATGCTCGAGATATTCATCAAGAAAATTAGTTGCAAGATGAGTTTGGCTATTGTGCATCTGTTATTTAAGTTACCTCAAGTTCTTCCGGGGTTCTTTGCATTGCCTCACTCTTCTATTGATTGCTAAACCTACAGCACTCGTATTTAATTAGGCCCTTGCTGAAGACAGTGATAGTGCCCATGTGTCGATGACTACAACGTGTGTGCACCATCAGAGTGCCACTCACATGCATGTATGTTCAGATGGTTTCGACGCTTAATCTCTCGCTGATGGACATAAATGCATTGTGGCAAGATAACTAAGATAGCCAGTTTGCCACCAAAAAAAAATGATGACCACATGGACAGAGGCTGACCAGATCAGACTTTAACCGTAGACTGCTAAGCCAATGTGTGTATAATCATGTTCTTTTACAAAGTTGGAGCATCATCCTTTTCAGAATTTTTGCATGAATTTTGTTTTAGTCGAACAGTAACCAATTAATTAAATTTATGTGGCATACTATCTGGTCATGTATATTCTTGATTTGTTCCCCAATTAAGTATACCACTTCTTTTACGACTTCTAGTCTATGTTGGCATTGATGAACATGATATATTATTTCTTTTTCTTCAGAAAAAATTGCAGTAGCTGGCAAAACTCTCTTATGTTCTACTCCCTCCGTCCCATAATATAAGAGCGTTTGTGACATTACACTAGTGTAAAAAACGCTCTTATATTATGGGGCAGAGGGAGTACATACTAGCAGAAAAGCTATCTCCCGGCCAAGTGAATAGTTTTTCCAAATCGCATGCGCGCGCGCGCGCACACACACACTGGATGCTCTAAGAAAACAATATAATCCATATTGCAGCTATGAACACATACTCTACTCTATTTATATATATATTATATATACTCCATGCTCTTAAAAAGTTATATACTACTATACATTTTCTTTAGTGTACATGCTCCATATTAGATACTCTATAAATACAATATACCGCATACTGCATACTCTTAAAAAGGTATACTCCTGAAAATGTGATATATTTACTACATGCTCCATACTATTTTTCCTTCAAAAACCTGCGTACTCCAACCAAAGATTTTTGTTCCATCTTATGGAATAGTAAACATGGTGGTATTAATGTCCTTATCCCATCAAGACTTTGTTCCATGTGGCCAATAATTAAAGAGGTGTTTGAACTAACACATCACTTGCTGGCTTACTTAATTATTAATAAACTTAATGAGCGCAATGTCTAATGGATTCTGAAGCATCCATTAACCCGATCAGGCTTGTGGCACAGGAAGGTTAAATAACGATGGATGCCTAGGGAGTAACTACACGTTATGTGCCAATGGCAATGCCAAGTATACATGTGTTTCATCTTGGCAAAGCCTACAAAAAGGTATATTATTTTCTCCTTCAACTTTATGTTCTAAATCTGTAACTTGATCATTTATTTACTAATATCATCACAATGTATAACGCATCTGAAAAGATCAGACCAAATAGTGTTGATGGAGGTATATGCATAGGCACCAAATTAATAACTGTCAGCAGCAGGAATACGAACCTCCTTGTGGATCGTTTGGCAGTTCTCCCTTTCGCGCTGGAAGATAATGTTGCGATTGTGATCCAAACAATCTCGTGCAGCAACGACGCCAAACACTTCCAGCGGCCAGTGCAATCCATCTTGTAATCCTGCAACTTTGACTGAAAAGACCTGGAGAGTTCTTATGGGGTGGGCTGTACCACCTGACGACTTCTTGTCCGTGTAAAGCATGGACGGGATCAGCGCTGCATATCGATGGCAAACCGTCAATCAACCAAGATGCTTACAGCAGTAAGAATAAGCAGCAATGGAGATCATCCAGTAAGGGAGAGGGGATTTGGCTTTGGCTTACTTGTCTGCTCGAAATCACCGAAGGATTTGGGCCAAAGGAATTCCCAGAACTCGCGGAACTTGATGGCCTCGAAAGCATACCAGTCGGAGGTATCCTCGTTGTCATCCATGTCCCTGAGCCGCAAGGCCTCCATGTCTTCCAGGATCCACTCCTTCCGGCACTTGACGGCCTCGGGGTCTCCCGTGGCGATCCACTTGATGAGGGCACTGGACTCCTCCGGCCGGTCATGGTTCCTGCGCGCTTCCTCCGCCTTGGCCCTGTAGACGGCCGCCGCCGCGACGTCCTCCTCTGTCATCGTCTTGGCCGGCTCCTCGATGACGATCCCCTTCATCTGTGCCAGAAGCTTGGCCTCCGCTGCTTTCATAATCTTGGTCGTCCTCGCCAAGTCAGATTCCGCTGGGCTGCTCCCCACCTCGCTGACGCTCATCTCCGCCGCGGCCGCCTTCTTTGAGCTCTTTCCCCTCTCCGTCTTCCGTCTCTTCATTTTGCCGCCGGGGCCTTCTAGCTTCCTCCTCTCCGCCTCCTCCTGCGCCTTCTCAGCCTTCCTCATCGCCTCCCTCCTATTCATCAACAGATAGTTGATGTAGGATTCCACTTCCGCCTCCGCCTCCGCCTTCGCCATCGCCAAGAAACGCTAGACTCGACTCGACTCGACCTACCTCTCTCTTGCTCTGCTCGGGGTGGAGGATTGGGGATTCCTATTGTTGAGAGGGTTAGGGCAGGCAGTACAGACATGAAACATCTCGAGTGTTCGGTTGGGCCTCTCCGCTTTGGATTTGGGTGCGACAGCCCAAGTGGCCCAACCGGCCGAGGCGCTGCTTCAAATCAGCCGGGATTTCGGAATTCCCTATTTGACGCGCGTTGCATTAAACTGCTGGCGCTTCGCGCACAGGCGAAGCGACCGAGCGAGCGATGGGACGGGCAATTTGCGTATGCAGTTCGAGTACAACGTCATCTCGTTTTAGGAACCATCTAGAAGGTTCCCTGAACCAGTTTATTTTCTTTTACCGGTTTTCTTTTTCTTTCCGCTTTTTTCGTTTTTTCTTTTTATTTTTGCCATTTTTCTGTTTCTTTTTCTTCTTCATTTTTTTCCTTTTTTTGTTTCTTTTTCCATTCTCAAGTTTTCTTTTTTCAATTTTTATTTCGCATTTAAGAAAAATGTTCCAAAGTTTACAAAAAATGTTCAAAGTTTAAAATCTGCTTGTCAGTTCAAATTTTCCAAAAACAAAACTATTCTTGTATAAATACTGCTCGTAATTTTTTTTTAAATGTCTCAATTATTAGAAACATTGTTGGGCATGTTTTGGTCCATTTTTTCACAACTTGCAGAAAAATGTTCAGAATATCAAAAAATGTTTCCGTTTTCTAAAGTTGTTCACAATTATTTCGACTTTTTTAAAAATGTTCGGAATTCCGAATTTCATTCACTATTTTTAGTCATTTTCCAAATTTCAGAGAATGTTCAGAATTATAATTTCTTTGTTGATGATTTTCAAATTTTGTTATCATTTTTCGAAAACCTATTCCGAATTTCAAAATTTGTTCATTATGTTCAGAATTTGTTCAGATATTCAAAAAAAATCCCATTAAAAAAAGTGGTTTGTAGTCCGTAAAGTTATTCGTGTTTTTCTATTATGTTTTCTTTTAAACTAAATGTTTTGGTTTCCATAAAAATGCGGAAATTTCAGATATGTTCAAAACTCTCGTTAAAAACTTCGAAAAACTGTTCCTGTCTTTTTTAATTTTCGTTCAAAAATTCAAAAAACATCCCTGTTCTCAATTTTTGCTCAAATATTAAAAAACGCCCCGAGTGTTAAAATATGTTCGCAATTAAAAAAGTCGATTTCAAAGTTTTAAAAATGTTCACGTTTTTATTTTCTTAGGAGTTTCCAAAATTGTTCCAGTTTCAAAATTTGTTCGAAATTTCAAGAAATGTTCCATTTTCTGAAATTATTCTCAAATTTCAAAAAATGTTCAAGTTTTCAACTTTAGTAAAATAAATTCAAAATATGTTTGTGTTTTCAAATATTGTTTTGGAGTTCAAAAAAATATTCCTGTTTCTGAAAATGATTTGGTTTTTTCTAAGTTTTGTTCACAAATTTGGAAAGTGTTTGGTTCCAAACAACACTCTGTTTTTTCAAAAAAAAGATGTAAAATTTCCTAAAATAATTCGGATCTCCTCTTCGTATTTGTTCTTTATGATTTGGGGCTTCTGTTGACCAGTAACAACTGCTAGGTCAACTGGTAGTACAATCACGTGTATAATAATATTCAATTCAAGGTTTGAATCCCAGCTATGCTGAATTAACTTTTGCGCTACAATGCGTCTTTTTTGTCACTCTTGATCTTTGTGGACTGGCCGGCCCAGTCCGAGACTCGGCTATGCGATGCGGTGACTCTTTGCCGCAAAGAGCGGCATATAGGAGCTCCTCGGTATTTCGGGTGCTCCTTTGTGACGTTGTTTGCGTCAAAAAGTCGATGCTTCGCACAGGGCGTAGCTCACCTGGGCCGGCCCACTTTGCATCAAATAGTCGATGCTTCTCACAGGACGCACAAGATGGGCTAGCCGCTGCGACAGATCAGCATTTGTGCTAAACTTGCAGTGCAAAGCTAAAAGAACTAAACTACAAGTGAGGGATTGAACAGAGAACCACCTACTAGTGATCCGGGTCACTAGTGGCCTTAATTCCTAGGAAACTGTGTCCAAAACCTCGAACATTTCACAAGAATGTGACTATATTTGGGGATTCTCAACCACCTTTCCAAAAAAGAAAGAAAGGAAAAACAATTTTTTTTTAGAAATCACAAATAATGTTTTTTAATCTGAAAATCAGGAAGGAAATTTGAAATGAGAATTTTATTCATAAATAGGAACTTAATTTTCAAATTATGAACAATTTTTAAATTGTCCGAACATTTTTTGCATTTGCGAACAAAATTTCGAAACGTCACATTTTTTATTTTGTGAAGAATTTGAAACTCAGGAACATTTTTTGGAAATACCTGAACATTTTAATTTGTGAATAAAAAAGGAAAATGCAAACAATTTTTGACATTCACCAAACATTATTTGAATTTGGGAACAAATTTTTAAAATGAACATTTTTTAATTCGTGAAAAAAAATTGAAAGTGGAAGGATTTTTTAAAATTCTCCAATATTATATGAATTTATTGACAAATTTTCAAAACATGAACTTTTTTAAAAATTTCAAAGTGGGAACATTATTTGAAATTCCCGAATATATTTTGAAATTCTTGAAAATTTCTGAACAGTTTGCTGAATATTTTCTGAGATCATAAACTGATTTTAAATTCTGAAAAAAATAGGGAAACATGAACATTTTTTTAATTCAGAACATTTTTTATTGCAAACAAAATTTGTATTCTATACTTTTCGGGAAATGCGAAAAAAATGGAAACATGGGAGTACTTTTTGAACTGCAAACAAATTCATGAAACCGCGAACGTTTTTTAATCATGAACTTTGTTCTCAAACAATGAACAAATTTAAAAGAGAAGAAAAAAAATTGGAATTCCTGAACATATTTTGAACACGAACATTTTTCTGAAATTCTGATTTTTTTAAAACAGGTTTTTTTCAAAAAAAATCGAAACACAAACAGCTATTAAAATGATGAAAAATAATTATAAACGAGAACATTTTTTGAAATTTTGAATACGAGAATTGTTTTTGAAATTACTGAAGATTTATTTAGAGATGAACATTTTTTTAATAGTGAACGCAAATTTAAGATGAGAATATTTTTTTAAACTTTCAAAAAATATTTGAAATTTCCAATCAAAAAAATCAAGACAAATAAAAAGAAAAAGGATAGAAAAAACTGGAAACAAAAAGGAAACAAAAAACATAAACAGAAGAAGAAAAACAAAAACAAAAAGTAACAAAGAAAAAGACAGTTCGGGAACCTTTTAGATGGTTTCCAAAACCGATAAAAACCGGCAAGGAATCCCTGGAAGGTTCCTAAAATCGGAAACGCTGGTACACGTTAATGGGCTGGCCCAGCTACCTCGCTCGATCGCCAGCCTGTGAGAAAGCTCGACAGTAATAGGATAGTCCCGATATTTCTGCCTGTTTAGAGCCAGTTCTTTTGAGCTCTCTTGTAAAAATAAGCTTTAGATAATAAGTTAGTCAGTTATTTTCAGTGCCTGTTTTTAGGTTATATGTGGTATATGGTTAGTGAAAAGTGTGTAATACCCTTAAACTATATTGTTGTTTTGATTAAACGATATCACGTTATTTCTTATCATTTTGTTGCCCATATGAACATAAATTCAACTTGCAAATACCAAAAATAGAACCTTAATATTTGTTCTAATGGAAATACAATACAACAAATCAATACGATAACATCATACATCAACATCATCTCATGGCAAATCAATATGAAAACATCATACATCAACAGCGGCTCATAGCAAATCTAGATGAAAATTAGTTAAAATAAAGTACCTCATATGTGGAACAATCCGCACATCCAAATCACAATTAGTTCTATCATATATAAGCAGCACCTCATAGAAAATAAATATGAAAACCTCATACATCATCAACAAATCATAGCAAATCTAGAGGAAAATTCTGAAAAGATACATCAGCAGCTCAATCTTCCGGGGCGAGCTCATCCTCACGACCACGGACTGGGAGTCGGGCAGGGGGATGCGGGTCCTTCAATGGAGTTGGTCGTCAGCCAGAGTGGGCGCCATCCGCCGAGAGGAGTTGCTGCTGCTATGTCGCAGAGGAGGGCGGGTCGCACGAGAGGAAGGGAGGGGTCATGCCCGAGGGAGGAGAGGAGCAGCGGTGGGAGGCCTCCCCGCCGGCCATGTCACCCGAGACGGTCGCGTCAAGGATGTGGGTACCGGTGGCGGCTAGCTGGAGAAGTCTAGAAATGACCCGGGGCAACCGGCAACGCAGGATGGGAGGAGCACCGAGCTGGGCAGGGGATGGGGGCGACTGAGGAAACGGCCGGGAGCAGTGGTGGCGCCGAAGGATGGGAACTTGAATGGCGGAGGCGTCGGCTTGAATCGGGAGTGGAACCCTAGTTTTTCTGGTGACGAGGGGTTGGGCTTGATTTGTTTTTCTCTGGTGTGATGAGGGGTTGGGATCAGTGGCAAACCATTGTAATAAGTGTGAAAACCAGGGGCAATGGCTATTTCCCTTTGCTTCTAAGTGAGCTTCTACAGGAAGTTGTCTTCCCCCCCCCCCCCTCCAGTTTTTTCCGTTGCAAAGGAGAGCCCGGTGGAAATATGTTAAGCCCTTTCATACAAAATGAGTTCTTTTGAGCTTATGACTTATTTTGACTTATTTTGTGGGGCTGTTGGATCACAACATTGCTACGGTAGCGGTGCACCGCGACAACTTCAGCGCAACGACATTGCAACCCCGCATGGTGCTCCAACGCATCACCATCGGAGCTCCATTGCATCTCGATGGAGTTCCAATGCAACACCAATGCTCCGACGGAGCTCGAACGCTCCATCGATGCTCCAACGAAGCTAGATTGCATCTCCGGTGAAACTCCACTACAGCCTGGCGGAGCTCTAATGCAGCACCGACGGCTCCAACAAAGCTCCATAGCAACAAGCGGAGCTTCAACGCGGCACAAGAGCATCCGGTGAAGCTTCATTACAACTCCAAAAGGCTCCATTGTAGCTGGCTATGCTCCCGTCGCCCCGGTGTTGCTCCATTGCAACACCAGCGGTGCACCCTATAGCTTAGGCAACATCGCTGGAGTTACCGTTGCAGCACCGCGCAACACTCCATTGCAGCTCACGGACATGGTGGTAGGCGATGGTCGGCGTAGAAGCTACTCTCGGTTCGTGGTCTCCGACGCGGCGGTGCTCCATCGCAGTACTGACTGCCTCTGTCGTAGCTCCACTCTCCTCACCATGGCTTTGGGCGACGTGGGGGAGGAGGAGAAGGGGGAGCAAATCCCTGATAGTGATGACAGACGGCTCGGCTTCATCCCGCTGGTCTTCATCAAGGGAAAGACGAGGGGGATGAGGGAGAGAGATTCTCGAGAGGAAGAAGACATACGGCTAGATGAGGATAGGTGGAGAGGATAAGGCCATGGGATGCGGTGGGCAGGCCCTATGGGGGCACATGTCGATCGAAGGAGCCGGTTTACACAAGAAAGAAATCATCTAGTTGATTATAAACCTTCTATGTGGCAGGGGGTAGGAGTATTTTCTCTAAAAAATATGAGTAACTTTTCCCTTACGTTAGGGTTCTGTTTCTCTCAGAGGCGATTGCACCATCGTCAAGAGTTGCTTGCCCTTGTCGTTGTTATACCTTAACCCTGGTTGTGCGCTGCTGCGGTCTCTGGAGTCTCAATCATGCAGGCCTTGGTTAGGACGTGGGAGACAGCGGATTTGGGTTGCTTCCACCATCCCAATCCGATCTCAGATGGGATAGAAATCTCTGATGGCTTCTAATGAGGCTTCCTGTTTTGCGGGAGTCAACGACGTTGAGAAGTTGATGCAAGTACTAGGGTCGCGGGAAGAAGTCCTAGATGGCATCGCTAGAAGGAAGCATCGACGGAGGCAGCCCTATGGGTTGCTCTAGTGAGAGTTCACAACGAAAAAATCATATAGCCAGACTTGGTTTTTAGGAATATGAGATTTGCCTCGAACTTAGCTCAAGAAGCGAAGTTCAAACTACTGGAAGACATCCTCTGTACCATCCAAGTCATGTGTCTCGAAGACTGGGAAAGAGTTATGAATGATGGTCCATGGCACTTTCGGGGTGATGCGATGAGATCGTCAAACCGTGTGATGGGGTGACCAAGCGGTCCACCATCAAGCTGGACTCGTTTGAAATTTGGCCACAAATGCATGATGCTCCACACCTCTACCCTCACCTAGTCCCGTAGTTTGCAGCAAAGGTGGGGGAGGTGTTGTACTTAGAGCCATCATTTCAAGACTTCACAGGAAACTTCTATCGTGTTTGGGTCAGGATCAACGTCAAGAAACCACTGAAGGATGTTGTGTCAATGATCTGGGATAGCAAACGCAAGATCTACGGGGTGAAATATGAGAATTGTTGTATTGGTGCGTGGTATGTGGGGTTCTAGGACACCTCCACAAAGAGCATGGTGATGGAATCCACCCCCCCCCCTTGATGTTGGTTTTTTAAGGAACTGAGATCTTCTTGGTTTATGAGGAGTGGCCATGGCCCGAGAGGAGGTCAAGGTCATCAGGGCGGACACATAGGAGGACAAAGTAGATGATGTGGCTATGCGATAGCTGACTCCCGTGATTCAACACGTACTGAAAATGTTTCCTTACCAAGTTCCACGTACCAGAGGCGCTTCACTCCCCGGCAACGGCGCCATAAGAGAGTCTTGATGACCCACAAGTATAGGGGATCAATCGTAGTTCTTTCAATTAAGTAAGAGTGTCGAACCCAACAGGTAGCAGAAGGAAATGACAAGCGGTTTTCAGCAAGGTATTCTCTGCAAGTGATGTAAGTAACTGTGATAGATAGTTTTGTAGCAAGTAATAAGTAACAATAGTAGCAAAGGTGCATCAAGGTGGCCCAATCCTTTTTATAGCAAAGTACAAGCCTGAAAGTTCTCTTCTATAAAGCAAAGTGCTCTCGAGGACACATGGGACTGTCACGACTGTGGGGGGTATGTCTGTCGGCTTACCTTCAGATTCTTTTCTAGTCTCACTATTTGTGTTGCTATAGTTGTGGCTACGGGGAATGTTGAGTATCATAATTAATTAGGAGACATATGAAGACTAGGAATTATTCCAACTTGTCTTGTACTCCAAATTGATCATGTATTTCTATAAATATCCCATGAGGCTCAAGCAATACATAAACCATTCCACCAATCCTTGTATTCCCTTCTAACGTTTAGCAAAACCTGTTCTAAGAGGATTTGTAGGAAAATAAGTTCTAAGAACAACTCCAACCAACCGACCCAAATGGATGTGCGATTTGTCCGTCTTTTGTCCGTTTGAGTCGGCTCGTGCTCTCCCTTTTGCAAATGGGTCAGCCGTGCGCCCAACGGGGCGACCCATTTTTCGTTTGCACAAAATATTTTTTTGCATAAAAAAGGCCGGCGGCCACAGATCAAATCAGCGGCCATGACATCCAAGAGTTCACGCGAGCATTCTGCATACATATGCCAGCCTCGAAAAAAGTACGCAGTTCATGTTGGACACACTTGCGAGCGGCTGGTAGACATGCCAGCACACAAAATGAGACTATAGTTCTACCGAACCATCTCTGTCGTGGTCATGCCTGCACACTTGCGGGCATACAAAAATATGGCGCTCTCGGCCATGGATCACTAGTCATCGAGGTTGAGCATTTTGGCCTGCATCTTCTCGGACCAAGACCGCTTCCTCGGAAAGACCACTCATGCTCAAGTCCACCTTCACGATCTCGACCCCATTCGTCATGCAAGCAAGCCGGACTTCTCTTTTTCTGGCGGCGGCTTTGGTGGCCTCTATCTCGAGCATCTTCACTTGCTTCTCCACCTCCAATGCGAGCTTCTTCTTTTGGATCTCCATGAAGGCCTTGATTTAATCACCCTTGTCTTATCGACGCTTATCCTCTCTTGAATCACTGTTGGTGAGCATGCCTTTCAAAGTAGCTTGAAAGGCAAGGGACTTCACGTTGCGCTTGTCCTCCTTCTTGGAGTTGGTCTTTCCCCATAGTCGTGGCTTCTCCCCCTCACCATGCTCTTCAACGACAACCTCCCCTCCACGCGCCCTAATGGCAGAATATTGCACCTTGAACTTCTTGTCCCCGTTGATGACCATCCAACATTGGGTGAGGTTGAAGGACTTTCCCTCATGTTGGACCTTGAATGCTTGCAAAGCTTCAAAGGCCTACAAAATGGACAAGCAACCACATGGATGATACGTCCATTTTGCATCATGAATTCTTATTGATATTCCTATTATTCTTGTCCATTATTCATCATTATGATATAATTCTTATTCCTTTTCTCTCTTAATATGCAAGGTACATCACAACGAGGGAAATTACTGGAAACTGGAATTTTGGACCTGAAAACCAAGAAAATGGCTGAAAATTCACTGGACTCCAAATGACCTGAAACTTCACGGATATTTTTCATGGAATATATAAGAATTATTGGGCCAACAATATACCATAAGGGGGGCAACTGTTGGCCACGAGGCAACAGGACGCGCCCACCCCCATGGGCGCGCTCGTGGGGGGCCGACAGGTCGCCTGACCCCCCCTCTGCTCCTATATGGTATGTTTTACCCTATGAAAACTCATAAGCATACTTTCGGGACAAAGCGCTGCCGTCTCATGGCAGAAACCAGGGGAGAGGCCCATTTTCTCTCCGACAGAGCGATTCTGCTGGGGAAACTTCCCTCCGGAGGGGGAAATCGAAGCCATCATCATCACCAACGCTTCCTCCTTCGTGGGAGGACCAACCTTCATCAACATCTTCACCAGCACCATCTCATATCAAACCCTAGTTCATCTCTTGTATTCATTCTTTGTCTCAAAACCTCAGATTGGTACGTGTGGGTTACTAGTAGTGTTGATTACATCTTGTAATTGATGCTTGTTGGTTTACTTGCTGGAAGATATTATGTTCAGATCCTTAATCGCCATTATTATACCAATTATCTTGAACAGGTTGATGAGGTGTGAGTAGTTACTATTGTTCCTGAGGACATGGGAGAATTCTTGTTATAAGTAATCATGTGAAGTTGGTATTCGTTTGATATTTTGATGATATATATGTTGTTGCTTCTCTTAGTGGTGTCGTGTGAACATTGACTACATGACACTTCACCATGTTGTGGGCCTAAGCGAAGGCATTCTGGAGTAACTATTATATGATAGGTTGTGAGCGTGACAAAAGCTTAAACCCTAATTTATGTGTTGCTTCATGAGGGGCTGATTTGGATCCACATGTTTCATGCTATGGTTAGATTTATCTTAATTATTCTTTCATAGTTGTGGATGGTTGCAAGATGGGGTAATCATAAGTGGGTTTCTTGTTCAAGTAAGAACATCACCTTAGCACCGGTCCACCCACATATCAAATTATCAAAGTAACAATCACGAACCAACTCAACATGATGAACATGACTACACAGAAATTCCCATGTGTCCTCGGGAGTGCTTGCTTCATATAAGAGTACTATCCGGCATGTCCTTTGCTATAAAAATGATTGGGCTACCTTGCTTCACCTTGGTTACTATTGTTACTTGTCACTTTACGAACTATCTTACTGCAAAACTATCTACTAATGTCACTCACAACACTTTGCAGAGAATACCTTGCTGAAAACTACTTATCATTTCCTTTTGCTCCTCGTTGGGTTTGACACTCTTACTTATCGAAAGGACTAGATTGATCCCCTATACTTGTGGGTCATCAAGACTCTTTTCTGGCGCCATTCCCGGGGAATGAAGCGCCTTTGGTAAGTGGAATTTGTAAGGAAACATTTTCGGTGTGTGCTGAAATTTACTATTGCTTGTTACTATGTACGGTCACCCTTTGAGTGGCTTGTTTGGGGCATCTTCGCCTCAAAAGAAAATGGAAAAAGTTGTATCTCAACCTACCGAACCTACTAAAAATATTTATTATGAGATTCCTTTGGGTATGTTATACTTGTGATATGTGTTGGGTTTTCCGTGAAGAGGAACAGGTTATCGCATCACAATGTGGGTAAGTATTTCCCTCAGTTATGAAACCAAGGTTTATCGAACCAATAGGAATATCAATCCTCAACTGTCTTTAGTGGTTGCACACAAAAGAACAGACAACTTGCACCCAACGTAGGAAAGAGGGGGATCAATCCCCTTGGTACCGCTATTTGCAAGCAAATGAGTTGTGTAGTTAATTATAAATTGCAAATTGATACGTATACAACATATTTATAATTTATGAAGTATTCATGCCATGTTTACAATAATTCTATATGATTTTGGTATGATTTTATTAGAACTAACCCTGACTGACAATGTTTTCAGGAGAACTACCATGGTGTCATTTTTTGTGCAGAAATAAAAGTTTTCGGAATTGCTGAAAATTTACGGAGATTATTTTTGGAAAATATAAAAAATAGTAGAGAAAAAAGATACCGGAGAGGAGTCCCGAGACAGCCACAAGCCTAGGGGTGCGCCCCCGCTTGTGGGCCCCTAGGGAGTCCCCTTGACGTGAGACCGACACCAAAAATTCTTATAAATACCAAAACCTGTAGAAAGAAACCTAGATGGGGAGTTCCGCTGTTGTAAGCCTTTGTAGCCATGAAAAACCAATCGGGAGCCTATTTTGGCACCCTGTCGGAGGGAGAAACCATCACCGGAGGCCATCTTCATCATCCCGGCGATCTCCATGACGAGGAGGGAGTAGTTCACCCTCGGGGCTGAGGGTATGTACCAGTAGCTATGTGTTTGATCTCTCTCTCTCTCTCTCTCTCTCTCTCGTGTTCTTGAGATGGCATGATCTTGATGTATCGCGAGCTTTATTAATATAGATGAATCATATGGAGTTTTCCCCTCTCTATCTTCTTGTGATGAATTGAGTTTTCCCTTTGAAGTTTTCTTATCGGATTGAGTCTTTAAAGGATTTGAGAACACTTGATGTATGTCTTGTGATGGGATATCTGTGATGACAATGGGATGTTCTATTGATCCACTTGATGTATGTTTTGGTGATCAACTTGCAGGTTTCGTGACCTTGGGAATCTATGCACTCTTTGACTCTCCGATAGAAACTTTGGGGCACTCTTTGATGTTCTTTGTGTTGGATTGAACATGATGAATCTAAAATTGTGTGATGCATATCGTATAATCAAGCCCATGGGTACTCATGGACATTGGAGTATCTAGGTGACATTACGGTTTTGGTTGATGTGTATCTTAAGGTGTTATTTTAGTATGAACTCTAGGGCTATTCGTGACCCTTATAGGGATAGCTCATACGATTGATCAGAAAATATAACTTTGATGTGGTTTCGTACCCTACAATAATTTCTTCGTTTGTTCTCCACTATTTGTGACTTTGGAGTGAACTCTTTGTCGTACGTAAGGGATTTACATATGATTCAACTATGTCAGTACTGTTGAGATAACTTGCACTAGTGAAAATATGAACCATAGGCCTTGTTTCCAAGCATTGCAATATCGTTTGTGCTCACTTTTATCATTAGTTACCTTGCTGTTTTCATATTTTCAGATTACAAAAACTATATCTACCATCCATATTACACTTGTATCACCATCTCTTTGCCGAACTAGTGCACCTATACAATTTACCATTGCATTGGGTGTGTTGGGGACACAAGAGACTCTTTGTTATTTGGTTGCAGGGTTCTTTGAGAGAGACCATCTTCATCATATGCCTCCCATGGATTGATAAACCTTAGGTCATCCACTTGAGGGAAATTTGATACTGTCCTACAAAACTCCGCGCTTGGAGGCCCAACACGAGTCTACAAGAAGAAGGTTGCGTAGTAGACATCAAGCTCTTTTCTGGTGCCGTTGCCGGGGAGGTGAGTGCTTGAAGGTATATCTTTAGATCTTTCAATCAAATCTTTTAGTTTCTATTTTTTCACTAGTTTGGTTTTATAAAAGAAAACTACCAAAAAATGGAATTGAGGTTGCCTCATATACTTCATCTTTTTTATGTCTTTTGTGAAAATGATTGAAAGGAAAATTGTGATCAAGTGTGTTGGGGATATAACCCCACGGTATGACCCGCCCTAAGGGCTCCGGGTTATATTTGACAGCTCGTACGCTGACCCAAAGTGAGCCGGTGGACCTAAGGCCCAGGAAGCTTGGCGGCTCATAAGGTGGGCCGGACAGTGGCCCAGAAGACCAGGGTGAGTAAGCCGCCCGGGGACAACTTGGACAGGAAGATAGAGGAAGACTCAGATAGACGATGAGAGTCAGTTACCAATTGTATGACCCGTGGTCTTGACCTCCTATATAAGGGCAGACCCGTGGCGACTTAGAGATCAGGTTGTCGAGTATTAGGTCAAGCTTTAGCTCCCTTGTAATCGATACATCAAGCAATACAAGCACAAGCAGGACGTAGGCCATTACCTTGACTTGAGGGGCCGAACCTGGGTAAATTTGTGTCTTTTGTCCCCGTCAACCCCTTTGAGTCCATCACATTAGCAATGGCCTCAAAGCGACGTCCGTTCACCCGGACATCTGCCGTGACGAAACCACGATAGTTGGCACCCACCGTGGGGCTTGCGCTCGGTGGTGTTGAGTTCTCAAAGGACTCTCTCTCGGGGCTCGAGGGATACGTAGTTGGAAGGATGAGCAAGAGTCACCGTGGCCGGCTCTACATCGACGATGCCGGCTGGGGGCTTGACGCTGATTCCGTGGAGTATGGATTCCGGGTTCCGTTCGGAGGGATCCATGTTTTCATCGGAAAGGTTGACGGGTCTGTGCCCGGGTCAGACATCTGCACCAACCTCGTCGAGCTGGCTCGGCGCCTGTGACCTGTCCGTAATGTGCGACCTGCCCGTGTTAATCCGGGCCGGAAGCACGTCTTCGTGGGTTTCACTCAAGGCATGGATCTGGAAGCTTCTGGATCACAGGAAACTCTCGTTTATTCGGAGGACGAATCTTCAAGCGGAGAAACAGAGTCAGTCTACAGGCTCCACAACGGCGAGCTCTGCCTTGAGTCGAATCACTCTGAGTCGGATGATCTTGGGCCGCTGGTTCACGATGCCGTGTTCATGGCGGGGTCAGCCACAGGCATGAGTAGTACAGCTGCGGGAGCTGCCGCTTCAGGTGGTAATCCACCGCTGCCGGCTCAAGTTCTCGTGGGACTGATGGACGAGCTCGCAGCTTTAATGGACACTGAGGTCACACTAGATAATCAAGCGGCTCGAAATTTGGAGATTGCAAGGATCAAGGATCGGATGGCGGAAGAACAACAGAGGATGGCCGAGCTGAAAGTCCGGATGGAGGAAGAAGCAGAACGTATCAAGACAGATGCTTTCCGTCTAGGGCTGGAGCAAGTGTCGGCGGCTGTGATACATCGGAGGAGGCATCAATCCCGTCTGCCCGAGCATTATGAAGCAAGGAACCTCTTCAGTACACCCGGCGCGGGGTGAGTAACAGATGCACCCAAAAGCCACCCGACGGCACGACCGACAACTTATCCAACCCGACATAACCAAGCTTCTCCTGGGGGTTTTCCAGCGCCGGCGGGTCATTATTCTAACCCGGCCGAGAATATGGTGGCAGCAGCCACCCGGCTTGAGACGATTCCTATACCGGATGAAGCACCTTTTACGGAGGACGTGCAGAACACCATTGGTTACCTACAGACGGCCATAGCCCAGCAGGAGAAATATACTCACATCCGGGACCGTGTTCATTCGACCCCTCTCCCTAGCCATAGCTTTAGCCGGCAGTTTCCAGTAGCAACCGGCACAGAGATATCCCAACGGGTCACCGGCCGAGTGGGGACATGCAAGCGTTTGTAAACCATACGGAGAGCTAGCAAGAGGCGCCAGCTATGCCGTCTCACCAGGAGCCCGCGCCTTCCGTCTCGATAGGTGCAGGGATAACCTCCAGGATGGCAGGACTACTGTGTTTGTCACTGGCTCTGCGAAGTAAACGGTTGCCGAAGGATTTCAAAGGGCCCCGCAAGGTCCCAAATTATACCGCCGACTTACCCTCGGAAGCCTGGGTGGAAAGTTATGAGCTATCCATGGAGATGCTGGATGTCAGCGAAGCGGTTTGTGCTAAGTATTTCATCATAATGCTTGAAGGCCCGACTTGTACATGGTTAAAGGGGTTACCACCCAATACTATCAATTCATGGGCAGAGCTCAGGGCCCGGTTCATTAAGAACTTTCAAGGAACATGCAAGCAGCCTATGACCATCATGGATCTTGATCAGTGTGTTCAACAGGAGAACAAGTCGGCTCATCATTGGGTACGACGAGTCTCGACAATCATCCACTCTTCGGAGCAAATCACGGCGGCTCAAGCAGTGTTGATCTTGGAGAAGAATTGCCAGTTTGTTCCTCTAAAGCAGAAACTTGGCCGGCTCAAACGTACGTGTCAGGACATGGGAGAGTGGGAGAGCTCATGACGGCTCTCATGAAATATGCCGACTCTAATAGCACGAAGGATCCAGGTTCTGATGAGGAGTGAGGAGAAGGCCGACCAAGGTAAGAAGAGCAATCAGAGCAAGGGTGCAGCGAACAATGGTGGCCAGAGCAAGCGTAAGAATCCCGAGGCCGGGTCAGAGTTGGTGGCCAATGCAAGTACCCAGCAGAATCACCCCAAAGGCAATAGGAGGTTCAGGACGCCCTTTGGCAAGGATAACTCTCCTTCAAGCATGGAGGAGTTACTTAAGCGACCCTGTCCGAATCATAGTCTGCCTGATAAGCCGGCAAACCACACATGGGAGAATTGCCATTTCATGCAGAGGTTCAAGCACCATTTTACACAACCTAACAGCCGAGATGGTGGCCCGCCAGGCGGCTCAGGACCCGGCGGGTCAAGAGCTAGATTTGGGTTCGGCGGCTCAGGATCCAATCATTCGGGTCAGAATAATCAAGGGGGACACCAGCCGCATTCTGGTAACAACAATCATCATCAACAACAACAGCATAATCAATCTGGTTATCAGAGTAATCCGAAGCAACTCAGCTCCGGCCAGTACCATGTTTTCATGACTAGTCTCAACAAACGGGACCAGAAGTTGCGTAAGCGGGCTCTCAATGCAATTGCGCTGGCTCTTCCGCAGTATTTAAAATGGTCTGAATATGATATAACATGGATCCGGGAAGACCACCCGCCACGTGTCGATGACCCGGGGCGACTGGCTTTAGTTGTGCCTCCCAAGGTGGGCGGGTATATGGTGAATAAGGTGCTGATGGATGGCGGCAGTAGTATAAACATCCTTTATTATGACACTTTCCGACGGATGAAGTTACTCGACAAGGACTTAAAACCTTCATCCACCATCTTTCATGGGGTGGTGCTAGGCAAGTCGGCATATCCGGTGGGCAGGATTTGTTTGGAAGTAGCTTTTGGTGATGAGTACAATTACAGGGTGGAATCTTTATGGTTTGAGGTGGTCAAGATCAAGAGTCCTTATCATGCACTGTTTGGACGGCCGGCTTATGCTAAGTTCATGCCTAGGCCCTGCTATGTTTACTTACAGCTCAAGATGCCCAGTTTAAACGGTACCATTATTGTTCACGGTGACCGGAATATGGCTATTGAGTGTGAAGAGGGGGATGCGGCTTACGCAGAGTCCAGTTGCGCCCAGGAGGAGCTTAAATTTTATAAGGAGAATGTTGACCCGGAGGATATGACCCCGCTGAAAAAGCACACCACAGAGGTTGAGCCACCTTTTAGCGGATGACACTAAAGTGGTAGATTTCACTCTAAGTAGTTCATCATTGGAGCTCACATGGATCCCAAATAGGAAAGCGCGCTCATCGAATTCATCCGTGAGAATCGGGACATCTTGGCATGGAAACCTTCTAACATGCCGGGTGTACCGAGAGAATTCGCTGAGCACAACCTTAATGTGGATCCAAAGTTTTAGCCGATTAAACAGTCTCTACGGCAGTTCAATGAGGAGAGGCGCAAGGCTATTGGGGAAGAAGTTGCCCGGCTTCTGGTAGCGGGTTTCATCGTTGAGGTCTTTCACCCGGAGTGGTTGGCTAATCCGGTGCTGGTGCTAAAAAAGAATGGCACGTGGCGTATGTGTGTGGATTACACTGACCTTAACAAAGCTTGTGTGGCTAATCCGTTTGCCCTCCCTCGTATTGATCAGATCATTGATGCTACGGCGGGTTGTGGAAGTTTGTGTTTCCTAGATGCTTACTCAGGTTATCATCAGATCAAGATGGCGGTTAAAGACCAGGAGAAGACGACTTTTATTACACCTTTTGGGGCGTTCTGTTATGTGTCTATGCCTTTTGGGCTCAAGAGTGCCCAGGCGACTTATCAGCGGTGTGTGCAGAACTGCCTTCACAGTCAGATCGGCCGTAATGTTCATGCTTATGTAGACGATATTGTGGTCAAGTCCAGGAAGAAGGAGACTCTCTTGGAGGATTTACGAGAAACTTTCGATAATCTTCGGGTCTACAAGATGATGCTTAAGCCGACCAAATGTGTTTTCGGTGTTCCGGCGGGAAAGCTCTTGGGTTTTTTGGTCTCTGAGTGTGGCACTCAGGCTAACCCGGATAAAATAAAGGCTATTACTTCTCTGGCAGAGCCAGCTTGTGTTAATGTTGTTCAACGCTTGGTAGGGCGGATATCCGCGTTGAGCCGGTTCATAAGCTGTCTTGGAGAGAAGGCTATTCCTTTATATCAGATGATGAAGAAGACGGAAAAATTTGTCTGGAGCAAGGCGGCGGGTGAAGCACTTGAGGCGCTTAAAAAACAGCTCACTGAGCCGCCAGTACTGGCCGCTCTGGCTGAGAAAGAACCGTTACTCCTGTATGTGGTGGCTAACAATCAAGCAGTAAGTGCTGCAATTGTGGTCGAGCGCAAGGAGTCTGGGAAGGAGTATCCAGTGCAAAGACCGGTTTATTATATCAGTGAGGTCCTGACGGAGTCTAAGCAAAGGTATCCGCATTGGCAGAAGCTGGTATATGGAGTTTTCATGGCCAACCGCAAGTTAAAACACTATTTCTTAGGGCACCAGATAACCGTGGTCAGTTTTGCTCCATTGGGGGATATTATCCAGAACAGAGAAGCCACGGGAAAGATTGCTAAGTGGGCGTTGGAGCTGGGACCTCTCAATTTAAAATATGTGCCTCGCACGGCTATCAAGTCTCAAGCCCTTGTGGATTTCATAAATGATTGGACGGAATGTCAAGATCCGGAGGAAAAGTCGGATGACACGTAGTGGATAATACACTTCGATGGATCCAAGCAGTTAGAGGGATCAGGGGCAGGAGTTGTTCTGACATCCCCCAAGGGTGACAAGTTCTGTTATGTGCTTCGGCTGATGTTTCCTTGCACTAACAATGCGGTTGAATATGAGGCTCTGCTTCATGGTCTTAGATTGGCCAAGGAGATGAATTTAAGCCGAGTTAGGTGTTTGGGTGACTTAGATATTGTGGCTCAGGAAGTTTCAGGAACTTGGGATTCCAAAGACCCGTGGATGGCGGCTTATCGGCATGCCGTTGATATTATTGCGGGTCACTTCAAAGGATATCAGGTAGATCACATTGATCGTCGCAAGAATGAGGCGGCTGATGCCTTATCACGTAGGTTCTCAACGAAAGCCGGTGCCACCCAATGTCTTTCTGGATGTCTTACACCATCCGACTGTCAAGATCCCTTCAGAGGAAGATTTGGCTGTTCCTGACCCAGAGGCAGAATTGGTAGCGGTTCTGCATGCTATCCCAAATAGGACTATTCCCTATTTGGCTTATTTGACCCGAGGCGAGTTACCTGAGGATGAGGATCTGGCCAGGAAGATCACCCGACGTTCTAAGTCTATGACAATAGTTAATGTTGAGTTACATAAATGCAGCGTGACGGGAGTTTTCCAACGTTGTGTTTCACCAGAGGAGGGCCGACAGATCTTGAATGAGATTCATGCTGGAGATTGTTGACACCATGCCGGCTCGAAGTCTTTGGTGGCCAAGGCTTTCCGACACGGGTTTTTCTGGTTGACGGCTCATAAAGATGCGGAAGACCTAGTCCGTAAGTGCGACGGCTGTCAGAAATTTAGCCGACATGCTCATGTCCCGGCTCAGGAGTTAAGGATGATACCAATTACTTGGCCATTTGCGATCTGGGGGCTCGACATGGTGGGACCTTTCAAGAAATCCAAGGACAAGAAAACACACCTTCTGGTGGTGGTTGACAAATTTACCAAATGGGTAGAGGCAGAGCCGGTCAGCACGTGTGACGCGGCTACGACGTTTCAATTTATTAAAAAATTGATCTACCGTTTTGGTTACCCCCACAGCATCATCACTGATAATGGTACAAATCTATCCAAGGGGGCTCTGAAAAAAATCTGTGGCGAAGAGCATATCCGGCTTGATGTTTCAGCAGTGGTGCATCCACAGTCCAACGGTCAGGCGGAGCATGCCAACCAGGAAATTCTAAGGGGTATTAATGTTGGGAGACGTAGTAGTAAATCAAAAAAATTCCTACATGTCACCAAGATCTATCTATGGAGAAACCAACAACAAGTGGGGAGAGATTGCATCTTCATACCTTTGAAGATCGCAAAGAGGAAGCGTTACAAGAACACGGTTGGTGGAGTCGTACTCGTAGCGATTCAGATCGCGGTGGACTCCGATCTAAGCACCGAACAATGGCGCCTCCACGTTCAACACACGTGCAGCCCGATGACGTCTCCTACGCCTTGATCTAGCAAGGAGGAAAGAGAGGTTGAGGGAGAGCTCCGACAGCATGACGACATGGTGACGGTGGATCTCCGTGGACTCCGGCAGGGCTTCGCCAAGCGCTACGGAGAACGAGGAAGATGAAGGGTAGGGCTGCGCCAAGAGAGAGAGAAGTCATGTCTCAAATCAGCCCAAACCCTTGCATATATATATTAGGAAGGAGAGGGAGGACTAGCTTGGCCCCTCCTCCAATGAGGAGAGGTTCGGCCAAACTAGGGGAAGAGTCCACCTCCCACAAGGGAGGTGGATCTCTTCCTTTTAAATCTTTTCATCCCTATCTCTTTATCCCCAGCCGCATGGGCCCTTCCAGAAGGTCTTTGCCTGCCCAATAAATTTTGGTACACCTTTTCTAAGGGACCACGAAGTCCTTTGGTCGTCACACCCCTCCCGGGGGTCCTCCGGCACCCTCCCGGCACTCCCGGTACACTACCGATGAGCCCGGAAACTTTCCGGTGACCAAAACTGGACTTCCTATATATCAATCTTTACCTCCGGACCATTCCGGAGCTCCTCCTGAGAACCGGGATCTCATCCTGGACTCCGAACAACCTTCGGTAACCACATACAACATTTCGCTATAACCCTAGGATCATCATGTTGGGAGACGTAGTAGTAAATCAAAAAATTTCCTACGCGTTCACCAAGATCCATCTATGGAGAAACCAGCAACGAGCAAGGGGAGAGTGGATCTTCATACCTTTGAAGATCGCTAAGCGGAAGCGTTACAAGAACGCGGTTGATGGAGTCGTACTCGCAGCGATTCAGATCGCGGTAGATCCGATCAAGTGCCGAACGGACGGCACCTCCGCGTTCAACACACGTGCAGCCCGGTGACGTCTCCAACACCTTGATCCAGCAAGGAGGAAGGAGAGGTTGGGGAAGGGCTCCAACAGCAGCACGACGGCGTGGTGGTGGTGGAGTAGCAAGGTATTCCGACAGGGCTTCGCCTAAGCGCTGCGGAGGAGGAAGAAGAGAGGTAGGGCTTTGCCGTGAGAGAGAGAGATCAAATCCTGTCTCAAAACATCCAAAACCTCAAGTATATATAGGAGGAGGGACGTGGAGGGCTGGCTTGGCCTCTACTCCAAAGAGGAGATGGCCGGCCGAATTAAAGGGAGAGTCCACCTCCCACAAGGGAGGTGGATCTCCTCCTTTTAAATCCTTTTTGCCTTATCTCCTTATCTCCAGCCACATGGGCCTTTAGCAAAAGTCTTGCCCAGCCCAATAAGGGCTGGCACACTTTATCTAACAGCCCATGTGGTCCTTTGGTCGTCACACCCCTCCCGGGGGTCCTCCGGCACCCTCCCGGCACTCCCGGTACACTACCGATGAGCCCGAAAACTTTCCGGTGACCAAAACTGGACTTCCTATATATCAATCTTTACCTCCGGACCATTCCGGAGCTCCTCGTGACGTCCGGGATCTCATCCGGGACTCCGAACAACCTTCGGTAATCACGTATACCATTTCCCTATAACCCTAGCGTCATCGAACCTTAAGTGTGTAGACCCTACGGGTTCGGGAGACACGTAGACATGACCGAGACACTTCTCCGGCCAATAACCAACAGCGGGATCTGGATACCCATGTTGTCTCCCACGTACTCCACGATGATCTCATCGGATGAACCACGATGTCGGGGATTCAATCAATCCCGTATACAATTCCCTTTGTCTATCGGTATGGTACTTGCCCGAGATTCGATCGTCGGTATCCCCATACCTTGTTCAATCTCGTTACTGGCAAGTCTCTTTACTCGTTCCGTAATACATCATCCCGTGGCTAACTCCTTAGTCACATTGAGCTCATTATGATGATGTCTTACCGAGTGGGCCCAGAGATACCTCTCCGTCACACGGAGTGACAAATCCCAGTCTCGATTCGTGTCAACCCAACAGACACTTTCGGAGATACCCGTAGCGTACCTTTATAGCCACCCAGTTACGTTGTGACGTTTGGCACACCCAAAGTATTCCTACGGTATCCGGGAGTTACACAATCTCATGGTCTAAGGAAATGACACTTGACATTGAAAAGCTTTAGCAAACGAACTACACGATCTTTGTGCTATGCTTAGGATTGGGTCTTGTCCATCACATCATTCTCCTAATGATGTGATCCCGTTATCAACGACATCCAATGTCCATGGCCATGAAACCGTGACCATCTATTGATCAACGAGCTAGCCAACTAGAGGCTCACTAGGGACACGTTGTGGTCTATGTATTCACACATGTATTACGGTTTCCGGTTAACACAATTATAGCATGAACAATAGACAATTATCATGAACAAGGAAATACAATAATAACCATTTTATTATTGCCTCTAGGGCATATTTCCAACAGTCTCCCACTTGCACTAGAGTCAATAATCTAGTTCACATCACCATGTGATTAACACTTACATCACCATGTGATCATATCAACATGTGATTAACACCCAATAAGTTCTGGGGTTTGTTCATGTTCTGCTCGTGAAAGAGGTTTTTAGTCAGCGGGTCTGCGACATTCAGATCCGTGTGTACCTTTGCAAACTTTCCATTTCATATTTGTAGATACTGCTCCCACGCTCCACTTGGAGCTATTCCAAATGGCTGCTCCACTATACGTAGCTGGATTTCTACTAAGAGTCATCCGGATTGGTTTTAAAGCTTGCATCATCGTAACACTTTACGATGAACTCTTTATCACCTCCATAATTGAGAAATATTTCCTTAGTTCTCAAGTTACTAAGGCTAACTTTGACCGATGTCTAGTGATCCACTCTTGGATTACTCTTGTACCCCTTGACAGACTCATGGCAAGGCACACACAGGTGCGGTACACAGCACGGCATACTATATAGAGCCTATGGCTAAAGCATAGGAGATGACACTCATCTCTTCTTTATCTTCTGCCAAGGTCGGGTATTGAGTCTTACTCAATTTCACACCTTACAATACAGTCAAGAACTCCTTCTTTGACCCATCTATTTTGAACTCCTTCAAAAACTTGTCAAGGTATGTCTTCGTCGAAAAAAAACTTATCAAGCGAATAGATCTATCCCTATAGATCTTGATGCTCAATAAAATAGTAGCTTTATCTGGGTCTTCCTTTGAAAAAACTCTTTTCAAACAACCCTTCATGCTCTTCCAGAAATTCTACATCATTTCCGATCAATAATATGTCAACTACATATTCTTATAAGAAATTCCATAGCGCTCCCACTCACTTTCTTGCAAATACAAGTTTCTCATAAACTTTGTATAAACTTAAACACTTTGATCACCTCATCAAAGCATATATTCCAACTCCGAGAAGCTTGCTCCAGTCCATAGAAGGATCGCTGGAGTTTGCATATTATTAGCATCCTTAGGATTGACAAAACCTTCTGGTTGTATCACATACAACTCTTCCTCACAGAAACCATTACGGAAACCTTGTTTTGTCATCCATCTACCAGATTTCATAATCGAAAAATGCAGCAACTGCTAACAAAATTTTAATAGACTTTTAGCATAGCTACAGATGAGACAATCTCATCGCAGTCAACTCCTTGAACTTGGCGGAAACTTCTTTGCGACAAGTCGAGCTTTATAAACGGTGACATTTCACCATTAGCGTCTATGTTTATTTCAAAGGTCCATTTGTACTCAATGACCCGCCATTCAACAGGCAAGTCTACCAAAGTCCATACTTGGTTTTCATACATGGATCCTTTCTCGGATTTCATGGCTCCTAGCCATTTGTTGGAATCCGGGCCCACCATCGCTTCTCCATAGTTCGTAGGTTCATCGTTGTCCAACAACATGATTTCCAAGACAGGGTTGTCATACTACTCAGGAGCAGTACGCGTCCTTGTCGACCTACGAGGTTCGATAGTGACTTGATCCGAAGCTTCATGATCATCATCATTAACTTCCTTTTCAACTGAGTAGGCTCTACAGAAACATCTTTCTGTGTTGCGCTATTCTCTGGTTGAAACAAAGGTTCAACAACCTTATCAAGTTCTATCTTCCTCCCACTCAATTCTTTCGAGAGAAACTCTTTCTCAAGAAAGGACCCGTTCTTAGCAACAAACACCTTTTGCGCTTGGATCTGAGATAGAAGGTATACCCAATGTCTCATTAGGGTATTCTATGAAGATGCATTTGTCTGCTTTGAGTTCGAGCTCGCTAGGTGAAAAACCCATTTTCACATAAGCGTCGCAGCCCCAAACATTAAGAAATGACAGCTTAGGCTTCTGTCAAACCATAATTCTCACGGTGTCATCTCAACAGACTTAGATGGTGCCCTATTAAAGTGAATGGATTTGTCTTTAATGCATAACCCCATAACGATAGTGGCAAAATGATAAGAGACATCATAGTACTCACTATATCCAATAGAGCACGACTACGACGTTCGAACACACCATCACACTATGGTGTTCCAGGAGGCGTGAGCTGTGAAACAATTTCCACATTGTCTAAAATTGCATACCAAACTCGTAACTTAGATATTCACCTCCATGATCGTATCATAGACATTTATCTTCTTGTCACGATGATCTTTAACTTCACTCTGAAACTCCTTGAACCTTTCAAACATTTCAGATTCGTGTTTCATTAAGTAAATATCCCCATATTTACTCAAATCATCAGTGAAGGTAAAGAAAAACAGCGATATCCACTGTGTGTTTTAACACTCATTGGACCACATACATCAACATGTATTAATTCCAATAAGCCACTTGCCCGCTCCATCATATTGGATGACGGGGTCTCAGTCATCTTGCCCAAGAGGCATGGCTCGCATGTCTCAACCGATTCGAAATCGAGTGAGTCAAAAAATCCATCATCATGGAGTTTCTTCATGCGATTTATACCAATATGACATTACGTGGCAGTGCCACAAGCATGTGGTACTATCATTATTAACTTTGTATCTTTTGGTACCAATGTTATGAATATGTGTACTACTACGATCATGATTCGATAAACCATTTCGAGTGGGTGCATGACCATTGAAGGCATTATCCATGTAAACAGAATAACCATTATTCTCTAACTTATATGAATAACCGTATCGCACTAATCATGATCTAATCACGTTCATGCTCAACGCAAACACCAAATAACATTTATTTAGGTTTATCACAAATCCTGAAGGTAGAGAGAGCGTGCGATGGTGATCACATCAATCTTGGAAATACTTCCAACACACATCGTCACCTTTCACCTAGCTAGTCTCCATTTACTCCGTAGCTTTTATTTCGAGTTGCTAACACTTAGTAACCGAACCGGTATCCAATACCCAGGTGCTACTAGGAGTACCAGCAAGGTACACATCACTAACACGTATATCAAATATACTTCCATTGACATTCCCAGCCTTCTCATCTACCAAGCATCTAGGGGTTTTCCGCTTCAGCGAACATTCTCCTCATAACAGAAGCACTTAGTCTCGGGTTCGGGCTCAACCTTGGGTTTCTTCACTAGAGCAACAACTGGCTTGCCATTCCTGAAGTTTTCCGTTCTTGCCCTTGCCCCTTTTGAAACTAGTGGTTTCACTTAACCATCAACACTTGATGCTCCTTCTTGATTTCTACCTTCGTGGTGTCAAACATCACGAACAACTCAGGGATCATCTTATCCATCCCTGGCATGTTATAGTTCATCACGAAGCTCTAGTAGCTTGGTGGCAATGACTTGGAGAACTGCATTAATCACTATCTCATCTGGAAGATTAACTCCCACTTGATTCAAGTGATTGTAGCACCCAGACAATCTGAGCACACGCTCAACGATTGAGCTATTCTCCTTTATCTTGCAGACAAAGAATCTTGTTGGAGGTCTCATACCTCTCAACATAGGCACGAGCCTGAGATCACAATCTCAGCTCCTAGAACATCTCATATGTTCCGTGACATTCAAAACGTTTTGGAGCCTCAATTCTAAGCCGTAATGCATGACGCATTGAACTATCACGTAGTCACCAAAAAGTGCCTGTCATATGTTCACAACATCTACAGACAACGCTTGAGGGAGTGATGCAGTTAGCGGTACATAAAAAACATAAGCTTTCTGTGTAACAATGAGGACAATCCTCAGATCACGGACCCAGTCCGCATTATTGCTACCATAAACTTTCAACTTACTTTTCTCTAGGATTGTATCAATAAAACTGTGGAGCTACAGCGCGAGCTATCTACGACATAATTTGCAAGGACATTTTTAGACTAAGTTCATGATAATTAAGTTCATTTAATCAAATTATTAATGAACTCCCACTTAGATAGACATCTCTCTAGTCTTCCAAGTGATACATGATCCATGTCAACTAGCCCGTGTCCGATCATCACGTGAGACGGACTAGTCATCCATGGTGAACATCTCTATGTTGATCGTATCTTCTATACGACTCATGTTCGACCTTTCGGTCCTCCGTGTGCCGAGGCCATGTCTGTACATGCTAGGCTCGTCAAGTCAACCTAAGTGTTTCGCATGTGTAAATCTGGCTTACACCCGTTGTATGCGAACGTTAGAACCTATCACACCCGATCATCACGTGGTGCTTCGGAACGACGATCCTTAGCAACGGTGCACAGTTAGGGTGAACACCTTTCTTGAAATTTTATTGAGAGATCATCTTATTTACTACCGTCGTTCTATGCAAATAAGATGTAAACATGATAAACATCACATGCAATCAATATAGTGACATGATATGGCCAATATCATCTTGCTCCTTCGATCTCCATCTTCGGGGCACCATGATCATCACTGTCACCGGCACGACACCATGATCTCCATCATCATGATCTCCATCATTGTGTCTTCATGAAGTTGTCTCGCCAACTATTACTTCTACTACTACAGCTAACGTTTAGCAATAAAGTAAAGTAATTACATGGCGTTTATGATTGACACGCAGGTCATACAATAATATAAGACAACTCCTATGGCTCCTGCCGGTTGTCATAGTCATCGACATGCAAGTCGTGAACCCTATTACAAGAACATGATCAATCTCATACATCACAATGCATCACATCACATCCTTTTGGCCATATCACATCACACGGCATATGCTGCAAAAACAAGTTAGACGTCCTCTAATTTGTAGTTGCAAGTTTTTACGTGGTTGCTATAGGTTTCTAGCAAGAACGTTTCTTACCTACGTCAAAACCACAACGTGATATGCCAATTGCTATTTACCCTTCATAAGGACCCTTTTCATCGAATCCAATCCGACTAAGGTGGGAGAGACAGACACCCGCTAGCCACCTTATGCAACTAGTGCATGTCAGGCGGTGGAACCGGTCTCACGTAAGCGTACGTGTAAGGTTGGTCCGGGCCGCTTCATCCCACAATACCGTCGAATCAAGATAAGACTAGTAACGGCAAGCATATTAACAAAATCGACGCCCACAACTACTTTGTGTTCTACTTGTGCATAGATTCTACGCATAGACCTAGCTCTGATACCACTGTTGGGAGACGTAGTAGTAAATCAAAAAATTTCCTACGCGTTCACCAAGATCCATCTATGGAGAAACCAGCAACGAGCAAGGGGAGAGTGGATCTTCATACCTTTGAAGATCGCTAAGCGGAAGCGTTACAAGAACGCGGTTGATGGAGTCGTACTCGCAGCGATTCAGATCGCGGTAGATCCGATCAAGTGCCGAACGGACGGCACCTCCGCGTTCAACACACGTGCAGCCCGGTGACGTCTCCAACACCTTGATCCAGCAAGGAGGAAGGAGAGGTTGGGGAAGGGCTCCAACAGCAGCACGACGGCGTGGTGGTGGTGGAGTAGCAAGGTATTCCGACAGGGCTTCGCCTAAGCGCTGCGGAGGAGGAAGAAGAGAGGTAGGGCTTTGCCGTGAGAGAGAGAGATCAAATCCTGTCTCAAAACATCCAAAACCTCAAGTATATATAGGAGGAGGGACGTGGAGGGATGGCTTGGCCTCTACTCCAAAGAGGAGATGGCCGGCCGAATTAAAGGGAGAGTCCACCTCCCACAAGGGAGGTGGATCTCCTCCTTTTAAATCCTTTTTGCCTTATCTCCTTATCTCCAGCCACATGGGCCTTTAGCAAAAGTCTTGCCCAGCCCAATAAGGGCTGGCACACTTTATCTAACAGCCCATGTGGTCCTTTGGTCGTCACACCCCTCCCGGGGGTCCTCCGGCACCCTCCCGGCACTCCCGGTACACTACCGATGAGCCCGAAAACTTTCCGGTGACCAAAACTGGACTTCCTATATATCAATCTTTACCTCCGGACCATTCCGGAGCTCCTCGTGACGTCCGGGATCTCATCCGGGACTCCGAACAACCTTCGGTAATCACGTATACCATTTCCCTATAACCCTAGCGTCATCGAACCTTAAGTGTGTAGACCCTACGGGTTCGGGAGACACGTAGACATGACCGAGACACTTCTCCGGCCAATAACCAACAGCGGGATCTGGATACCCATGTTGTCTCCCACGTACTCCACGATGATCTCATCGGATGAACCACGATGTCGGGGATTCAATCAATCCCGTATACAATTCCCTTTGTCTATCGGTATGGTACTTGCCCGAGATTCGATCGTCGGTATCCCCATACCTTGTTCAATCTCGTTACTGGCAAGTCTCTTTACTCGTTCCGTAATACATCATCCCGTGGCTAACTCCTTAGTCACATTGAGCTCATTATGATGATGTCTTACCGAGTGGGCCCAGAGATACCTCTCCGTCACACGGAGTGACAAATCCCAGTCTCGATTCGTGTCAACCCAACAGACACTTTCAGAGATACCCGTAGCGTACCTTTATAGCCACCCAGTTACGTTGTGACGTTTGGCACACCCAAAGTATTCCTACGGTATCCGGGAGTTACACAATCTCATGGTCTAAGGAAATGACACTTGACATTGAAAAGCTTTAGCAAACGAACTACACGATCTTTGTGCTATGCTTAGGATTGGGTCTTGTCCATCACATCATTCTCCTAATGATGTGATCCCGTTATCAACGACATCCAATGTCCATGGCCATGAAACCGTGACCATCTATTGATCAACGAGCTAGCCAACTAGAGGCTCACTAGGGACACGTTGTGGTCTATGTATTCACACATGTATTACGGTTTCCGGTTAACACAATTATAGCATGAACAATAGACAATTATCATGAACAAGGAAATACAATAATAACCATTTTATTATTGCCTCTAGGGCATATTTCCAACACATCATACCTTAAGTGTGTAGACTCTACGGGTTCGGGAGTCACGTAGACATGACCAAGACACCTCTCCGGTCTAACCAATAGCGGGATCTGGATACCCATGTTGGATCCCACATTCTCCACGATGATCTCATCGGATGAACCACGATGTCGGGGATTCAATCAATCCCGTATACAATTCCCTTTGTCAATCGGTATGATACTTGCCCGAGATTCGATCGTCGGTATCTCTATACCTTGTTCAATCTCGTTACCGGCAAGTCTCTTTACTCGTTCCATAATACATCATACCGTGGCTAACTCCTTAGTCACATTGAGCTCATTATGATGATGTCTTACCGAGTGGGCCCAGAGATACCTCTCCGTCACACGAAGTGACAAATCCTAGTCTCGATTCGTGCCAACCCAACAGACACTTTCGGAGATACCCGTAGTGCACCTTTATAGCCACCCAGTTACGTCGTGACATTTGGCACACCCAAAGCATTCCTACGGTATCCGGGAGTTGCACAATCTCATGGTCTAAGGAAACGATACTTGACATTGAAAAGCTTTAGCAGACGAACTACACGATATTGTGCTATGCTTAGGATTGGGTCTTGTCCATCACATCATTCTCCTAATGATGTGATCCCGTTATCAACGACATCCAATGTCCATGGTCATGAAACCGTGACCATCTATTGATCAACGAGCTAGTCAACTAGAGGCTCACTAGGGACATGTTGTGGTCTATGTATTCACACATGTATTACGGTTTTCGGTTAACACAATTATAGCATGAACAGTAGACAATTATCATGAACTAGGAAATACAATAATAACCATCTTATTATTGCCTCTAGGGCGTATTTCCAATAGTCTCCCACTTGCACTAGAGTCAATAATCTAGTTACATTGTGATGAATCGAACACCCATAGCATTCTGGTGTTGATCATGTTTTGCTCGTGAGAGAGGTTTAGTCAACGGATCTGCGACATTCAGATCTGTATGCACTTTACAAATATCTATATCTCCCTCCTGAATGTAATCACAGATGGAGTTGAAGCGGCACTTGATGTGTCTTGTCTTTTTGTGTAACCTCGGCTCCTTTGCAAGGGCAATAGCTCTTGTGTTGTCATAGAATAGAGTCATCGGGCCCGACGCGCTTGGAATTACTCCTAGGTCGGTGATGAACTCCTTCATCCAGACTCCTTCCTTTGCTGCTTCCGAAGCAGCTATGTACTTCGCTTCACATTTAGATGCCGCCATGACGCTTTGCTTGCTGCTGCACCAACTGACTGCCCCTCCGTTCAAAATATACACGTATCCGGTTTGCGACTTGGAGTCGTCCAGATCTGTGTCGAAGCTAGCATCGACGTAACCCTTTACGACGAGCTCTCCGGCACCTCCATATATGAGAACATGTCCTTTGTCCTTTTTAGGTACTTTAGGAAGATCTTGACCGCTGTCCAGTGTTCCGCTCCGGGATCACTTTGGTACCTCCCCACCAAACTTATGGCAAGGTTCACATCAGGTTTGGTACACAACATGGCATACATAATAGAGCCTATGGCTGAAGCATAGGGGATGCCACTCATCTCTTCTCTATCCTTTGCCGTGGTCAGGCATTGAGTCGTACTCAATCTCACACCCTGTAACACAGGCAAGAACCCCTTCTTGGACCGATCCATATTGAACTTCTTCAATATCTTTTCAAGGTATGTGCTTTGTGAAAGACCTATAAGGTGTCTCGATCTATCTCTATAGATCTTAATACCTAATATGTAAGCAGCTTCTCCAAGGTCCTTCATTGAAAAACACTTATTCAAGTAGGCCTTTAGACTTTCCAAGAGTTCTATATCATTTCCCATTATCAATATGTCATCCACATATAATATGAGAAATGCTATAGAGCTCCCACTCACTTTCTTGTAAATACAGGGTTCTCCATAAACCTGTACATACCCAAACGCTTTAATCACCTCATTAAAGCGAATGTTCCAACTTCGAGATGCTTGCACTAGCCCATAGATGGAGCACTGGAGCTTGCATACCTTGTTAGCATCTTTAGGATCGACAAAACCTTCCGGCTGCATCATATACAATTCTTCCTTGAGGAAGCCATTAAGGAATGCCGTTTTGACGTCCATTTGCCAGATCTCATAATCATAAAATCCGGCAATTGCTAACATGATTCGGACAGACTTTAGCATCGCTACGGGTGAGAAAGTCTCATCGTAGTCAACTCCTTGAACTTGTCGATAACCCTTAGCGACAAGCCGAGCCTTATAGACGGTCACATTACCATCCGCGTCAGTCTTCTTCTTAAAGATCCATTTATTTTCAATGGCTCGCTTATCATCAGGCAAGTCCACCAAAGTCCACACTTTGTTCTCATACATGGATCCTATCTCGGATTTTATGGCTTCAAGCCATTTGTTGGAATCCGGGCCCACCATCACTTCTTCATAGTTTGAAGGTTCACCGTTGTCTAACAACATGATCTCCAGGACAGGGTTGTCGTACCACTCTGGTGCGGAACGTGTCCTAGTGGACCTTCGACCTTCAATAGCAACTTGATCTGAAGTTTCATGATCATCATCATTAACTTCCTCTCCAGCCGGTGTAGGCTCCACAGAAACAACTTCCTGTGCTGCGCTACTCTCCGGTTCGAGTGGAGGTATAGTTACCTCATCAAGTTCTATTTTCCTCCCACTTACTTCTTTCGAGAGAAACTCTTTCTCGAGAAAGGATCCACTCTTGGCAACAAACACTTTGCCTTCGGATCTGAGGTAGAAGGTATACCCAATAGTCTCTTTGTGATATCCTATGAAGACACACTTTTCTGCTTTGGGTTCGAGCTTCTCAGGTTGAAGTTTCTTCACATAAGCATCGCATCCCCAAACTTTTAGAAACGACAGCTTAGGTTTCTTTCCAAACCATAATTCATACGGTGTCATCTCAACGGACTTTGACGATGCCCTATTTAAAGTGAATGCGGCAGTCTCTAATGCATATCCCCAAAATGATAGCAGTAAGTCGGTAAGAGACATCATAGATCGCACCATATCCAATAGAGTGCGATTACGATGTTTAGACACACCATTTCGCTGAGGTGTGCTAGGCGGCATGAGTTGTGAAACAATTCCACATTTCCTTAGGTGCGTGACAAACTCGTGACTTAAATATTCTCCACTACGATCAGATCGTAGGCACTTTATTTTCCTATCACATTGATTCTCTACCTCACTCTGAAATTCCTTGAACCTTTCAAAGGTTTCAGACTTGTGTTTCATTAAGTAGACATACCCATATATGCTCAAGTCATCAGTGAGGGTGAGAACATAACGGTAGCCACCGCGAGCCTCGACGCTCATTGGATCGCATACATCGGTATGTATTATATCCAACAAGTCGGTTGCTCGCTCCATTGTTCCGGAGAACGGAGTCTTGGTCATCTTGCCCATGAGGCATGGTTTGCACGTGTCAAATGATTCGAAATCAAGAGACTCCAAAAGTCCATCAGCATGGAGCTTCTTCATGAGTTTGACACCAATATGACCAAGGCGGCAGTGCCACATGTAAGTGGGACTATCGTTATCAACCTTACACTTTTTGGTACTCACACTATGGACATGTGTAACATCACGTTCGAGATTCATCAAAAATAAACCATTGACCAGCGGGGCATGACCATAAAACATTTCTCTCATATAAATAGAACAACCATTATTCTCAGATTTAAATGAGTAGCCATCTCACATCAAGCGAGATCCAGATACAATGTTCATGCTCAAAGCTGGTACTAAATAACAATTATTAAGGTTTAAAACTAATCCCGAAGGTAGATGTAGAGGCAGCGTGCCGACGGTTATCACATTGACCTTGGAACCATTCCCGACGCGCATCGTCACCTTGTCCTTTGCCAGCCTCCGCTTATTCCGTAGCTCCTGCTTGGAGTTACAAATGTGAGCAACTACACCGGTATCAAATACCCAGAAGCTACTGCGAGCGCTGGTTAGGTACACATCAATAACAAGTATATCACATATACCTTTAATGTTGTCGGCCTTCTTTTTCGCTAAGTACTTGGTGCAGTTCCGCTTCCAGTGACCGGTACCCTTGCAGTAAAAACACTTAGTCTCAGGCTTGGGTCCATTCTTGTTCTTCTTCCCGGCAACTTGCTTACCGGGCACGGCAATAGCTTTGCCGTCCTTCTTGAAGTTCTTATTACCCTTGCCTTTCTTGAAACTAGTGGTCTTATTCACCATCAACACTTGATGCTCCTTTTTGATCTCGACCTTTGCTAATTTCAGCATTGAGTACAACTCAGGAATGGACTTCTCCATCCCTTGCATGTTGTAGTTCATCACAAAGCTCTTGTAGCTAGGTGGAAGTGATTGGAGGATTCTGTTAGTGACCGAGTCATCCGGGAGATTAACTCCTAGCTGAGTCAAGCGGTTGTGTCGCCTAGACATCTTGAGGATGTGCTCACTGACAGAACTATTCTCCTTCATCTTACAGCTGAAGAACTTGTCAGAGACGTCATATCTCTTGACCCGGGCATGAGCTTGGAAAACCAGTTTCAGCTCTTGGGACATCTCATATGCTCCGTGTTGCTCAAAACGCTTTTGGAGTCCCAGTTCTAAACTGTAAAGCATGCCGCACTAAACAAGGGAGTAATCATCGCAGCGAGAATGCCAAGCGTTCGCAACATCTTGCTCTACTAGGAGAAGGGGTGGGTCACCTAGCAGTGCATCAAGGACATACAATTTCTTGGAAGCTATGAGGATGATCCTCAAGCTACAGACCCAGTATGCATAGTTGCTTCCATCATCTTTCAGCTTGGTTTTCTCTAGGAACGCGTTGAAATTGAGGGTGACATTCGTGTTGGCCATTGGATCTACGATATAGATAGTAAAGACAATTTTAGACTAAGTTCATGATAATTAAGTTCACATAATCAAATTATTTAATGAACTCCCACTTAGATAGACATCTCTCTAGTCATCCAAGTGACACATGATCCATGTTAACTAGCCCGTGTCCGATCATCACGTGAGACGGACTAGTCATCCATGGTGAACATCTCCATGTTGATTGTATCTTCTATACGACTCATGTTCAACCTTTCAGTCTTCCGTGTTCCGAGGCCATGTCTGTACATGCTAGGATCATCAAGTCAACCTAAGTGTTCCGTGTGTGTAAATCTGGCTTACGCCCGTTGTATGCGAACGTCAGAACCTATCACACCCGATCATCACGTGGTGCTTCGGAACAACGATCCTTAGCAATAGTGCATGGTTAGGGTGAACACATGTCTTGAAATTTTATTGAGAGATCATCTTATTTACTACCGTCGTTCTAAGCAAATAAGATGTAAACATGATAAACATCACATGCAATCAATATAGTGACACGATATTGCCAATATCATCTTGCTCCTTTGATCTTCATCTTCGGGGCACCATGATCATCACTGTCACCGGCATGACACCATGATCTCCAACATCATGATCTCCATCATTGTGTCTTCATGAAGTTGTCTCGCCAACTATTACTTCTACTACTATGGCTAACACTTAGCAATAAAGTAAAGTAATTACATGGCGTTTATGATTGACACGCAGGTCATACAATAAAATAAGACAACTCCTATGGCTCGTGCCAGTTGTCATACTCATCGACATGCAGGTCATGAATCCTATTACATGAACATGATCAATCTCATACATCACAATGCATCACATCACATCCTTTGGCCAGATCACATCACAAGGCATATGCTGCAAAAACAAGTTAGTCGTCCTCTAATTTGTAGTTGCAAGTTTTACGTGGCTGCTATAGGTTTCTAGCAAGAACGTTTATTACCTACGCCAAAACCACAACGTGATATGCCAATTGCTATTTACCCTTCATAAGGACCCTTTTCATCGAATCCAATCCGACTAAGGTGGGAGAGACAGACACCCGCTAGCCACCTTATGCAACAAGTGCATGTCAGGCGGTGGAACCAGTCTCACGTAAGCGTACGTGTGAAGTTGGTCCGGGCTGCTTCATCCCACAATACCGCCGAATCAAGATAAGACTAGTAGTGGTAAGCATATTATCAAAATCAACGCCCACAACAACTTGTGTTCTACTCGTGCATAGATTCTACGCATAGACCTAGCTCATGATGCCACTATTGGGAGACGTAGTAGTAAATCAAAAAATTTCCTACGTGTCACCAAGATCTATCTATGGAGAAACCAGCAACGAGTGGGGAGAGATTTCATCTTCATACCTTTGAAGATCGCAAAGCTGAAGCGTTACAAGAACGCGGTTGGTGGAGTCGTACTCGTAGCGATTCAGATCGCGGTGGACTCCGATCTAAGCGCCGAACAACGGCGCCTTCGCGTTCAACACACGTGCAGCCCGATGTCGTCTCCTACGCCTTGATCCAGCAAGGAGGAAGGAGAGGTTGAGGGAGAGCTCCGGCAGCACGACGGCATGGTGACGGTGGAGCTATGTGGACTCCGGCAAGGCTTCGCCAAGCGCTATGGAGAACGAGGAAGAGGAAGGGTAGGGCTGCGCCGAGAGGGAGAGAGAATTCATGTCTCAAATCAGCCCAAACCCTTGCATATATATAGGAGGAGGGAGAGGGAGGGATGCCTTGGCCCCTCCTCCAAGGCGGAGAGGTTCGGCCGAACTAGGGGAAGAGTCCACCTCCCACAAGGGAGGTGGATCTCTTCCTTTTAAATCTTTTCAGCCCTATCTCTTTATCCCCAGCCGCATGGGCCCTTCCGAAAGGTCTTGGACAGCCCAATAAGGGCTGGTACACCTCTTCTAAGGGCCTACGAAGTCCTTTGGTCATCACACCCCTCCCGGGGGTCCTCCGGCACCCTCCCGGCACTCCCGGTACACTACCGATGAGCCCGGAAACTTTCCGGTGACCAAAACTGGACTTCCTATATATCAATCTTTACCTCCGGACCATTACGGAGCTCCTCGTGACATCCGGGATCTCATCCGAGACTCCGAACAACCTTCGGTAACCACGTACAACATTTGCCTATGACCCTAGCGTCATCGTACCTTAAGTGTGTAGACCCTACGGGTTCGGGAGACACGTAGACATGACCGAGACACCTCTCTGATCAATAACCAACAATGGGATCTGGATACCCATGTTGGCTTCCACATGCTCCACAATGATCTCATCGGATGAACCACGATGTCGGGGATTCAATCAATCCCGTATACAATTCCGTTTGTCTATCAGTATGATACTTGCCCAAGATTCAATCGTCGGTATCTCTATACCTTGTTCAATCTCGTTACCGGTAAGTCTCTTTATTCATTCCGTAATACATCATCCCGTGGCTAACTCCTTAGTCACATTGAGCTCTTATGATGATGTCTTACCGAGTGGGGCCAGAGATACAAATCCCAGTCTCGATTCATGCCAACCCAACAGACACTTTCCGAAGATACCCGTAGTGCACCTTTATAGCCACCCAGTTACGTTGTGACGTTTGGCACACCCAAAGCATTCCTACGGTATCCGGGAGTTGCACAATCTCATGGTCTAAGGAAACGATACTTGACATTGAAAAGTTTTAGGAGACGAACTACACGATCTCTTGCTATGCTTACGATTGGGTCTGGTCCATCACATCATTCTCCTAATGATGTGATCCCGTTATCAACGACATCCAATGTCCATGGTCATGAAACTATGACCATCTATTGATCAACGAGCTAGTCAACTAGAGGCTCACTAGGGACATGTTGTGGTCTATGTATTCACACATGTATTACGGTTTCCGATTAACACAATTATAGCATGAACAATAGACAATTATCATGAACTAGGAAATACAATAATAACCATCTTATTATTGCCTCTAGGGCATATTTCCAACAATTAAGCCGCGACTTATGGTTCCTTTACAGCGAACGCCCGGGTGTTGGGTAGAGGAATTACCCTTCGTCTTATGGAGCATCAGAAACACCCCTAACAGTTCTACGGGTTTTACACCTTTGTTTATGGTGTATGGTGCCGAGGCGGTCTTTCCCAGCGACATCTGGCATGACTCGCCAAGAGTGGCGGCTTACGTTGAGACAGATAATGAAACGGCACATCAGGACGCGTTGGACACTTTGGAAGAGGCACGAGAGCTAGCAGCGGGCCGATCAACGATTTATCAGCAAGACCTGTGCCACTATCATAGCCACAGGGTCAAGATCCGGACGTTCCAGGAAGGTGACTTAGTGCTCTGGCTGATTCAAGACCAGACGAACATGCATAAGCTATCCCCTCCATGGGAAGGACCCTTTGTAGTCAGCAGAAATCTCAACAACGGGTCATATTACCTCATTGATATCCGGGATAACTCAGATACGACGGGTCAGGAGACCCGCCGGCCATGGAACATAGCGCATCTCCGACGTTATTTCACTTAAAGGGTGTCAAGACCCTTCATACTACCATTGTACATATCATAGTTATATAAATAAAGTAGCATCCTTGCAAAGACGAGGCCTCTGCTGTTTCACACATCCTTATTCCTATGAGAAGATGTTAAAAAAATGTTCCAGTTGATGCATCAACTGAAATTGGTGAAACGTGGCTTCTTACCTTCAGGTGTAGCTTATAATGCTTATTAGCCAGGCGTTATGCCATAAAAAATCCGGCTCAGAAAAATGAGCCGCGGCGAGGGCGGCTTCTTACCTTCGGGTATAGATTCTAACGCATACCCGCCGGCGCTTTGCGTCGTATTGCTGAAAGGAGGCTTCTTACCGACGGGTATCGCTTCTAACACCCAATCAGCCGGCTTTATGCCAAATCTCCGGCTAACATGTTAGTCGCGGTTGTGAAGGGCTTTTACCGACGGGTATCTAACACCTAACAACCGGCAAATGGTGGCTTCTTACCTTAGGGTATAGCTTATAATGCCTATTAGCTAGGCATTATGCCACAAAAATCCAGCTCAGGAAAATGAGTCACGGCGAGGGCGAATTCCTACCTTCGGGTATAGGTTCTAACGCCTATCTGCCAGCATTTTATGCCGTATTGCCAAACGGCAGCTTATTGCCTTCGAGTACAGATTATAATGCCTATTAAGCCGGCTTTATGCCACAAAAATCCGGCTCAGGAAAATGAGTCGCGGCGAGGGCGGCTTCCTACCTTCGGGTACAGCTTCTAACGCCTATCCGCCGGCGTTTACGCCGTATTGATGAAATGGCGGCTTATTACCTTTGGGTACAGCTTATCAGCTGGCTTTATGCTACAAAACTCTGGCTAACACATTTAGCCATGGAAGGAGATTATTAAGTCTTCTCGGCCGACTCTCGCTCCAAGAAGAGGAAACAAATGGCGATGTATATAAAAGGGCATACAAGGAGGATAGCTGATTGCAAAGCCGGATTTTCTCATTTAAAGAGTTCAGCAGAGCAAATATCACAAGTAATATATTACACACACTTTTAGTGGAGCCCAAAAGTATTAATCAAGTCTTTCAAAACCCTTACGACGGGTCATGGAGAGTCAGCTGTTACAAGTTTTTTTTACGGCAAGGACTAGCTAGCTGCCGGGTCATCCTGCTCCGGCTCTTCAGTGACCCCGATCTGGAGATTGTCCAAATCCCAGTTGCAGTTCGTTAGAGCCGCTAAAGAACCTTCTGCAAAGAAAGCAAGCGGGTCAAGGTCAGGAGCAAAGAGGTCCATACTACGGTCATGCGTTAAGTCCTTGCGCTCGTAAAGCGGGCCGTGGATTCTCTTTTGGTCAGGGCCATAAGCCGCCTCGTAGGTCGTCAGACCAGCTGCCTCCGCTAAGACGGAAGCCAGCACCCTGGAATCCTTCACGCACCGGCTATAGTAAGCGTCGGTGAATTCGGATCCGTCGTCTTTCTTGGAGGGGAATCCATCCATCATCTTGACTGGCATCAGCTCCGGAGAGAAAGCCAAGGCCCGGCTGATGCTTGCAATCGCCCCTTGACGGGCGGCTGCTTTCTTTAACTCGGCAATTTGCTTGGGAATGGTGGGCAAGAGCTCCAAGATGCCCTTGAGAGTCGCCGGAATCTTGTGTTTGTATCGTATGGCTTTAATGGTGCACACCGCGCCGCAGTACAGCTGTTCTGTCAGTGTATAGATAGCCTTCAACAGCAACAGACTGTCAGAAGCCAGTTGCCAGCTCCTAGGGCCTGCATAAGTCGGAAATTTTATGATGAGTCGCCAGGACAAGTATTATATGACCATTGAAGCACAAGTTGTCAGAAACTTACCAAAGAGGGTGGCTGTCATTCTGGTAATATGACGCTTCAAGTCTTGGAGTTCATCTGATACGGCTATCAGCCGCTGATCAGCGTCATCCGCTTGCTTGGTCAAGGAGGCTTTCTCAGACTCGGCTGACTCCTTAAAGGCGGCAAAATTGGCCTTGATTGTAGCCAAATCCTCAGAGAGGAGCTGACACTTCTCGTCTGTGGCACTCCGAGCCATTTGTTGAGCCGTCAGATTGGTCTTCAAATTAGTCAACTGTGACCCGGCTTGAGTTAAAGTTTCCTGTGGCATGTAAAAGCATAGCATTAGTACGCAAGTCTCCAAACAGATCGCAAGCAATATGTATGACACTTGGGGGCTAATGTCTATTTTCAGAAGTCTGGCAGAAAAAGTCCTGGCTCAACTTTGAACTAGATTGAGCCGACCCTTGGGGGCTACACCGCTCAGATCAAATTTTCTAAAAGTCCCAAGTCGCCGCAGACGTGCGACCCGACACTTGGGGGCTACAGTATTTAGCGGTTTAAACAGGCTATGAGGTTCAAGTTCAAGACCCGACGCATCACATGCGGATGAGTGGGCCCTTGGGGGCTACACTCGCTGAAGCTTTATGGGTATTAGACGGGTATAAGTCCCAGGTTGCTGCGAACAGGACAACCCGACACTTCGGGGCTACGGAGTTGGTTTTTTCTATAAAGGAGGATCAGCAAAGACCTGGCTCAACTTTGAACTAAATTGAGCCAGCCCTTGGGGGCTAAGTAAGGTTATAAAAGGAAAAGGAGTACCTCATATTTTTTCTTCATCAGAATGACCAGTCGATGCTCCAGATCCTGGCTAGTGGAAAGCCGGTTCACATAACCGGCGTGAAGCTCTTCGGCTGTCATATTCTCAAAGGCAGAAGATTCAAACTCCAATTTCTTCGAGGCTTCAGCCGTCTCCTTATGCTTGGTCAGCACGTGAGCCGGGGGAGACTGGAAGCCAGAGCCGGTGATCACGACGTCAGGAGTGGCAACATTCTTGGTCATCTGGGTAGGACTTGGTGGCTTTGAAGGATCCCTTGGAGGGCTCTCTAGGATGATATCCTCAACAGCCGGCCCAGCGGATGCGCCTGGCGGATTTACATCTGGGCGTGGTTCGTCTGGTTGTTCACACTCTGGCTCTTGAGCTGCAGGGCTGGGGGAGGACTTGTTCGTCTTTCGACGCTTCGCTTGAGCCCTGGAGAGCACGAACGTCAGAACCCAAGGGTTACAGCCGCCAAAGGGAACAGAATGCACGGTTAAAGGAAATACTTACAACGGATTGATCTTAGGAGGCGGCAGGGCGGTTGCCGTAGAGTCGCCAGAGGAAGGTGACCTCTGAAGAGATGGTTGAGAAAATATAAGACAATATTGGAATGGTAAAGCAAACCAGTCAAACAGGATATACATACCTCTGCAGGGTGCTTCTTTGGATCCGGGGAGTTCGGTAAGCCGGGCGCGAGATCCGTAGAGCCGGCACTCCGGGTCTGACGACGATCAGCCTGTTGTTGCTTTTTAAAAAGAAATTGAGGGTCCAGATAAGAAATAGGATGAGAGAGAGGACCTTTTCCAATAACCCGCTGTGGCTTCCAGGGGACAAAATATTCTGAGCCGGAAGAAACGTAGATTACCTCAAGGGCGTTGGCACGGCTGGTCTCTACATCATCCTGTGAGTAAAACAGGTGTTAGTGAAATGAGAAGACAAAGTCTCAGAAAACAGTTAAAATTTTACCTCTGAGCCGGATGATTGTGGCGGGTCAAACCATCCCTCTTGCGGGGCGTCCTTCTTGGGCTTCTTAGCCGGAGCCTTCTTCTTGGCTTTCTTCAAAGTAGGAACGTATTCCTTCTTCTAGAAATTAGAGTCCGCCTAAAAAAGTAAGCCGGTTAATGGCAGTGAATCAACAAAATACAAGTAAGTCAAGAGAGGAGGATGGGAAGAATCGCCTTACATCTGGGCCCGGATTAATAGCACCAAAGGGGGGTAGCCCGATAGCGCTGCAGGCTCCGGATGCCTCATGGACGAGACTACTGATAGCAGTGGTGATCTCGTCTTCTGTCAAGGTTGACCGGCTGAAGTAGAGTGAGCTATCATATTTGCCCTTGTACTTGCACATAAGGCAGCTTTTGTGGCTTAACGGCATGATCTGCCAGGAGATCCAGCAGCGGATCAGGTCCAGTCCGGTTAAGCCGTTGGCCATGAGGGCCTTAATCTTCGCATGAACTGGCTCGTATCTTGCACGCTCTGAAGCTGACAGCCGGCCAGGAAGCTCTGAAGTTGTCTTGAGCCAGGAAGGACGGTAACCCGGCAATGGACGTTCGCCCTCTAGAGAAGTATCTTTGCAATAGAACCAAGTTTTATTCCAGTCCTTTGGGTGACTTGGCATCTGCATAGCCGGAAAGGTGATGTCCCGACGCCTCTAAATAGAAATTCCGCCCAGCTCGAGACTCGGACCAGCCTTCACTTCAGTTTGGCGGTTGGCATAGAAGAATTCCCGGAACATGCCTACCGATGGCTTGGTTTGCAGATAGACTTCACATAATACTTGAAAGTTGCAGATGTTTGAGACGGAATTGGGGGCAAGGTCTTGAGGATGGAGTTTGTAAAGATGAAGGACATCGCGGAAGAATTTTGAGCCGAGAGGTACGAAACCCCGCTCAATATGGTCCGAGAAAACAACCACCTCTTCTTCTTGGGGAACGGGCTTCAGTTCATCACCCGGGACCCGCCAGTGGATGGCATCTTTGGAAGGGAGAGTGCCAGCGTGAACAAAGTCCATCAAAAACTCTTCTGTAATGCATGACCCGACCCAGTTACAGGAGTTCGAAGCACGAGGCATTCTGCCGGCTCGAAGACTGTGAAAATTAAAACACGGCGGGTCAAGAGGAGACTAAAATCTACGGCGGCTTACGAGCTTAAGGATTCTATATATAAGCTGATATACTCCGGCTGATGAGAGCTGGCGCAGTATGGCGAGTCAACATAGCAAACAAGGGAGTGAAATTCGGCTAAGTCCTGGAAAACACATTTCGCAAACTACCGCTATGTTTATGGATCTACAAAACAGGGAAGTTTCTATTTTAGACCTTGCAAAGAACATGCGAAGCAGAGGAAGCTAAAACAAGAAGAAGGAGCCATGATGAGTCCGTGAATTACCCACGGCCGCCCCGTACGCGGTGGCGCGGCAGGGATGAGCGTTAAAGGTATGGCCAGCGCCGGAGGAACCCGAGCAACGGCGTCGGAAAGAACCCGCACGGCGGTGACGGAGTTTTTTACAAACCCTATCGGCGCGGTAATGGATCTAAAGAGAAGCACATGCTTACCGGTGATGGTGCAGCGGAACGCGGACGGGAATCTGGTTCGCACAGGTTGATGCAGCGGCTAGTCGTCGATGGAGTGGAGGCGGCACCGGAGCTGGGGGCGATGGAGGCAGTCGCGTCAAGAGAAGGAAGACGAGGAAGCGAGCGGGAGAATGGAATAAATCACCTGGGGCGGTCCTATTTTAAAGGAGAAAGTGGAATGAGCACGAAAATCCAGGCGATAGAAACGTTTTGGAGGAGGCAGATGCCTCGATTTTTGGGATGGTCACTTAATGCGAAGATTTGGTGAGTATCTCAGCGAATCTTTGCTGCAGGGTCAACGTGACGTCATGGCGGGTCATTCCGGGCGACTCGCCAAAAGAGCAAGACAAGAGGGTGAAGTGAGCAGGCTCAAATCAACCTGGGGCCTAATGTTGGGGATATAACCCCGTGGTATGACCCGCCCTAAGGGCTCTAGGTTATATTTGGCGGCTCGTATGCTGACCCAAAGTGAGCCGGTGGACCTAAGGCCCAGGAAGCTTGGCGGCTCATAAGGTTGGCCAGACAGTGGCCCAGAAGACCCGGGTGAGTAAGCCGCCCGGGGACAACTTGGACAGGAAGATAGAGGAAGAATCGGATAGACAATGAGAGTCGGTTACCAATTGTATGACCCGTGGTCTTGACCTCCTATATAAGTGCAAACCAGGGGCGACTTAGAGATCAGGTTGTCGAGTATTAGGTCAAGCTTTAGCTCCCTTGTAATCGATACATCAAGCAATACAAGCACAAGCAGGACGTAGGCCATTACCTCGACTTGAGGGGCCGAACCGGGGTAAATCCGTGTCTCTCATCCCCGTCAACCCCTTTGAGTCCATCACATTAGCAATGGCCTCGAACCGAAGTCCGTTCACCCGGACATCTGCCGTGACGAAACCACGACAAAGTGTTAGAAGAAGAAGTTATTGAAATGTTTGGAACTAAATCTTTGAGTGATGAGCATGATTGCAATATTGATAGTTTAATTCTTTGAATATCCATGATGATAATGATATGCAAAGCCACAAGTTTGGGGATGCTATGTTTGATGAAGATGATATTTTTACTCCCCCAAGTTTTGATGAGCAATTTGATTATGATAATGACATGCCTACTATCTATGATGATTATGATGATGACATGTATGCTATAAAGAGTGATAGTAACCATGAAACTTGTCATCATGATTTTAATATTCAAAGTTTTTATGTCAATCAAGTACCTCATGATAGTTATTTCATTGAGTTTGCTCCCACTATTATGGATGAGAAGAAGTTTGCTTAAATGGAGAGTCATAATTTTTCTATGCTTGTAGATCATGAAAATAATGTTGTATGTGATATTTATATTTTTGAATTTCATTCATGATGCTACTGAAAATTATTATGAGGGCGGAACATATGTTTGTAGGAATTGCAATAATATCAAGTTTGTGTTCAAAGTTTTGAAGTTATGCCTATTTTGCCTTCCTATGCTAGATGATTCTTGTTACCATAAATTGTTTGCTCACAAAATCCCTATGCATAGGAAGTGGGTTAGACTTAAATATTCTTTTCATTATATTCATGATGCTCTCTTACATGTTTCAAATACTATTCTTATATGAGCATCATTGAAATCATCATGCCTAGCTAAAAGGCATTAAAGAAAAGCGCTTGTTGGGAGGCAAGACAACACTTTTACTTTACCTTTTTGCGTGTTCACATGATTAAGATACTGTAGTAACCATGTTTTATTCCTTTTATTTCAATAAAGTGCCAAGTAAAGCCTTTGGGATGACTCACATGATGAGTAGAATTGATGCTGAACCAAAACAAAAACTTTTGACTCCAGTACATGAATTTTCATTTTTTATTGGAGCGTGATAATGATCTGAAATTTTTACACAGTCTTAATATACAAATTCTTTAGGATTTCCTAGTTGTTCAGAATTTTTAGAGACAAGGAAGTATTCTTAAACTACAGATATTCACAGACTATTGTGTTTTTGACAGATTCTGTTTTGCATGCATGGTTTGCTTGTTTTAGTGTTTCCATAGCTTATATTTAGTGGTATAAATTATGGTAATGGTATAATACAGTAGGTATTATGTGAGAACTGTTATTAATCTTGTCTTGACAATACCTAAGTGAATTATCTATCTTTATTACACTAACCCTTCTCACGAAGTTCCGTTAAGTTTTGTGTGATTGAAGTTTTCAGTTTTGGGTGAGACACCGATATGAGGAGAGCAAGGAGTGCCAAGAACCTAAGATTGGGGATGACCAAGGAACCCCAAGGTAATATCCAAGGAATATTCAAGTGCCTAGGCTTGGCGATGCCCAAGGCACCCCAATGTAATATCCAAGGAAAACTCAAGCGCCTAAGCTTGGGGATGCCCCGGAAGGCATCCCCTCTTTCGTCTTTAACACTATATGTATATCTTACTTGGAGCTATATTTTTATTCATCACATAATATGATTTTTGCTTGGAGCGTCATTTTATTTTTTTATTTTTCTGTTAGGTGTTATTTATAAACTTGTTTTTCAATAAAAAGTTCCAAGAATTGCCTTTAGGATGCTTGAATTGCATGTTTGATATGTGCTGTGTGAAAACAGAAACTTTTGCTGTAGTATTTGAGTCTTCATATTTTACTAGAACGTGGAAAGTTTCTGAAATTTTTACAAAGTATTTTAATCTAAAAAATTTAGTATGCACTAAATTTTCATAATTGTTTGAGTTACAGAAGAACACTGGTTTAATAGATTTCTACAGACTATTCCGTTTGGATAGATTGCTGTCATAGTTTTGTTATCTACTTATCCTATAGTTTCCATATCCTATATTGGTTGATATAAATTGTGGAAATGATAGTATACAGTACCTAATTTTTGGAAATTATTATGCAACTTGTCTTGGAAGTACATGAAGTGTTGATTTGTTCTTATGTGTACTAACCTATCTCATGAGTTCTTTTCGAGTTTTGTATAGATGAAGTTTTTGAGAATAAGTGAAACCAGGATATGAGAGAATTGAACGAGATACAAAAGCTCAATCTTGGGGATGCCCAACTCACCCCAAGTAAATATTTCAAGAAGTCTCAAGCATCTAAGCTTGGGGATGCTATGCATCCCACCTCTCTTCTTTAACAATTATCGGTTAGCCTATGTTGAGCCTAAATTTTAATTCGTTCACATGATGTGTGATATTCTTGGAGTGCTATTTTGGTTTTGCTTGCTGTTGAATAAAATACTCAGATCTTAAAATATTTATTTAGAGAGCGAGCCCTCACATAGCTACTTGATTGTTTACCTACTCATTGATCTTCACTTATATCTTTTTGGAGTAGTTTGTCATTTACTCTCATGCTTCACTTATATCTTATGAGTAAATGGTTGAATGAATTTAATATCATAAATCTGAAATTATATATGTTCTATATGCTTATCCCATGGGGAGTAATTACTTCACATATAAGAAGTATAGGTGGTAAAATTTATTGAAAGTTAGCAAACACCGCATTGGTCACTTGAACAATTAATGAAAGAATATTGAAGGAAGAGATATTTCACATATAAATATACTATCTTGGACATCTTCTATGATTGTGATCCCCATTAATTATTTTCAAACCTGAGCAAATTAGTTGAAGTTGGACAAGGAAGACAACACAATGAGTTATGGTTGCATATATTTGCATATAAGTTATATTGTTATGGATCCTCCAACATGTGGTGCTTGCTTAGGATCTTTTGCTAGCAAAAAATGCGTACTAAGTAGAAATACTACTTGTGCATCCAAAAACCCTTAAACCCGATTTCTTGCCATGAGAGTCCACTATATCTACCTATATATGGTATTTCAATGCCATTCGAAGTAAATTTGCATGTGCCACCTCTCAAATTTCAAATGAACATCTATTTTGTGTGCCTGGACCCCTCATGGAGTGACAAGGGGTGGTAGCTATCTTCCATGTTAAGTAGGTTATTCTCATGATGAGTGTTTATTCACTCATCCTTGCACGAGAGGGGCGGTAATAGGGATTCCCAGTCCCAAAAAATGCAAAAAATTAAACAAAACTCCCCCAGGAATGTTGTTGGTATGGACGGTACCCATGGATTTGGCTAGCCATGGAGTGTGTTTATTGGTGGAGGGGGAGTAAAAATTTACTTTTACTGCTTGGGAACAACCACTAATATGTTTAACTTGGAAGATATTAATGACTCTTGGTCGTAACTTTGACAGGAAGGGTGCATCTCCCAAAATTATATTCATCTCTGTTTTAAACAATGAGCTCTGGCACATATGCAAATCCTTGCTTCCCTTTGCGAAGGGACTATCTATTTACTTTCATGTTATTTACTTTTGATGTTGAGTCAACTTCTTATTCCAACCTACTTCTATTAGTTGGCAAGCATCATGTGGTGGGGAAAGATCTAGGCACATATGGCCAGTCAAATATATTTGATCATGACTTATCATTGTTAACAATTATCTATATGATAAATAAGTTGGGAGGAGAAACATTAAGCCCCTATCTTTCTCTGTGTTCGATGGATGCTATTTGTTCTAAAAATATGCTTTGAGTGTCAATAATCATGGAAGACTATATGATAGTTGAGTACGTGGAATTTGCTAAATCAAAGCTCTTACATAGAACCTTCCTTAAAATAAGATGAATTCCAATTGTTCGATGACTAGGAATATGGTTTGCTAGTTTTCAATAAACTTTATGGTCTATACTTTAACATGTGAATAGCTTGTTACTTGATCATGAGAAGTATTTTTAGATGAGATACTATTTATGGTTTATATTGATGCTACCTAGAAAAAGTGATTGGAATTATCATTGATTAAACTTGTGCACTTGCTAGCAGTACACTTCATTAATTATTTCTTTTATCATTTACCTACTCGAGGACGAGCAGGAATTAAGGTTGGGGATGCTGATACGTCTCCAACATATCTATAATTTATGAAGTATTCATGCCATGTTTACAATAATTCTATATGATTTTAGTCTGATTTTATTAGAACTAACCCGGACTGACGCTATTTTCAGCAAAACTACCATGGTGTCGTTTTTTGTGCAGAAATAAAAGTTCTCGAAATGGGCTGAAAATTTACGAAGAATATTTTTGGAAAATATAAAAAATACTGGGGCAAAAATATACTGGAGAGGAGTCCTGAGGCAGCCACAAGCCTAGGGGGCGAGCCCCCCTAGGGCGCGCCCCCTGGCTTGTGGGCCCCTTGGGAGTCCCCTTGATGTGAGGCCGACGCCAAAAATTCCTATAAATACAAAAAACCCTAGAAAGAAACCTAGATGGGGAGTTCCACCGCCGCAAGACTCTATAGCCACGAAAAACCAATCGGCAACCCGTTCCGGTACCCTGCCGAAGGGGGAAACCATCATCGGAGGCCATCTTCATCATCCCGGCGGTCTCCATGATGAGGAGGGAGTAGTTCACCCGCAGGGCTGAGGGTATGTACTAGTAGCTATGTGTTTGATCTCTCTCTCTCATGTTCTTGAGATGTCACGATCTTGATGTATCGCGGGCTTTATTAATATAGATGAATCATATGGAGTTTTCCCCTCTCTATCTTCTTGTGATGAATTGAGTTTTCCCTTTGAAGTTTTCTTATCGGATTGAGTCTTTAAAGGATTTGAGAACACTTGATGTATGTCTTGTGATGGGATATCTGTGGTGACAATGGGATGTTCTATTGATCCACTTGATGTATGTTTTGGAGATCAACTTGCGGGTTCTGTGACCTTGGGAATCTATGCATAGGGGTTGGCACACGTTTTCGTCTTGACTCTCCGGTAGAAACTTTGGGGCACTATTTGAAGTTCTTTGTGTTGGATTGAACATGATGAATCTGAAATTGTGTGATGCATATCGTATAATCAAGCCCATGGGTACTCGAGGTGACATTGGAGTATCTATGTGACATTAGGGTTTTGGTTGATGTGTATCTTAAGGTGTTATTTTAGTACGAACTCTAAGGCTGTTCGTGACACTTATAGGGATAGCTCATACAATTGATCAAAAAAGATAACTTTGAGGTGGTTTCGTACCCTACAATAATTTCTTCATTTGTTCTCCCTATTTATTACTTTGGAGTGAACTCTTTGTCGCACGTGAGGGATTTACATATGATTCAACTATGTCAGTATTGTTGAGAGAACTTACACTAGTGAAAGTATGAACCCCAGGCCTTGTTTCCAAGCATTGCAATACTATTTGTGCTCACTTTTATCATTAGTTACCTTCTGAAGATTGGAAATTCGACAAAGGTAAAGAGTCAGGTATAAAGTTTAAGTTTGCTGGTGTTAAATCTTTTATGGAAACTGATACTTTCCATGATTTTATAAATAAATGTGGTATTGACTCTGAGATAGTCTCTTCATTATGTGAATCATTTTGTACTCATGTTGATCTCCCTAAGGAGAAGTGGTTTAAATATCATCCACCCATTGAAAAATGATTGGAAGAACGTGTTAAAGTTAAGAAGGAAGAAATGATTGTTAGTCATGTTAATCTAGTTGTTCCTACTTCTCACACTGAGAAACCACCTTTTCCTGTTAGAATTAAGGAACATGCTAAAGCTACAATTGTGGTTAATAAAAGTTATGTTAGAACACCTAAACCTTTTGAACAAAGAAATGTTGAACCTAGTACTGATATGGTTAAAGATCTCCTAGTTGATAACATTTAAGGACATGTTATGTATTTCTATGATGAAGCTGCTAGAATTTCAAAATAGGTTAGAAACCATCAGGATAAGTTAGACAAAAATAAACCCGTTGGTGGCATGGATGTTGTTTCTATGAAGATTGGAGACCATCATTATTATGGCTTATGTTACATGTGTGCTAGTGTTAGTGCTATACCTTTTACTTTATATCAAGAAAATATGAATGACATAGCACCCTCTGAGATTGAAGATATACATGTCACCATTAAACTTGCAAACAGAGACACTATTTCACCACTTGGGATTGTTAGAGATGTTGAAGTTGTGTGGAAAATTTAAGTACCCTACTGATTTTGTAGTACTTGGTTCAGAACAAGATAACCTTTGACCCATTATATTTGCTAGACCTTTCTTGGATATTATCAATGCTAAAATTAATTGTGTTACTAAAAAGGTTACGGTAAGATTTAGTGATGTGTCTCATGAATTTAATTTCTATAAGTTTGGTAGAAAACCACATGAGAAAGAATTACCCCGCAAGGATAAAATAATTGTTCTGGCTTCTATTGCCATGCCTCCTACTGATCCATTAGAAAATATTTGCTAGACCTTGAAAATGATATGCATATGAATGAAAGAAATAAGATAGATGATATATTTCTTAGACAACCTATTCTTAAACACAACTTATTAGTTGATATTGTAGGGGATCGTCCTCCACCAAAAGGATATCCCGTGTTTGAGCTAAAGACATTACCTGATACATTGAATTATGCTTATCTTGATGAAAAGAAGATATATCCTGTTATTATCAGTGCTAACCTTTCAGAGTATGAAGAAAAGAGATTACTTAAAACTCCGAAGAAGCACATGGATGCTATTGGATATACTCTTGATGATCTGAAGGGCATAAGCCCCACTCTATGTTAGCACAAGATTAATATGGAACCAGATGCTAAACCTATTGTTGATTATCAACACCACTTAAATCCTAAAGCCCCACTCAATGCCGCTTAAATCCTAAAGGAAGCAAGTGGTAAGAGCTGAAATACTAAAGCTTCTGGAGGTAGGTATAATTTATCCCATTTCTGATAGTAGATGGGTAAGTCATGTTCATTGTGTTCTTAAGAAAGGAGGTATAACTATTGTTCCTAATGATAAAAATGAACTTATTCACAAAGAATCATAACTGGTTGTAGGATTGTAATTGCATCTAGTGCCCCTTATTTATTTTTGATGTATTGAAGACTTATAGGTTAAGGGACTAATGTGTTTGTGAGTATACACAAGTTCTATAAGTCGTTGAGGAGTTTGATATATACGAAGAATGTCAACCCTAAAAATGAATGTCTTCAGCTAAAGACTTTGATGTTTTCTTGAAGACTTTGATGTTTTTCTTGAAGACTTTGAAAATGAAGAAATTGGTGTGACCTTGAAGATATTGATATGAGGACTATAAAGCGTGAAGACTTTTGTTTTTGTAGTTTCATTTCTTTTATTTGAGTCATGGGAAACACCATACTGTTAAAGGGGGTCGAGGTAATACTAAGGAAAATTTTCCAAGTGATGCTCATCTCAAAAGCCTACACATAACCAAAACACTCTAGTGAAGCCATTGGAAATCTCTTGCAGTTCAGTCAAGTTCTTCAGTGACAGAGACTAAGTTGTTCCGGTCTTTGAGGAAATTGATATGACCGAGGAGTTAGGATTTCGCCAGTGTGAATTGCCGACTATGAGGAACATGATAGCCTTTGAGGACTTTCATAGTTCAAAATTCCGATCGTTGTTGTGCTTTGCGCCAGCTGTCCCAAATATATTATCCACATAACGGTCATATCATTGGGGGCATTTATGTGTTATCATATCGGGTTACCCTGGCTATAAATAGCTGCCCCCTCAACCACTAGTTGGTTAGCTTCTCCGAGAGAGATATTGACAAGTGTCATTTGAGAGGAACCCATGCTTCGAGGACTTTGAGAGAAAATCATCAATGAGGAAAACCCAAAACCCGAACACCTAAAACCCAAAATGATTGAGCATCATTGAAGATATTGTTCCAGACGATTAGGTATGATGGTCAATGTCAGTGTCAAAACCGGTGGATCTCGGGTAGAGGGTCACGAGATGTGGACCTTGGATCGATGGGTAATAGGGGATGAAGGAGACAATGTTTACCCAGGTTCGGGCCTCTTGAGGAGGTAAAACCCTACGTCCTACTTGATTATATTGATGTGGATGAGAATTCCAGAGTTGATCTACCTCGAGAACGTATGAGCTACAACCCTAGAGAGTCGACCTCCCTCTACGAATGGTATCCTCTGGTTTATATAGACACTAGGGGTACCTAGGGTTACACATAACCGAGCTTCACCTGGGGATAGATACGTTTATCATATCTTCAAGACTTGGAGGACATGCCAATCTTCGGAGCTTTCCTTCTTAAACACGGGGTTCATCGCGTAGTCCGACCTTTCACAGAGCGGCCCAAAAAATCGGCCCATGCGAGAGGGACCAACGGCCACAGGACCCCTTAGTCCCGGACTCCCTCAGTCTAGAGCATCCAAGAGGAAATTTTGGATCACCGAGTGACCGAGTTTGTGAGGGTTTGGAAGTCCACCATGAAGATTTACAACAAGTGTTGGGTGAGGTTTGTGTGACCTCAGCTCAAGGAGAATACAATAATGACTGTGTGTCCTGGGACTGTCAGTCCTTTGGTTTAAATACCAAGCCGCTCCAAACGAGACGTACAACTATTACAACAGTTGGAACCGGGTCATCAAACCATTGTCTTCACAAAGCTCCTGGTTCTATTTCCTCAACCCTTTTATTTCCTCGAGTACTTGTTGATGAAATTGATCGTTACTGTTTGAAGACTTTGATTGAAGACTTTCTCAAATTGCTCATCTCAAATTCTTCACTCACCTTGTATTTCGCTTGCTTATCCTAATTACACGCTACCTGTATTTTGTGTATGTTTCATTTCATCATGATGACTATGTTGCTGCTATGTTATGCATGCACCTGAGTACTTATTCCACTTCAAGTAGTTCTTCACCTAGAAAATTCATCAAGTAGTAACTCCTACGTGAAGAATTTGTAAAAATTGCCTATTCACCCCCTCAGCGATATAACGCACTTTCAATTGGTATCAGAGCAAGGTACTCCCTTGTTCTCTGTGATTTTGGTTTAACCACCTAGAGTTTCAATTATGTCGACTGCAGGTATGATCAAGGTCTCTACGGGTTGTCCTACCTTCAATGGGACGGATTACCCCTACTAGAAGAACAAGATGCGCATGCATCTTGAAGCAATTGACAACGTATCTGGTATGTTGTGGAAAATGGTGGTCACTCCCACTATCAACGCTGCTGATGTGAAGATATTCAAGCAACTCGACTCTCAAGCGAATAATAACACATCTGGCCATCTGAGTAAAGGTCAGTATGGCAGAGTGTGTGCTTTGGAATCTGCGACACTTATCTAGGAAAGGTTGTACAAAGTTAACGAAGGAGTCTCAACTCAACGTGACTCTCGAATTGATGTTCTTCGCAATCTCTTCAACTGCTTCAAAAGACTCGACAAAAAAAAGTTTAGCAAACTTTTGATCGCCTCACTGATATCTCCAATGAGGTTCAAGCACTTGGAGCCAATGATATCACCGACCATGAGGTGGTGAAGAAACTACTGAGATCTCTTGATTCTTCATTCGATACACTGGCTTTGATGATTAAAGAGCATGGAGACTACAAGTCACTAGATCATGGTGATATTCTTGAGAGACTCAATACTCATGAATTCCAACAAGCTGAAAAGAGAGATATCTATGGGCCAAGCTATGGAAGATCTCATGCACTGAAGGAAAAGGCAATTTCCTCATCTGAAGCTAAAGACACTGATAGTAGCCTTGATGATCCTAAAGAACCGAGTCAGGAGCTAGCTATGCTCGTGAGGAAATTCCATAAGTTCTCGAGAAGAGGTTGATGACCCACAAGTATAGGGGATCTATCGTAGTCCTTTCGATAAGTAAGAGTGTCGAACCCAACAAGGAGCAGAAGGAAATGACAAGTGGTTTCTATTGGCGTACTAGTGGCGCACCTGTTTTGGCTACTAATGACGCACTACAGGTGCGCCACTAGTAATTAATACTAATGGCGCACCCTTGGTGCGCCATTAGTATACCAGATACTAATGGTGCACGAGGGAGTGCGCCTTTAGTGTATCACACGGTGCGCCATTAGTATGCCTCCCAGGGGGCCATATTTACCTTGTGCTCTGGCTTACTAATGGCGCACTTGTGGATGATGCGCCACTAGTGTGCTTACTGCAGTGCGCCACTAAAGTGCAGAGTGGTGCACCACTAGTATGAATATTAGGGATTTTTTTCTTTTCTGATATTTGCACAGGTTACAAAACATATTACTGCACAGAATATAGACAGCACAACATATAAACAGCAGATTTATCAAATACAATAGAAGATTAGTCTCCGAATACAATTCATCATATTAGTCTCCGAATTTAAAATACCAAACAAAGTTAGGACATTACAAGTCTCGAGACCGCGACTAGCGAGTTTGTCTTCACATTACAAGTCGATATCGATCATCTAAACTACCATCACATATAAGAGAGCTGCGGTCATCATGATGAGCATCATCGCGATGAAACTGGTCTTCATCCGGTTCCTCCAACGCTCCCTCCTCTCTCCCGCTAGATAGCGTGCGTATCTAGCTTCCGCCTCCGCCCTAGTGGTGTACCCTTTGTAACTGTTACCGCTGAAATGGTGAACCTGTCTCCAACACTCCTCCCAGTCGTCGTAGACTTCGGGAACCTTACCCTTGTACACAACATACGAAGGCATCTCTATGCACTAGCCAAACAAAACGTTAGTAGCAATTCACAGACAATACATAAGCAATATATAAGTATGCAACAAAAGGATCGGAAGAGAAAAGCAACACATTAATAGCATGATTCATGGTCCTACTAATAAATAGCATCGATTACATATAAGTTGAACGACTGTCCAAACCAAAGAGACATACAAGTTCATTAAAGTTTAATATTACAACATGAGCCAATCGACATTTCAGAACTACATAACATCACTACTTTCGACTCGACTCAGGGACCGGAGCGTGGATGAAGCCACCGTCTTTCGTGATGGTCATGAAAAATCACGGGCGTTGTCAGCCTACATTGTAGAATTGTTTCTATCTCACTGTTGGATGGTTGATATCTAAGGTAGAACTGCCCCGAGGTATGAAGGACATCTTTATGGATGATTTCCGCAAACTCCGACTGGATGCGATAGAATTCTTGTCTGATGTCCGCGTCCTGGATTGCTGACAAGCGTGTGGCCCAATCTTTGAGATTATTTGGTAGCAGAAGGTGATGCTGGTCCCGTATGATCGCCCGCATGTGATGGAGGGCGTAGTAGGCATCCTTCTGACTGCCAGGCGGCTGCTTGACGCAGGGGAACGTTGTATTGTGGGTGAACACGTGCTTGCCGTACCTACGAATTGTCCTGCTGAAGGTGCCTCCAGACCTGGCGTAGCCGGGGAGAACATCATCAAGAACTTTCATGATATTTGTGTAGTCTTTCTTCGACTAACTCAAAATACGTGGCCATGGAATATTTCAGGCTTAAGAGGATGAGTGTGCAATGTGTGTCACTGCACAAAACACGGAATGTTAGAAAAAAAAAGAACGATTGAAATCTAAGAAATCATATGTTACGGGGAGGTGAGGGGATGACTTACTCGGGAAAGTAAGGCACGAGGAAGTTATCCTTATCTGGGTTTGCCAGAATGACGCCTTCAAGGTGTGAACTCACGACTTGCCGGTCCCCAGCGCTGCCCAAGATCTTGGCACGCATGTAGAAGGGGTCAACTATCATGATGTCCGGGGTCTTGTCTCTAATGATCCGCATCTCCATACTCAACGAAAATAGCCGAACGAAGGTGTAGTGCAGTGGATGAAGGTTAAACATAGCGAAGATGTCATCAAACCGCAGGATGATCATACCCCTGATGGTGCTATCCACAAAGCCCTTGCCCTCTGGCACCTTGGCCACAAAAACCGGGTATGCCACATCATTCTCGAAGAGACGCCGCTTCTCCAAAGAAAGAACACTGTCATGCAGACTCCGCATAGCACCGGTTGCAGCATTGAGCAGATTAGTCGGTAGCATCGGCCTAACCGCCACATGCACCCTCCTCGAGATATCCTTAGGTGAAGGTGTCCCGTCCTGAGCACGGATCGTACTCGGTGCCGGCTGGCTTGCACCGCCCTTGTTATTCTTTCTTTACCGTCCCTTCTTCTTCTGCTGTAATGGGATCGAGTTCTGCTCATAGACCGCCTTCTTGAGTGTGTTGGGGCTGATAATATTTCGCACCTCGGCTATCTAAGGCTCGGTGAAGGTGGCAGCTGGAGGCGTCTCCTGAGAACTGAACACCAGACGACGCCTGTTGGAATTGGGTTTCTCCGCGGTACCAGCTAGATCACGGTCGTCTTTTGCAGGGTTGGGTTCTTGAGAAGGAGGCCCGAAGAATTCGTCACCGTACCCATGTTTGGCAAAGTACTTATCGACGTTGGTAAATGTACCGTCGTCGTCGTCCGGATCCTGTGCCATATGCATGTCTAGATCGTGTGCCATATGCATGTCCGGCATGTCCGGTAGCGTTGCGGCGTTCTTGCCAGGGCTTGGCGCCGGCACGACTGGTGGTGTTGTCTTTGGGGTGGTCTCCCCCGCTCCCAAACGAATCTGGCTCTTCGGCCAAAGCAGGGGCCATCTTACGTAGGCGTTGAGGGTCATCACATCGTCTTCATCGGCCCCAGCGGGTCGAATCGGAGGTAACAAGTCGTCGCAACCTAGCAGCACCCGAACCAGTTCAACCCTATACACGGTGGGTGGCATCGGATTACCATGGAACACGGGGTTGCCCGGTTGAACGATTCTGCCCTTGGCGACATTGATCAACTCGCCGCCCACGAAGTGCAGGAGAGTGCATGGAACATCGGCGACGCCCTGCGAAAACATGTAGGGTGTCAGGGATGCCCAGTCAAAGGCAAGGAGATGAAGTCATCGGCCGAGAGTCTTAGTTACCATGATGGCTAATGTTGAGACACCGCCAACGGCGGGCGTGCAACTGACGGAGGGGCCGCTTACTGCCGAGGTGCCGGGCGGCGTACACCCGGGTGCATTAAGCTCCAATGCCCGTGCTGGCGCCGGAGACACCAATACCGCCTCGGCCAGAGACACCAATGGCGCCGCCTGTGCGTTGTGCGAGTTGCTGGCCGTGAAGCTAGGAACTGGGGGCGGCCCCTGTTGGCTGCCCGCAATCCACCCCCGCAGCCCCTCAAGCAAGGAAGGAATAATGGCGGTGATTGTCGTTCCCAGTTGTTGTTACACTTGCTCTTGGACCATCTCCGGAATCCGAGCCACTTGTGCCTTGAGTTCTTGAACCTCGCGCACCTGGCTTTCCGAGCTGGTCTTTCTCTCCTTTCGCACACCAGCGTTATAGTATGACGACCATTTTGTGGACAAGCCTTTGCCGGCCACACGACCAGCTGACGACGGCTTACTGAACTTATCCTTGTTTTTCATTATGTTCAACGCCCTATTTAAATTATTGTCCCAAGGGGAGCTTTGAGATGACCCCGCTCTACTGCTTTCAGTCTCCTACGGAAGGAATGTGAACCATTTAGAAATTTGGCTTCATTAATTAGAATGCAACCATATGGAGCTAATTACGCGGGGGTGTATTCCTTACCAGAACACGCTCAAGTGCCTTGGTCTTCTCATCCATGGTAAGCTCCTTTGTTACCGGGTCCACCTTGTATCGGGCCCTGACATAGTTCCTGGTCTGCTTGTCACGGTATTTCTCGAAGCGGGGCGGTAGGCCTTTCTCGGCACGCTCCGCATCCTCCTTGTCCCATATAGGTTCCGCCACTCTGTAACCACTGGGACCGAGTTGGTGGACCCCTAAGTTCAAGTCCCGCATATCTTTCCCCCACTGAATTGATTCCACGGTTGCGCTGCTCTCGCACTTGATCGTGAACTCCTTCTAGTCATCTTCGCTGATGGAAGGATTTTTTGCCTTGATCTTCTCAAAACTATCACCTTTGTCAATCATTTTCTTCACTGCGCTTCTCCAAGTAGACAAGGCCGTGCTCATCTACGTGAGGGCGACACTGTTCACTTTATTCCCCGAGAGGCGTGTGTTTGCGACGTCACCGGGGAACTTGTATCGTTCGTGCAACTTCGTGAAGAGGAGGCTGCGCAAATTCCCTCGGTCACGATGCCTTAGGTTCTCGGTGTTGATCGAGACGGTGCTCCGGAGAATGCACCCGAGCTGAACCGAGTACCCCTTGACTAATTCTTTGGGTGCTATTGGATACCCCTCGGAGGACACTTCAGTAAATTCCTCCTTGACGGTGCCGAGCACGTTTGGGCGCCGGTCCTTCCATTGCCTCTTCGGTTGGCTGCCATCTGTGCGTGCGCTGCCATCATCAGTGGTGGCATCCTCGGCGGCACCATCAGTGGTGTCATCCCTGATGCCACTAGGGGTTGTGTAGTCGGGATCGGTGTCTTCCGCGGCGTCCTCATAGCGGTGAGGTTCTTCCTCCATCTCCTGGGACAGCTCCCAGAATGCCTTGCCCGAACCGCCGGCCTCATCGTTATGGGCCATGTTTCGGTCTAAATAGGAAAAAAGTTTAGTTTGGTGCATCATTTGCTTCCATATTGTTGGTGTTGAAAAGCCTAGCACATGATGTGTTTGATATTCGGCATCTCACGTGCTGATAGGAGTACATATCTTGACTAGAAGTCTAGAACCATTACCAAACCAAACATATCTTGTACAGTATATTAGGCATATCATTTCGAAGCGGAAGCAGATGCATCTGAACTTGAACATAGTTAGAGAACATGTCTTAGTGGCAGTTCTATGTAAGGTAACTACTCCCTCTGTACCGAAATACTTGTAGTTGGGGGAACTTGTACTAGTTTCCTCCAGCTACAAGTGTTTTAGTTACAGAGGTAGTAGATGTGGTTCAGTAGAGGCATCTACTCATTTGATAATGATCACCAGCTATATGCAAATATACTCCAGGAGGAACAGAAACTAATCAGTAACCTGTTGACAATAAGATGCCACTGGTCAAACAGATCATCAACTCAGGGGCTTGTAAGACATGTATCTCCATCTCATTCCGGGGGGCAGCACTATATACTTTCCCATGTTTTATTTTATCAAGCACATATATTGTAATTAATCTATATCCAGTTGCAAACAGAACTGGATCCGATTCCATCCATTCATATGTCTCTCACCTTGCTAGTCAGTGTGGCAGCAGCACACTGATAGTAATGGCTGGCATCCAACATAAGTACATGAAACAAGATGGAAAACTCACAGTTGCAGCAGTGCATGCATGTTCCGAAAGAAGCACCTCCGCATGCAAAGATGCACTTAAAACAAGATTACAACTTACACATCACTATATTCTCTAGCCACTCCCTATGGAACGCTAGCTAGTCCAAACAACAAGTTCCAGTCGCTTAGGGGTCATGGTTCGACGAAAATCAAAATGGAGTCAACTTTCAAGCAGCCGGCTCATGCATTAGTCGCAAGTGCCCCATATGTCCTATTTTTAGCAAAGTCATGCTAAAATTCACGGAAAATTTCAGCATGACCTTTGCTGAAAATAGGACATATGGAGTACCCGAATTTGCCGGAACGGAAATTAATCGACATTCCGGCAAACTCAAGGGCCTCCGAGGTACCTAAATTCAGCATAACCACGCATAGCAAGCATCATGTCCACAACATTAGACCATTTAACCATGCATCAGACCATAACATAAGCATGCATCAGACCATAACATAAGCATGCATCAGACGACATAACCATGCATCATATCTAATATCTCATTGGTGCACAAATTTGAATCATGATGATACCTCAGGTCGGCCTAAAGGGTTCCAAATTTTCAGTCAACTTGCAACAAAAGAACACAACATAGATTAGCAAATTTATATGAACAAAAGAACCAGTGGAGGGAAGGACTACAAAAAGAAAGATCAGGCAGTAGCAAGGCAATGTTTATGGTTTACTATCCTGGTTTTAGTTATATAGTTATGAGAAAGATCAGGCAGGTTGGCAAGATAATAACATCTCTTAGCTGACTTTTTTTTATATCAATGCTACTCTTATTCTGGGGCAGACATGTATCTGAAAAAAAATTTATTCATTCTTCGCGCATTGTTGCCATCCATTTCAACTCCTACTCATTTGATTTATTTTGTCTATTGTGTAAGTTATTATGTACACTGCAGTGACTGAACTGTTGTGTGTTTGTTCAGGCCGCTCTCAGATTCCAGTTAAGTGTTGCGTTGTGTGCTACATATTTTTTTAGGCAGAAACATCTATTTCCTTCAATGAAAATTAAGTGTTGTTGTTCTTGTGTATACAAGGATAAGTACCAGCATTGCTGTATTAGGGTGAGTGGTAGCATACATCTTGTTGATGGGCGAAATGCACTAGTATTTGCATTGTGCGGTTCAAAATGCCTGCATTGTTAATATGGTTATATATATATCTCACAGCAGAACTATTGTTCTATAACTGCTTCATACAGGAAATATTCCCAAATTCGAATTAAATCGGTGAAACTCCAAGCAAAATTGTGGTCATATACACTGTATGTTAATCGGTGAAGCCAGTCATGGAAGGCATTCAGATGTTCGAAGGGTACTATGCAAGTTGACACACTGGAACAATTAAGCTGCTCGACATAGGAACCACACACCACACCCATCTCCAGTAAAGAAACTGAAACGAAACTGAAATCGGAAAGTTTTTGACGACAAGCCACTACAAGAGAACCAGTTTTTGACGATAGTGTATGGGGTTGTTAAAAGTTAGATTGTGGTTGTTAAAAGAACCATGGAGAAGAGAAGAGAACACATACGGTGGCTGCAGCGCACGGTGACAAGCGACGGCGACGGACAGCGACGGGGAAGAGATGGACGGCGCGGAGACCCCTCGCGCGGTGACGTACGGCGACCGGGAAGAGATGGACGGTGCGGCGACGGGGAAGAGACGGATGGGGTGGCAGTTTCCGGTGGGTGGGGGCGGCATAGGAGGGGGGAATCGGCGGCGGTGGAGAGGGGAATCGACAGAAGAGGAGGGGGGAAGCCGTCGATCTGGTTGGTGCCACCTGAGAGAAGACCTCTCGATCCCAGGGGTGAAGCGAAGCAGACCGAAGATAGCAATGGCGCACCTCCCAGGGGTGCGCCATAAGTATATCGATAGCAATGGCGCACCACTAAGGGGTGCGCCATAAGTATATAGATAGCAATGGCGCACCACTAAGGGGTGCGCCATAAGTATATCGATAGCAATGGCACACCACTAAGGGGTGCGCCATAAGTAACTTTTTTTAGTTGCGTCTAATAATTTTTTATTTGTTATTTGAAAAAATTTATGAATATGAAAAAATTTATGAATATGAAAAATATCATCAAATATGTTATTTGAAAATATCATCAAATTTGTTATTTGAAAATATTTGAAAATTTTTCATAAAAATTGGTATACCAATGGCCGGCGCACCTCCTAGGGGTGCACCTTCAATATTTTTTTGGATTTTTAGTTGCATTCATTTGTGAATTGATAAAACATTTATGAATACAATCGAGAAATGAAGTCTACAATTTAAATACAATCGATCTTAGCTAGCTATCTGTTCACAATCTTCTTGCCCTCATTTTTTGCAAATGGAGTTCTTCTTTTGAATGGACGTCCTTTAGGTAGGGTGGTCCTGCTTCTTCTTGTGGTGTATGTTGGTACTTCATCGTCGTCATCATGTTCCAGCTTCGGGTCGCCGTACTTGTCGAAGTCTTGCTCATTGGCGACTCCATCCATTCCGATGATTTTCCTTTTGCCTCTCCTCACGACAACACGACTGGGCTTTGACGGGTCGGTAATGAAGAAGCATTGGTCCACTTGGGAAGCCAGTAACCATGGCTCATTTTTCGTAGTGGTGTTTGCGCCCGCGGTCTTGGATTTGGCTTCGGGTATAACCCTGGTGGTGAAATACTGGTCTTCTTTTAGGACGCTCTTGTCCCATCTGACACGGAACATCGGGACCTTCTCTCTAGCGTAGCTCAGCTCCTAGATCTCCTCGATCCTTCCGTAGTATCTGTCCTTGTCGTTACCGGTGTAGGATTCCATCATTACCCCAGAGTTCTGATTGTTGGAAATATGCCCTAGAGGCAATAATAAATTAGTTATTATCATATTTCCTTGTTCATGATAATCGTTTATTATCCATGCTATAATTGTATTGATCGGAGACTTAGATACATGTGTGGATACATAAACAAAACCATGTCCCTAGTATGCCTCTAATACACTAGCGCGTCGATCAAAAGATGGTTAAGGTTTCCTAGCCATGGACATGAGATGTCATTTGATAACGGGATCACATCATTAGGAGAATGATGTGATGGACAAGACCCAAACTACAAACGTAGCATATGATCGTGTCAGTTTGTTGCTACTATTTTCTGCATGTCAAGTATATGTTCCTATGACCATGAGATCATGCAACTCACGGATATCGGAGGAGTGCCTTGTGTGTATCAAACGTCGCAACGTAACTGGGTGACTATGAAGGTGCTCTACAGGTATCTCCAATGGTGTCTGTTGAGTTGGCATGGATCGAGGCTGGGATTTGTTACTCCGTGTGACGGAGAGGTATCTCGGGGCCCACTCGATAATACAACATCACAATGAGCCTTGCAAGCAATGTGACTAATTGTTAGTTGCGGGATCTTGTATTACGGAATGAGTAAAGAGACTTTCCGGTAACGAGGTTGAACTAGGTATGGAGATACCGACGATCGAATCTTGGGCAAGTAACATACCGAAGAACAAAAGGAACATCATACGGGATTAACTGAATCCTTGACATAGAGGTTCGACCGATAAAGATCTTCGTAGAATATGTAGGAACCAATGTGGACATCTAGGTCCCGCCATTGGTTATTGAGCGTAGAGGTGTCTCGGTCATGTCTACATAGTTCTCAAACCCGCAGGGTCTGCACACTTACGGTTTTGTGACGTTTCGGTAGTATAGAGTTATGTATGGTGGTGACCGAAGGTTGTTCGGAGTCCCAGATGAGATCTTGGATGTCACGAGGAGCTCCGGAATGTTCCGGAGGTAAAGATTGATATATAGGAAGGTGGTGTTTGGACTCTGGAAAGTTTCGGGCATTTTCGGTAGTGTACAGGGAGTGACGAATGGGTCTCGGGGGTCCACCAGTGGGGCCAACCCACCCCATGGGCCAAAGTGGCGACCCACCATCCCCTAGTGGGCTGGTGGGGTCGTCCAAGGTGGCCTAGGCACAGGAAGAGAAGGCCCAAACCGAATTGGGGTGGAGTCCTCCCCAAGTTCCACCTCTCGTGTGAGAGGTGGACTCTTCGGTGGAGGAGGACTCTCCCTCCACCAGTTCGGCCGAACCAAAAGGAGAGCCCTCCTTTGGGCGCAGCCTCCTCTCCCCTCCTCCTATATATATGAGTGGTTTTAGGGTTTTTTGGACAAGGGATTTTCATCCACGTCTAAACCCTACTTCTAGATCAAGTTCCTCTAGACTAGACTAGTTCCGCAGTGCTTAGGCGAAGCCCTGCCGGATTTGCTCCACCACCATCACCGGAGCACCGTCACGCTGCCGGTGAACTCTTCTCCCTCTCCACTTCCTCTTTCTGGATCAACATGGTGGAGATCGTCATCAAGATGCACGTGTGCTGAACGCGGAGGTGCCGTCCGTTCGGCGCTAGATCGGAAGGACCGTGAACAAGATCGCGAGACCGTTCGTGATGAGTTCACCGGACGGATCGTGATGAGATTGCGGGACGGATCGTGATGAGATCACGGGACGTATCGTGATGAGATCACGGGACGGATCGTGATGAGTTCACAGGACGGATCGTGATTGGATCGCGGGACGGATCGTGATGAGATCGCGGGACACTCGGCGATTTGGATCGCGAAGATGTTCGACTACACCAACCGCGTTTCTTAACGCTTCCCGCTTAGCGATCTACAAGGTTATGTAGATCCACTCTCCCTCTCATAGATGCTCATCACCATAGACAGATCTTGCATGTGCGTAGGAAATTTTTTGTTTCCCATGCAACGTTCCCCACACTGATAACCATCGCTCTTCATGTCCTTTCCCTCGGTGTAGAATGTGTAGCCGTTGATATCGTACGCCTCATACGTCATCAGGTTGTGCTCGACACCCTGTGACAAGGTGAATATGAGTTGTTCTTCTGCGGAAGAATCCTCATGTAAAGGGTACGATAGAAGCTTCTTCTTGAACCAACGCGTGAAACATGAGTTGTGCTCTTTGATTATATCTCCACCCGTCCTCTGTTGGCCTCGGTCATTGTACGTCTTCTCAATAAAGGTTTTGTGCTCTACCACCCAAGGATCGACCATGTCTATGTGTTGTAGCGCGACTAGGTTTGCTCTTTCAAAGTTGGCGAGTCGACCCTCGAGGTCGACATGCATTTCGCGGCGACCCTCACGGTGACCCCATCCAGCGAGCCTGCCGAGGTGCCTGTTGACGGGCAGACCAACGGGGTTCTCGATGCCTAGATAATTAATGCAGTAGGAGATGCACTCTTCGGTCAAAAAGCCCCTGGCTATGCTTCCCTCTGGACGTGGCATGTTGCGAACGTATCCTTTGATGACACCATTCATCCTTTCAAACGACATCATGCTGTGCAGGAACATTGGCCCAAGTTGGATGATATCCTCCACGATATGGACCAGCAGATGCACCATAACATCGAAGAATGCAGGTGGGAAGTACATCTCAAGCTCGCATAGTATCACCACGATCTCTTCCTGTAGCCTTCTGAGTTGCCTCACGCCAACCGACCTCCGAGAGATGACGTCAAAAAAGTTGCATAGGCCAAATAGCGTTTCACGGACGTGCGCGTCCATGATCCCACGGATTGCAACTGGAAGTATCTGCGTCATCAGCACGTGACAGTCGTGAGACTTCATCCCGCTGAACTTCTGCTTCGCTGAGTCTAGGTATCTACTTATCTTCCCCGAGTAACCGTAAGGAAGTTTTACTCCTACGAGGCAGGTGAACAACCGATCGATCTCCTCCTGACTTAGAGTGAAGCACGCGGGAGGGAAGTCATTTCCGGTCTTCTTGGCCTTTTTGCCTTTGCAACGACTTTCCGTGTCCTGCTTCGCCTCATCATCATCATCATCATCATCATTAGCGTGAAGCTCCTCCCTGATACCCATTGATTTCAAGTCTGCCCTTTCTTTCGGCCCATCTTTGGTCCTCTCTAGCATGTTGAGCAGGGTACCAAGCAGACACTCGCACACGTTCTTCGTGATATGCATGACATCAAGGCTATGAGGCACACGGAGGATCTTCCAGTACGACAAGTCCCAGAAAACAGACCTCATTTTCCATACCTTCACCAGCGGCTTTGGCGCCTTTCGCTTCTTTCCCAGCTCTGGAGCCTTTCCCGGCGGTGGGCACTCTTTCCAATTTTTCAACAACTTGTCTATTTCCTCGCCGCTCCTCGTACGCGGGCGTCTTCGGGGTTCGGTTTCACCATTGAACAGATCCTTGCGTTTTCTCCATGAGTCATCATCGCGAAGCCACCTTCGATGTCCCATGCACACGGTTTTCGAAGACCCGGGATCTCTATCTAGCTGGCGATACGTTGTGTCATCCATGCACCTGACGCATCCATAAAATCCATGGACCACCTGCCCCGGGACATATCCGTAAGCGATATAGTCGTGCACCGTCGTGAGCAGTGCGGCTCTCATAGGGAAATATTCTTTCTCTACGGCGTCCCACGTATTGGCTGGCGTTTTCCACAGTGTGTCTAGCTCCTCTTTCAGCAGCCCCAGATATAGATTGATGTCGTTCCCTGGTTGTTTCGGCCCTTCAATTAGCATACTCATGTGAATGTACTTCCTCTTCATGCACAACCAGGGGGAATGTTGTACATCCACACAAACACAGGCCAGGTGCTATGTGTGCTTCTCTGGCTGCCAAACGGATTGACTCCATCAGTGCTCGCGCCCAGCATGATGTTCCTTGGATTGTTCCCAAATTCTGGGTGTTCGAAGTTCAACACTTGCCACTGGCTCGCATCCTTAGGGTGACTCAGCATCTTGTCTTTTTTATTTATCTCCGGATCATTTGCGTCATCTTCTCGCTTCTTCTCCTCTCTATCCGCGTGCCAACGCAGGAGCTTTGCTACCTTAGGGTCCGCGAAATACCGCTGCAGACAAGGAGTGATCGGAAAGTACCACACCACTTTTCGAGGAGCTTTCTTCCTCTTCTTGTATCGAGTGACGCCGCACACCGGACATATGGTAGACTCCGCGTGCTCATCCCGATAAATGATGCAATTGTTCATGCACACATGGTATTTCACGTGCGGTAAATCCAGAGGACACACGATTTTCTTCGCCTCGTCAAAACTGGTCGGGCACTTGTTCCCCTTGGGAAGACGTTCGTGCCAGAATGACATGTTCTTGTCGAAGCATGCGTCGGTCATTTTGTGTTTTACCTTCATCTCCAGAGCCATGAGCATTACTTTCAGGCGGGTATCCTCGGGCCTGCATCCTTCATACAATGGAGTAACCGCGTCTATCTCCAGTTGATCCAGCTTGGCTTTCTCTCGGGCGGCAGCTCTTGCGTTATCCGTCTGCTTGAGAAGCAGCTCTTGAATATGTGTGTCCTGCACCCAGCCCATCGATGGTCCATCGTCGTCTGCTCCGGCATCTTCATCTTCATGATCATGCCCTTCGTCTGCTCCGGCATCTTCCTCATCATCATGTCCGGCATCTTCTACATGATGACTGTGTACTGCATCTACTTCGTGATCATGTCCTGGAGATTCTTCGTCTTCTCGCCCGCCCTCGCCGCGGTTGTCTTGCTCATGCCCTTCCTCATTTCTTGCCCGGCCCCCATGGATGACTTCATGATCATCTTCATCACCTTGCCACCGATAACCATCCATGAAACCACGCAAGAGCAGGTGGTCCCGCACCTGTATGGAATCCGGGTCCATAAGGCTCCTCAGCTTGCATCTTCGACACAAACATCTTATCTCCGTCTTGTTCTTTTGAAGCATCTCGGCCTTCAGGGAGCTCAAAAACCTATTCACGATGCCTTCGGTCATCATGCGGACCATGGTCGCCTGCGGGGTAGAGCAAAACAATATTTTAGAACCAAGAAAAAATTTGGCATGCCTTTTCCTAAAAATAGGACCAAAAATAATGCATAGTGCCAAATTCTTGCCGAAACGGAAATGAATCAACGTTCCGGCAAAATATTGGCAACTATCGCATTTCAAATACCGGTACCTGCAAACACAAACATATATGCAACACCACAAACGTATGCAACACCACAAACATACATAGATCTAGCTAGGCCATAAAAAGTGCATGTGCACGTTGTTGGAGGGAGAAAAAAGTAGATCTACAACATAAAGAAAGCTTTCCCCTTACTTACCTATCAAAAAAAGGTAATTTAACCACTTAATTTGGATGAATCTATGGTGCAAATGAGGTGAGGTGGAGGAGGCAGCCGAGACAAGCTTGGAGGAGGTGGAGAGAATGAAGTGGGGAAGTGAGTGTGGTAGGTGGCTGTCCAAAATATCTAGCTGGTCCCAGGTTACTAATGGCGCACCACCTACAAATGCGCCATTAGTAACCCTGGTTACTAATGGCGCACAAGTTAGGTGGTGCGCCATTACTAGTTTTGCAAAAATAAAAATAGAAAAAATATAAGTAGTGGCGCACCTTGTGTGTGGTGCGCCATTACTAGTTTGAACTAGTAATGGCACACTATACACTGGTGCGCCATTACTAGTTATGAAAAAAAAGTAAAAAATTTTTTGTTAGTAGTGGCGCACCGTGTGTGTGGTGCGCCATTACTAGTTATAACTAGTAATGGTGCATTGTGCCCTGGTGCGCCATTACTAGTTATGGAAAAATAAAAAAAAAGATTGTTAATAGTGGCGCAACGTGGGTGTGGTGCACCATTAGTGTCCATCACACTAACGGCGCACCAACACATGGTGCGCCACTGCTATATAGTAGTGGCGCACCACATGTGTGGTGCGCCATTAATGTCCATATTATCTATAGCCCTTTTCCTAGTAGTGAAAGGTAAAGAGTCAGGTATAAAGTTTAAGTTTGCTAGTGTTAAATCTTTTATGGAAACTGATACTTTCCATGATTTTAGAAATAAATATGGTATTGACTCTGAGATAGTCTCTTCATTCTGTGAATCATTTTGTACTCATGTTGATCTCCCTAAGGAGAAGTGGTTTAAATATCATCCACCCATTGAAAAATGATTGGAAGAACGTGTTAAAGTTAAGAAGGAAGAAATGATTGTTAGTCATGTTGATCTAGTTGTTCCTACTTCTCACACTGAGAAACCACCTTTTCCTGTTAGAATTAAGGAACATGCTAAAGCTACAATTGTGGTTAATAAAAGTTATGTTAGAACACCTAAACCTTTTGAACAAAGAAATGTTGAACCTAGTACTGATATGGTTAAAGATCTCCTAGTTGATAACATTTAAGGACATGTTATGTATTTCTGTGATGAAGCTGCTAGAATTTCAAAATAGGTTAGAAACCATCAGGATAAGTTAGACAAAAATAAACCCGTTGGTGGCATGGATGTTGTTTCTATGAAGATTGGAGACCATCGTTATTATGGCCTATGTTACATGTGTGCTAGTGTTAGTGCTATACCTTCTACTTTATATCAAGAAAATATGAATGACATAGCACCCTCTGAGATTGAAGATATACATGTCACCATTAAACTTGCAAACAGAGACACTATTTCACCACTTGGGATTGTTAGAGATGTTGAAGTTGTGTGGAAAATTTAAGTACCCTACTGATTTCGTAGTACTTGGTTCAGAACAAGATAACCTTTGTCCCATTATATTTGCTAGAACTTTCTTGAATACTGTCAATGCTAAAATTAATTGTGTTACTAAAAAGGTTATGGTAAGATTTAGTGATGTGTCTCATGAATTTAATTTCTATAAGTTTGGTAGAAAACCACATGAAAAAGAATTACCCCGCAAGGATGAAATAATTGTTCTGGCTTCTATTGCCGTGCCTCCTACTGATCCATTAGAAAATATTTGCTAGACCTTGAAAATGATATGCATATGAATGAAAGAAATAAGATAGATGATATATTTCTTAGACAACCTATTCTTAAACACAACTTATTAGTTGATATTTTAGGGGATCGTCCTCCACCAAAAGGAGATCCCGTGTTTGAGCTAAAGACATTACCTGATACATTGAATCATGCTTATCTTGATGAAAAGAAGATATATCCTGTTATTATCAGTGCTAACCTTTCAGAGTATGAAGAAAAGAGATTACTTAAAACTCCGAAGAAGCACATGGATGCTATTGGATATACTCTTGATGATCTGAAGGGCATAAGCCCCACTCTATGTTAGCACAAGATTAATATGGAACCAGATGCTAAACCTATTGTTGCTTATCAAAACCACTTAAATCCTAAAGCCCCACTCAATGCCGCTTAAATCCTAAAGGAAGCAAGTGGTAAGAACTGAAATACTAAAGCTTCTGGAGGTAGGTATAATTTATCCCATTTCTGATAGTAGATGGGTAAGTCATGTTCATTGTGTTCTTAAGAAAGGAGGTATAACTATTGTTCCTAATGATAAAAATGAACTTATTCACAAAGAATCATAACTGGTTGTAGGATTGTAATTGCATCTAGTGCCCCTTATTTATTTTTGATGTATAGAAGACTTATAGGTTAAGGGACTAATGTGTTTGTGAGTATACACAAGTTCTATAAGTCGTTGAGGAGTTTGATATATACGAAGAATGTCAACCCTAAAAATGAATGTCTTCAGCTAAAGACTTTGATGTTTTCTTGAAGACTTTGATGTTTTTCTTGAAGACTTTGAAAATGAAGAAATTGGTGTGACCTTGAAGATATTGATATGAGGACTATAAAGCGTGAAGACTTTTGTTTTTGTAGTTTCATTTCTTTTATTTGAGTCATGGGAAACACCATACTGTTAAAGGGGGTCGAGGTAATACTAAGGAAAATTTTCCAAGTGATGCTCATCTCAAAAGCCTACACATAACCAAAACACTCTAGTGAAGCCATTGGAAATCTCTTGCAGTTCAGTCAAGTTCTTCAGTGACAGAGACTAAGTTGTTCCGGTCTTTGAGGAAATTGATATGACCGAGGAGTTAGGATTTCGCCAGTGTGAATTGCCGACTATGAGGAACATGATAGCCTTTGAGGACTTTCATAGTTCAAAATTCCGATCATTGTTGTGCTTTGCGCCAGCTGTCCCAAATATATTATCCACATAACGGTCATATCATTGGGGGCATTTATGTGTTATCATATCGGGTTACCCTGGCTATAAATAGCTGCCCCCTCAACCACTAGTTGGTTAGCTTCTCCGAGAGAGATATTGACAAGTGTCATTTGAGAGGAACCCATGCTTCGAGGACTTTGAGAGAAAATCATCAATGAGGAAAACCCAAAACCCGAACACCTAAAACCCAAAATGATTGAGCATCATTGAAGATATTGTTCCAGACGATTAGGTATGATGGTCAATGTCAGTGTCAAAACCGGTGGATCTCGGGTAGAGGGTCACGAGATGTGGACCTTGGATCGATGGGTAATAGGGGATGAAGGAGACAATGTTTACCCAGGTTCGGGCCTCTTGAGGAGGTAAAACCCTACGTCCTACTTGATTATATTGATGTGGATGAGAATTCCAGAGTTGATCTACCTCGAGAACGTATGAGCTAAAACCCTAGAGAGTCGACCTCCCTCTACGAATGGTATCCTCTGGTTTATATAGACACTAGGGGTACCTAGGGTTACACATAACCGAGCTTCACCTGGGGATAGATACGTTTATCATATCTTCAAGACTTGGAGGACATGCCAATCTTCGGAGCTTTCCTTCTTAAACACGGGGTTCATCGCGTAGTCCGACCTTTCACAGAGCGGCCCAAAAAATCGGCCCATGCGAGAGGGACCAACGGCCACAGGACCCCTTAGTCCCGGACTCCCTCAGTCTAGAGCATCCAAGAGGAAATTTTGGATCACCGAGTGACCGAGTTTGTGAGGGTTTGGAAGTCCACCATGAAGATTTACAACAAGTGTTGGGTGAGGTTTGTGTGACCTCAGCTCAAGGAGAATACAATAATGACTGTGTGTCCTGGGACTGTCAGTCCTTTGGTTTAAATACCAAGCCGCTCCAAACGAGACGTACAACTATTACAACAGTTGGAACCGGGTCATCAAACCATTGTCTTCACAAAGCTCCTGGTTCTATTTCCTCAACCCTTTTATTTCCTCGAGTACTTGTTGATGAAATTGATCGTTACTGTTTGAAGACTTTGATTGAAGACTTTCTCAAATTGCTCATCTCAAATTCTTCACTCACCTTGTATTTCGCTTGCTTATCCTAATTACACGCTACCTGTATTTTGTGTATGTTTCATTTCATCATGATGACTATGTTGCTGCTATGTTATGCATGCACCTGAGTACTTATTCCACTTCAAGTAGTTCTTCACCTAGAAAATTCATCAAGTAGTAACTCCTACGTGAAGAATTTGTAAAAATTGCCTATTCACCCCCTCAGCGATATAACGCACTTTCAATTGGTATCAGAGCAAGGTACTCCCTTGTTCTCTGTGATTTTGGTTTAACCACCTAGAGTTTCAATTATGTCGACTGCAGGTATGATCAAGGTCTCTACGGGTTGTCCTACCTTCAATGGGATGGATTACCCCTACTAGAAGAACAAGATGCGCATGCATCTTGAAGCAATTGACAACGTATCTGGTATGTTGTGGAAAATGGTGGTCACTCCGTCACTCCCACTATTAACGCTGCTGATGTGAATATATTCAAGCAACTCGACTCTCAAGCGAATAATAACACACCTGGCCATCTGAGTAAAGGTCAGTATGGCAGAGTGAGTGCTTTGGAATTTGCGACACTTATCTAGGAAAGGTTGTACAAAGTTAATGAAGGAGTCTCAACTCAACGTGACTCTCGAGTTGATGTTCTTCGCAATCTCTTCAACTGCTTCAAAGACTCGACAAAAAAATGTTTAGCAAAACTTTTGATCGCCTCACTGATATCTCCAATGAGGTTCAAGCACTTGTAGCCAATGATATCACTGACCATGAGGTGGTGAAGAAACTACTGAGATCTCTTGATTCCTCATTCGATACACTGGCTTTGATGATTAAAGAGCATGGAGACTACAAGTCACTAGATCATGGTGTTATTCTTGAGAGACTCAATACTCATGAATTCCAACAAGCTAAAAAGAGAGATATCTATGGGCCAAGCTATGGAAGATCTCATGCACTGAAGGAAAAGGCAATTTCCTCATCTAAAGCTAAAGACACTGATAGTAGGGGATCTATCGTAGTCCTTTCGATAAGTAAGAGTGTCGAACCCAACAAGGAGCAGAAGGAAATGACAAGTGGTTTCCAGTAAGGTATTCTCCGCAAGCATTGAAATTATCGGTAACAGATAGTTTTGTGATAAGACAATTTGTAACGAGTAACAAGTGACAAGGGTAGCAAAGGTGCAGAAAGGTAGCCCAATCCTTAAGGACAGGCCTGGACAAACTCTTATATAAAGCAAAGCACTCCCGAGGACACTTGGGAATTTCTGTCAAGCTAGTTTTCATCATGCTCATTTGGTTCGCGTTCGTTACTTTGATTTGATATGTGGGTGGACCAGTGCTTGGGTTCTGCCTTTAATTTGACAAACCTCCTACTTATGATTAACCCCCGTCGCAAGCATCTGCAACTACGAAAGAAGAATTAAGATAAGTCTAACCATAGCATGAAACGTGTGGATCCAAATCAGCCCCTTACGAAGCAACACATAAACTAGGGTTTAAGCTTTTGTCACTCTAGCAACCCATCATCTACTTATTACTTCCCAATGCCTTCCCCTAGGCCCAAATAATGGTGAACTGTTATGTAGTCAACGTTCACATAACACCACTAGAGGAGAGACAACATACATCTCATCAAAATATTGAATGAATACCAAATTCATATGATTACTTATAACAAGACTTATCCCATGTCCTTAGGAAAAAACGTAACTACTCACGAAGCATATTCATGTTCAAGATCAGAGGAGTATTAATTATCATTAAGGATCTGAACTTATGATCTTCCACCAAGTAAACCAACTAGCATCAACTATAAGGAGTAATCATATAACATCCCAAAATTCTAAATTTTGGAATGTTATATTAAATAAATAAGTAGGATTGTTTGTTTGAATGTTGTGTGATTGATTGTGTGAAATTGAGTGGAATTTTGAAACTTTTGAAATTTTAATGAGAGGGAATAAAATGACTTTCCCAAAATTTTCTATTTCGAATCCCTATTTAATTTTGAGTTCAAATATTTTCAAAACCCTCTTATAAAATCAAATGAGAGGAGGTAAATGACACTCAAAAATAAGATACAATGTTTTGAATCAAATTTTTAAAAAAAAACTATTTGCCATTTATTTGAAATTCTAGTTTCTTTTCATTTTGGAGTTATTGCAAAAAAAAATACTATTTTTTAAAGTATTTTATTCGGCCTTAAAAAAATGTTCATATTTTAGGATATGTTTCTGAAAATTTTGAGATATAATATGCCTATATATAATGTTTTTATATTTTTGTTTATTTGTTTTTATTTGCTGTTTTTTAAAAAAAAACTGGAAACACTGTTCATTGCGGACACTGTTCATCCGAGAATTAAAAAAAAACTGGGCTGCGCCCCGGCCGGCTGAATCAGCCATGTGGCCCTCTTCTTCTCTCTTTTCCTCTTTGTGTATGATTTTAGTCCCACCTTGATTAGCTTTAGACCTTTGTACCTACCTTACACCTATAAATATAGACCCATAGGTGAAGCCAAAAGTCATCCACTTCGGGTTGAATCGAATCGTTTCGGTTTGACTAGCTTTATAAAAAAAAATCTTCTCTCCGGCCGGGATTTCTGGAAGTCGTCTCCTCTTTGGATTTAGATCTCCTTTGCATTTTAAAGGTATTTTCTTCGTATTTTTTCTTTTATACTCCTGTAGTTTAATATTCCTAGACTAGTATTTCTATAGTAGTATACGATAGAGTAATTAGATTATTAATTAGTCTCCGTATTTACTCATTAGTTCTAGAATTATTTTAGACATCGCATTTTCTTCCGTAAAACAGCTTGACCTAGATTTTTCAAATAGCCATAACTTTTTACTCGTTTATCAGAATTAGATGAAACCAACGCCTAGAGTTTCGTCTTGACCTCACCTATCCAATCAACCTATCACGTCAATTTTTTTCAAATTTTCAAATTTCGATATTTATTCAGATTTATATTCAAACTTTTTTTGATCATATCTTTTTATCCGTAGCTCCGTTTCCGATGAATCCAATTGCGTCGGATCCGTATCAAAGTAATCTTTCCGTTCACAGCATTAGTGTTATCATATCAACATATAATTTTGATCTTGCTCATACTTATCTATTAGTCTCCAAAATGTGTTCACACACCGTAGTAAGCTAATTAAATGCCATATTGAATTGCTTATAACTTTCGATCCGTCATTTTGAACCTACTAATTCTTTTTTCTACACGTTCCTATTGACTTCCCAAATATATTAACATCATTTGGTTCAATCTTTGAAACTTTCAAATTTGAATGATTCAATTTGAATCCGAACCTTCATTTGATCATATCTTGCAACGTGTAACACCGTTTCAATTGATTCTTTTTGCCCCTAAATACTCGTGTCATATATTTCTATTCATAACCATCGTACGTCGGTTCAACTTCTTTTGACCTTCGTGAATTCAAATTCAATTCATACTTGGATTTATAGTTCAACTTCTTTTGACCTTTTCAATTAAATTCTTTCTACAAATAAATTCTTATGCCTTAGACTATTTGTCAAACAACGTTCATGTTGTTCTCCCATACATTGGATCGTCTTCCGTAGTCTCTCCAACCTAAGGTTATATAGTAATAATTCATCATCCATTAACTCTTTTGAGTTGATTCCTTCACCTTTCACCTTACAACCCCATAAGAACCTATCTTTTCTTATTAAACCTAGTATGTTGTTATTTTTGCACCAAGACATGTTTTGTTCTTGCGGTTTTTTTTGTTCTTCGTTTTGGCATGAATATTTATTGAATGTTATTTGCTTACGATAGATTTTCATCGGAGAGTGACGAATAGTTCTATCAAGTTACTTCTGAGAGCGATATTATTCTTCATCAACAGTACATCCAAGTTCACTTTGACCATCTGTTCATACCTATGTTTTATTGCATGTAGTGACATCATTTAACAAACCCCTCCCGTAGTGTTATTGAAATTCTTGTAGTTGAGTAGAATGCATGAGGTAGGAACCCACCACTTGTTACTAAAGCCCCGGGAACGCTAGTTAGTTCAATGCTATGCTAAAGTAGACGGGGTCTGGTATGAGTGTTCGTGAGTGGTGTGAAGAAGGACTCCACGTCAAGACGACAACTTCATGAAGGCTTCTTCAAGACCTGCATATTCAAGACCTCAAGACTTCGGGACTCGAGAAAAAAGTTTTTCAATACACACTACTGGGTGAGGGATGGTTGAAACGGTACCCTGGAGAAACCAGTGGATTTGCCTAGGTGTTGCTGGAGATGGCCAGTATTCACGTGGAAAGCCTCACCCAGACTCAAAGGGAAGGATGAATACTTCATGCTCGGAAGCTTACCTGTGTAGCCACAAGTCATTATGGGCTCTGGCTTGGTTGATCTTTGTTGTGACTCTGCTGGGCAGTGCTACGAGATGTAGTCGACGTTAGGATTGGATGGGCACTGTCAGAAAGTCAGGGAAACACTTTGAAAGACCATGTTTCGTTCATCCGGTTCTCAAACACCAGGCAGTGCGAGGACTTACCAGGAGGGAACGAATCTTGTGGGTAAAGTACACAATACTCTGCAGAGTTAAACCTAATCGATTAGCCGTGTCCCCGGTTACGGACAATTTGAGCTTCTAGACTTGGATCTATCTCTGAACTCTCAACACTGGACTGATAACTAATTGTGGGCAACTTATGATACTTATGGGCATTGAGACATTGGTTGGCGGAACCATGTCATGAGAGGTAACTCCATAGTGAAATTCCTGATATTCCTTTGTTGTAGGAAAATAAAATCAGCTTTTACGCAAAAAAACTCAAACACAGAGCCACAAAGCCTTTGCATATAGAATAGTCTTTATTTTTCTGTTCTACTATGGTGATCTTGCCAGTACATTCAATGTACTGACCTACACGGCTGCAACGTCTTATGTTGCAGATACTCTTCTACGACGGGTAAGAGTACGATTCAGGGTTACGGTCCGCAGTCAACTTGTCGTTGGTGTTATTGGGACTCCACTCCCGTTGACTGTATCCGCTGCTATTTTAAGGTATATATCAGTTTTACGTTAATTACATGTGATTGCACTTTGATATATACATTGATGTACTTTGTGTGCCAGCATACTGATTTAGGGATGGCACAGAAAACACAGAGGCTTGACTCGTTTTGAGTCGGGTCGCTACAGAAATGGTATCAGAGCACATGTTGACTGTAGGACGTGACCCTAGAAACTGGAAAGCCCTTAGGAAATGTTTTCTCGAAAAACTTTGTTTTCAAAAGACCATTTACTTCTCATCTTTTTTTAGCTTTATCAAATGATCTCTCTTAGCTCAAAAAGTTAGAAAATACCCTTTTCCCCTTGACCACACTAAGGATCAACTGAGACCACTCCGAGAAGGACAAGATATCGAAACAACTGATGGTCACTTCAAAGTAAAGAAGATTTCACCCTGCATTAGAAGAGTTGAAGCTACACGAGTGGAAGACTGTGAAGACCCGAAGAAATTGAAGACCATGAAGAATTTCCAAGATATTATTGCCCTAGAAGACCCCAACCCTAACCTTTTCTTTCTAGCCTTTTCGAATCTCGAGGACGAGATTCATTTTAAGTGTGGTACTTTGTAACATCCCAAAATTCTAAATTTTGGAATGTTATATTAAATAAATAAGTAGGATTGTTTGCTTGAATGTTGTGTGATTGATTGTGTGAAATTTAGTGGAATTTTGAAACTTTTGAAATTTTAATGAGAGGGAATAAAATGACTTTCCCAAAATTTTCTATTTCGAATCCCTATTAAATTTTGAGTTCAAATATTTTCAAAACCCTCTTATAAAATCAAATGAGAGGAGGTAAATGACACTCAAAAATCAGATACAATGTTTTGAATCAAATTTTAAAATAAAAACTATTTGCCATTTATTTGAAATTCTTGTTTCTTTTCATTTTGGAGTTATTGCAAAAAAAATACTATTTTTTAAAGTATTTTATTTGGCCTTAAAAAAATGTTCATGTTTTAGGAAATATTTTTCTGAAAATTTTGATATATAATATGCCTATATAAAATGTCTTTCTATTTTTGTTTATTTTTTTTTATTTGCTGTTTTTTTAAAAATTGGAAACACTATTCATTGCGGACACTATTCATCCGAGAATAAAAAATAAAAAAAAACTGGGCTGCGCCCCGGCCGGCTGAATCAGCCATGTGGCCCTCTTCTTCCCTCTTTTCCTCTTTGTCTATGATTTTAGTCCCACCTTGCTTAGCGTTGTACCTACCTTCCACCTATAAATATAGACCCATAGGTGAAGCCAAAAGTCATCCACTTCGGGTTGAATCGAATCGTTTCGGTTTGACTAGCTTTATAAAAAAAAATCTTCTCTCCGACGGGATTTCTGGAAGTCGTCTCCTCTTTGGATTTATATCTCCTTTGCATTTTAAAGATATTTTCTTCGTATTTTTTCTTTTATACTCTTGTAGTTTAATATTCCTAGACTAGTATTTCTATAGTAGTATATGATAGAGTAATTAGATTATTAATTAGTCTCCGTATTTACTCATTAGTTCTAGAATTCTTTTAGACATCGCATTTTATTCCGTAAAATAGCTTGGCCCGGATTTTTCAAATAGCCATAACTTTTTACTCGTTTATCAGAATTAGATGAAACCAACGCCTAGAGTTTCGTCTTGACCTCACCTATCCAATCAACCTATCATGTCAATTTTTTTCAAATTTTCAAATTTCGAAATTTATTCAGATTTATATTCAAACTTCTTTTGATCATATCTTTTTATCCGTAGCTCCGTTTCCGATGAATCCAATTGCGTCGGATCCGTATCAAAGTAATCTTTCCGTTCACAGCATTAGTGTTATCATATCAACATATAATTTTGATCTTGCTCATACTTATCTATTAGTCTCCAAAATGTGTTCACACACCGTACTAAGCTAATTCAATGCCATATTGAATTGCTTATAACTTTCGATCCGTCATTTTGAACCTACTAATTCTTTTTTCTACACGTTCCTATTGACTACCCATATATAGTAACATCATTTGTTTCAATCTTTGAACCTTTCAAATTTGAATGATTCAATTTGAATCCGAACCTTCATTTGATCATATCTTGCACAGTGTAACACCGTTTCAATTGATTCCTTTTGCCCCTAAATACTCGTGTCATATATTTCTATTCATAACCATCGTACGTCGGTTCAACTTCTTTTGACCTTTGTGAATTCAAATTCAATTCATACTTGGATTTACAGTTCAACTTCTTTTGACCTTTTCAATTAAATTCTTTCTACAAATAAATTCTTATGCCTTATACTATTTGTCAAACAACGTTCATGTTGTTCTCCCATACATTGGATCGTCTTCCATAGTCTCTCCAACCTAAGCCTATATAGTAATAGTTCATCATCCATTAACTCTTTTGAGTTGATTCCTTCACCTTTCACCTTACAACCCCATAAGAACCTATCTTTTCTTATTAAACCTAGTATGTTGTTATTTTTGCACCAAGACATGTTTTGTTCTTGCGTTTTTTTTGTTCTTCGTTTTGGCATGAATATTTATTGAATGTTATTTGCTTACGATAGATTTTCATCGGAGAGTGACGAATAGTTCTATCAAGTTACTTCTGAGAGCGATATTATTCTTCATCAACAGTACATGCAAGTTCACTTTGACCATCTGTTCATACCTATGTTTTATTGCATGTAGTGACATCATTCAACAAACCCCTCCCGTAGTGTTATTGAAATTCTTGTAGTTGAGTAGAATGCATGAGGTAGGAACCCACCACTTGTTACTAAAGCCCCGGGAACGCTAGTTAGTTCAATGCTATGCTAAAGTAGACGGGGTCTGGTATGAGTGTTCGTGAGTGGTGTGAAGAAGTACTCCACGTCAAGACGACAACTTCATGAAGGCTTCTTCAAGACCTGCATATTCAAGACCTCAAGACTTCGGGACTCGAGAAAAAAGTTTTTCAATACACACTACTGGGTGAGGGATGGTTGAAACGGTACCCTGGAGAAACCAGTGGATTTGCCTAGGTGTTGCTGGAGATGGCCAGTATTCACGTGGAAAGCCTCACCCAGACTCAAAGGGAAGGATGAATACTTCATGCTCGGAAGCTTACCTGTGTAGCCACAAGTCATTATGGGCTCTGGCTTGGTTGATCTTTGTTGTGACTCTGCTGGGCAGTGCTACGAGATGTAGTCGACGTTAGGATTGGATGGGCACTGTCAGAAAGTCAGGGAAACACTTTGAAAGACCATGTTTCGTTCATCCGGTTCTCAAACACCAGGAAGTGCGAGGACTTACCAGGAGGGAACGAATCTTGTGGGTAAAGTACACAATACTCTGCAGAGTTAAACCTAATCGATTAGCCGTGTCCCCGGTTACGGACAATTTGAGCTTCTAGACTTGGATCTATCTCTGAACTCTCAACACTAGACTGATAACTAATTGTGGGCAACTTATGATACTTATGGGCATTGAGACATTGGTTGGCGGAACCATGTCATGAGAGGTAACTCCATAGTGAAATTCCTGATATTCCTTTGTTGTAGGAAAATAAAATCAGCTTTTACGCAAAAAAGCCTCAAACATAGAGCCACAAAGCCTTTGCATATAAAATAGTCTTTATTTTTCTGTTCTACTATGGTGATCTTGCCAGTACATTCAATGTACTGACCTACACGGCTGCAACGTCTTATGTTGCAGATACTCTTCTACGACGGGTAAGAGTACGATTCAGGGTTACGGTCCGCAGTCAACTTGCCGTTGGTGTTATTGGGACTCCACTCCCGTTGACTGTATCCGCTGCTATTTTAAGGTATATATCAGTTTTACGTTATTTACATGTGATTGCACTTTGATATATACTTTGATGTACTGTGTGTGCTAGCATACTGATCCAGGGATGGCACAGAACACATAGAGGCTTGACTCGTTTTGAGTCGGGTCGGTACAAATCAACACTACTAGCAACCCATAGGTACCAATCTGAGGTGTTGAGACAAAGATCGGATACAAGAGATGAACTAGGGTTTGGAGAGAGGTGGTTCTAGTGAAGATGTTGATGGAGATTGACCCCCTCTCGATGAGAGGATCGTTGGTGATGACGATGGCTTCTATTTCCCCCTCTAAGAGGGAAGTTTCCCTAGCAGAACAGCCCCGCCAGAGCTCTAGATTGGTTATGTCCAAGTTCCGCCTCGAGACAGTGGCGCTTCATCCCGAAAGCTCTCTTCTTATTTTTTCCAGGTCAAAACCCAACATATAGGAGAGGATGGGCGTTGGGGGCCCGCCAGGTGGGCCACAAGCCTGCTAGGCGCGGCTAGGGGGTGGCCACGCCTGGCAGGCTTGCCGCCTCCTGGTGCCCCCCCTCAGGTATCTGTTTCGCCCATTATTTTTTATATATTCCAAAATAATTCTCCATAAATTTTCATGACTTTTGGAGTTGTGCAGAATAGGTATCTCAGATTTGCTTCTTTTCCAGTCTAGAATTTCAGTTGCCGGCATTCTCCCACTTCATGTAAACCTTGTAAAATAGGATAGAAAAGGCATAAGTATTGTACCATAACGTGTAATAACATCCCAAAATGCAATAACTATCAATATAGAATCATGGTGCAAAATGGAAGTATCGACTCCCTTAAGCTTAGACCTCGCTTGCCTTCAAGCAAAAGCCGAGATCAATGAATATGTTCACATGTTTAGAGATAGAGGTGTCGAAAAAATAAAATACGGAAATGAGGGCAACATGAACATATTTAGAACAACAATACTTATTGTATAAGATATCTTATGCTAGAGTAACACTTCAATCACAAGATAAAGTATGAACCAAGAACTCTATTGACAACCAACAAACTATAATCTCAGTCATTGAAGCAATTGACAATTTATCATAACATCGGAAACAGTCAATATAAGAGCTTGTAAAGAAAATCCACATACTCAATCATCTTTTAGTCTTTCACAATTGCTAGCACTCATGCGGTACCCACGAGATAAAAGCTTCAATCGAACACAGAGGAAGATAGGGACTTATAGTTTTGTCTCCCAACTATTCACCTCAAGGGTGATGTCAACAATAATAACTCATGATCACCCACATCCGAGTGGATATATGAGTCTAGATCGTTCCCCAACACATAATGCTTTCAAAGAGAGACGAAATATAGGAAGTGGTGAAGACCACCATGACTCTTGCATAAAGGTAAGTACTAAAAGGTAAAAGTAACAGATAGGCCCTTCGTAGAGGGAAGCAGAGGTTGTCATGCACTTTTTGTTTCTGGATGCACAAACTATTAGTGCAGAGGAACGCCACGTTGTATTGCCCTTTGTGATAGCAACCTTTATTATGCAGTATGTCGCTTTTATTTCTTTACTATCACAAGTTCGTACACCGCTTATTTCCCTTACAATAAAATATCACACATATTTAGGAGCAATTTTTATTGCCTTTTTGCACCGATGGCAACTTAATTGAAGGATCGTATTCAATCCATAGGTAGGTATGGTGGATTCTCATGGCAAAACTGGGTTGAGGTTTTTGGATGCTCAAGTAGTATCTCTACTTAGTGCGGAGGTTTTGGCTATTATGAGGTAAAAGCAAGCACTACATGTTGGAGGATCTAAAATCATATAACTTCTATTCGAAGGCAAGCAAACATAACCCAATATGTTGTCTTCCTTGTCCAACATCAACTTCTTGGCATGTAATATTTTAATGAGTGGTCACAATCATAAAAGATGTCTAGGATAATATATTTATATGTGAATCTCTCTTTCTTTATCACTTCGTTTCAATTGCACAAATGACCAATTACTATGTTTATTAACTCCCAACAAATTTCAATCAACATACTTTTTATATGTGAAGTCATCACTCCCCATAAGATCATTATGTATACTCTTTGATTTTATTCTATTATTCTTTATTCATTACTTTCAAGAGCATAGAAAGCTAGCAAAGCCCTCACATAAGAACTACTTTTTATTATATAACTCTCGGACTTGCTTACATAAGGGGAGCAAAAGCAAGAATTAAAAGGTAGATCATACTAAAAATTTTATTCTACTAGATCAAAAAAAGGATCGAACTAAGAAAGACAAGAAAAAGGAAAAAGGAAAAAGGTGTGATGTGATGCAATACCGGAGCACCTCCTCCAAGCCTAACACAAGCGAAGGGGAGTGCCCATACCCATGTGCTCAGGTGTCCTTCTTCTGAGTTGATGGTGGTGGAGTCGTTGATGAGGATGGGAACTTGTCCAATTTCCTCTTAAGCATGAAATTTTGTTCCCTCAGGTCATCTACTTCATGCTCGAGCTTCAATATCCTTTGTCATAATTCTTCTTTACTCTCCTCTAGAAAACGAGAAGGAATAAATAGAACTTTGGGTTTTCTTCTTGCGTTTGGGAGGCTTGATTTCCTAAACTCCACATGCATGTTGCTACCTACTGAGCTTGCGTTGGTTTTCCCTTGAAGAGGCAAGGGTGATGTAGAGAAGTAGATAAGTATTTCCCTTAGTTGTTGAGAACCAAGGTATCAATCTAGTAGGAGGGACAAGCAAGTCACCAATGGATGCACCTACACAAACAATCACACTCTTGCACCCAACGCTATAATGGGGTTGTCAATGTTGGAAATATGCCCTAGAGGCAATAAATAAAGTGTTTATTATTATATTTCCTTGTTCATGATAATCTTTTATTATCCATGCTATAATTGTATTGATTGGAAACACATTACATGTGTGGGAAAATAGACAACACTCTGTCCCTAGTATGCCTCTAGTGAACTAGCTCGTTGATCAAAGATCGTCAAGGTTTCCTAGCCATGGACATGTGATGTCATTTGATAACGGGATCACATCATTAGGAGAATGATGTGATGGACAAGACACCAAACTACAAACTTAGCATATGATCGTGTCAGTTTATTGCTACTGTTTTCTACATGTCAAGTATATGTTCCTATGACCATGAGATCATGCAACTCACGGACATCGGAGGAGTGCCTTGTGTGTATCAAACGTCGCAACGTAACTGGGTGACTATAAAGGTGCTCTACAGGTATCTCCGAGGGTGTCTGTTGAGTTGGCATGGATCAAGACTGGGATTTGTTACTCTGTGTGACTGAGAGGTATCTCAGGGCCCACTCGGTAATACAACATCACGATAAGCCTTGCAAGCAATGTGACTAAGTGTTAGTCACGGGATCTTGTATTACGGAACGAGTAAAGAAACTTGCCGGTAACGAGGTTGGACTAGGTATGGAGATACCGACGATCGAATCTCGGGCAAGTAACATACCGAAGAACAAAGGGAACATCATACGGGATTAACTGAATCCTTGGCATAGAGGTTCGACCGATAAAGATCTTCGTAGAATATGTAGGAATCAATATGGACATCCAGGTCCCGCTATTGGTTATTTACCGTAGAGGTGTCTCGGTCATGTCTACATAGTTCTCGAACCCACAGGGTCTGCACACTTAAGGTTTGGTGACGTTTCGGTAGTATAGAGTTATGTATGGTGGTGACTGAAGGTTGTTCAGAGTCCCGGATGAGATCCCGGATGTCACGAGGAGCTTCGGAATGGTCCGGAGGTAAAGATTCATATATAGGAAGTCATATTTTGGTCGCCGGAAAAGTTTCAGGCTCATCGGTAGTGTACCGGGAGTGCCGGTAGGGTACCGGGAGACCTCCGAGAGGGGTATTTCGACCCAAGAGGCTTCATGGGCTGTGGGAGAGTGAATATCAGCCCTTAGTGGGTGGTGGAAACTTCCACACAAGTCCTATGTGTCTGGAGAAGAAAACCCAATAGGAAAAGGTGGAAAAAGAAAAAAAAGGGGACGAATCCTAGTCCTACTAGGATTGGAGGAGAGTCCTCCAATCCTAGTTGGTTCGGCCAACTCCTATAGAAGCCTTGGCCCTTTCTCCAGCCTCCTCTCCTCTCCTCCTATATATACCGGTGGATTTTAGGGTTTTGCACTAGTTTTTACAGCCACGTGCTACCCGTTCCACCGGTACTCCTCTAGATCGGATTTCCGCAGTGCTTAGGCGAAGCCCTGTCGGAATTGCTCCACCACCATTGCCGGAGCGCCGTCATGCTGCCAGTGAACTCTTCCTCCTCTCCACTTCCTCTTGCTGGATCAAGACGGTGGATATCGTCATCAAGATGCACGTGTGCTGAACACGGAGGTGTCGTCCGTTCTGTACTAGATCGGAAGGATCGTGATCAAGTTCGTGAGACGGTTCGTGATCAAGTTCGGGGGACGGTTCGTGATCAAGTTCGTGGGACGGATCATGATTAGATCGCGGGACGGATCGTGATTGGATCGCGGGAAGCTCGGCGATTTGGATCGCGAAGACGTTCGACTACACCAACCACGTTTCTTAACGCTTCCCGCTTAGCGATCTACAAGGGTATGTAGATCCACTCTCCCTCTCATAGATGCTCATCACCATGGATAGATCTGAGTGTGCGTAGGATTTTTTGTTTCCCATGCAACGTTCCACAACAGTCAATCCCTTCACAGTTGTTTGCAAGGATTAGATCTGAAAGAGATAGATGTAAACGAGAATGGAAAGTAAAAGGTAAATAAATCGCAGCAAGGTATTTTTGGTATTTTTGTTTTATAGATCGGAAAGTATATGATGGAAAGTAGACCCGGGGGCCATAGGTTTCACTAGAGGCTTCTCTCTTGAAGGCAAATATCATGGTGGGTAAACAAATTACTGTCAAGCAATTGCTAAAAAAGCGAATAATTATAGTTATCTAAGGAAATGATCATGCATATTGGCATCGCATCCATGTCAAGTAGACCGAAAGGATTCTGCATCTACTACTACTACTCCACACATCGACCGACTCCTGCCTGCATCTAGAGTATTAAGTTCATGAAGAATAGAGTAACGCATTAAGAAAGATGACATGATGTACAGGGATAAACCCAAGTAATATGATGAAAACTCCATCTTGTTACCATTGATGGCAACAATACAATACGTGCCTCGCTACCCCTAGTATGTCACTGGGTGAGGACACCGCAAGATTGAACCCAAAACCAAGCACTTCTCCCATTGCAATAATTACCGATCTAGTTGGCCAAACCAAACCAATAACTCTAAGAGACTTGCGAGGATATGAAATCATGCAAATAAGAGTTCAGAGGAGATTCAATTAAGATTCATGGATAATCTGAACATCAACTCACAATTCATCGGATCTTGACAAACATACCACAAAAGAGGATTACATCGGATAGATCTCCATGAAGATCATGAAGAACATGGTATTGAAGATCAAAGAGAGAGAAGAACCCATCCAACTACTAGCTATGGACCCGTAGGTCTATGGTGGACTACTCACGCATAATCGTTGGGGGAATATTTCGGTATTTATAGGCCAAGAATTAGGGCTAGGAGACCTGCCGGGAGGTGACATTCCTGCTAGGCGCGGCCAGGGCGCCTAGCAAGCTTGTGGCTCCTTGGCACCTCCCCTACCGTGCACTCCAAGCTTGATCGATTTGTTTCCTTCCAAAAAAATTCCTTCCGAATGTTTTATTCCGTTTGGACACCGTTTAATATCCCATATCTGCAAAACTCAAAAACAAGGAAAAACAGAAACTGGCACTTGGCTCTAGATAAATAGGTTAGTCCCCAAAATAATATAAAATAGCACATTAGTGCTTATAAAACATCCAAAACAGATAATATAATAGCATGCCATCATAAAAAATTATATATACATTGGAGACGTATCAGCATCCCCAAGCTTAATTCCTGCTCGTCCTCGAATAGGTAAATGATAAAAACAGAATTTTTGATGTGGAGTGCTACCTAACATATTTATCCATGTAATATTATTTATTGTGGCATGAATATTTAGATCCATAAGACTCAAAACAAAAGCTTGATATTGATATAAAAACAATAACATTTCAAGCATACTAGTAAAGCAATTGTATCTCTTCAAAATATAAAAGGCAAAAGAAAGTTATCCCTACAATATCATATGGTGTGGCTATGCTCCATCTTCCCCACACAAAGTATTTATATCATGCACAACCCCGATGAAAAGTGAAGCAATAGTTTTCACACCTTTATTTTCTCAAACTTTTTCAACTCTCATGCAATACATGAGCATGGGCCATGGATATATCACTATAGGTGGAATAGAATATGGTGGAGGTTGTCAAGGAAAGGGAGAAGATAGTCTCACATAAACTAGGCGTATCAATGGGCTATGGAGATGCCCATTAATATATATCAATGTGAGTGAGTAGGGATTGCCATGCAACGGATGCACTAGAGCTATAAGTGTTTGAAAGCTCAAAAAGGAACTAAGTGGACGTGCATCGTGAAGAAAAATTCCACTAGCTAGAAAGTGAAAAAATAGGATACTCTCTATCATGAAGATCATGCTGCTACTTTGAAGCACAAGTGTGGAAAAAAAGTAGTAGTAATGTCCCTTCTCTCATTTTTTCAATTTTTTTGTGTGGGCATCTAAGGCCTCTTTTATTCATTTTTTATTTAGTCCAGAATCTCATCCCCACTTGTGAGGGAGTCATAGCTTTCATCATCCTTTCCTCACATGGGACATGTTCTAGTAATGATAATCATCACACTTTTATTTACTTACAACTTAAAAGAAAATTACAACTCGATACCTATGACAAAATATTACTCTATATGCAATATGGAAGTGATGGTGCATGTCATAAAAGGAAACGGTGGAAGTTGCATGGCAATATATCTTGGAATGACTATGGAAATGCCATAATAGGTAGGTATTGTGGATGTTTTGAGGAAAGATATATGGTGGCTGTTTTGAGGAAGGTATATGGTGGCTATTTTGAGGAAGGTGTTTGATATACTGGCGAACGTTGCATGGTAATAGAGAGGCTAGCAAAGGTGGAAGGGTGAGAGTGCGTATAATCCATGGACTCAACATTAGTCATAAAGAACTCACATATTTATTGAAAAAGTCTATTAGTCATTGAAGAAAAGTATTAAATGCATGCACCTAGGCGGGAGGTTGGTAGGAGTTAACCATCGCGTGCCCCCGATCCTCACACAAAGGTCGACAATCTATAAACAAGTCATGCCCCGACTTCCTTGCATAACGGTTCACCATACATGCATGCTACGGGAATCACAAACCTTTAAACAAGTATTTTTACCAAATCACAATTACTTCCTAACATGTCTCTTAACATTACCATCTTTATATGTCAAAACTTTATGCAAGGAATCAAACTTCTCATAAATACTCAATGCACTTAATATGGAAGTAGTTATTATATCCCTTTTGGATGCCTATCATATTAGGACTAAATTCATAACCTAGACCAATTACCATGCTGTTTTAGAAACTATCAAAATACTATAAGTGAGGTACAAGAGTTCAAGTATTTCTATAAAATGCAAATACCACCATGCTCTAAAAGATATAAGTGAAGCACATAGAGCAAAATTGCCCAACTCAAAAGATATAAGTGAAGCACATAAAGTATTCTAATAAGTTCACGATTTAGCATCTCTATCTCAAAATATGTGTGCAGAAAGTATGATTGTGGCAAACTAACAAACAAAGACTCATATCATACAAGATGCTCCAAGCAAAACACATATCATGTGGTGAATAAAAATATAGCCTCAAGTAAATTTACCAATGGATTGAAGACGAAAGAGGGGATGCCTTCTGGGGCATCCCCAATCTTAGGCTCTTGCCACTCCTTATTCCATAGTCCATCAAATCTTTACCCAAAACTTGAAAACTTTACAACACAAAACTTAACAGAAAACTCATGAGATCCATCAGTATAATAAAATAAATCATCACTTTAGGTACTGTTGTGAACTCATTATTAATTTATATTCGTGTTATACCTACTGTAATCTAACTTCTCCATGGCTCATACCACATGATACAAACCCATAGATTCATCAAAATAGGCAAACAACTCAAAGAAAACAAAATCTGTCAAAAACAGAACAGTCTATAGCAAACTGAAAACTTCGTATACTTATATAACTCAAAAAATTATTTAAAATTATTTAAACCTGGTAAATCTATATATAAATCTTGTGTAAAATTTCATATCAATTAGACAATCTGAAAAAATTACAAAATTCCTGGACTGAGCGCAAAAGTTTCTGTTTTACGGCAAGATCAAATCAACAACTACCATAGATCACCCCAACGGTTTTACTTGGCTCAAACACTAATTAAAACACCAAAACACAATTAATACATAAGTAATAATGTGGAAACACTCAAAAACATTAGCAAAAACAGAAAAAAATTGGGTTGCCTCCCAACAAGCGCTATTGTTTAACGCCCCTAGCTAGGCATGATGATTTCAATGATGCTCACATAAAAAGTAGTAATTGGAATATGCAAGAGAGCACCATGAATCTCATGACAAGCAAATTTAATTCTAAAACACTTCCTATGCATAGGGGTTTTGTGAGAAAACAATTTATGGGATCAAGAATCAACTAACATAGGAAGGAAAAACAAGCATAACTTCAAAACTTTGAACACATAGAGAGGAAACTTGATATTATTGAAATTCCTGCAAGCATATGTTACCCCCCTCATAATAATTTTCAGTAGAATCATGAAGTAATTTCACAATATAACTATCAAATAAATAATTATTTCCATCATCAATTATAGCATAAGTGTCATCATCAAAACATGGGGAACAAAGAATATCATATTCATCAAGCATAGCATCCCCAAGCTTGTGGTTTTGCATATCATTAGCATCATGGATATTAAGATAATTCATACTAACAACATGGAAGTCATGCTTTTCATTCAAGGAACTATCATGAATCACCTTACAAATTTCTTCTTTCAATACTTCATCAAAATTTTCATATTCATGATTTTCAAACAAAACTTCATAGAGATAATCAAGTGCACTCAACTCACTAGCAATTGGTTCATCATAATTTGGTATTTTGAAAAGATTAGCAAGTGGATGAGGATCCATATCAATAGATTTTTAGCAATAGAAGATGCAAGCAAATAGAAGGCACATGGCAACACAAGCAAACATAGCAACGAAAAGGTGAATGGAAGAAGGGCGAATAAAAAGGCAAATCTTTTTGGTATTTTCTGAAAATCGTTTTGGAAGTGGGGGACAGGAAAATGAGAGGAAAATGGCAAATAACGTAAATGCAACGAAACCAAAATTGGCAAGTTGATGGGAGAGATCTTGTCCTGACTTGCTATGTATCCTCCCCGACAACGGTGCCAGAAATCCTTATTGATACCTCTTGAGCTTGTGTTGGTTTTCCCTTTAAGAGGAAAGGGTGATGCAGCGAAGTAGATAAGTATTTCCCTCAGTTGTTGACAACCAAGGTATCAATCCAGTAGGAGGAACAAGCAAGTCACCAATGGATGTACCTACACAAACAATCAAACTCTTGCACCCAATGCTATAAAGGGTTTGTCAATCCCTTCACGGTTATTTGCAAGGATTAGATCTGAAATAGATAGATGTAAACGAGAATCGAAAATAAAAGGTAAATAAATTGAAGCAAGGTATTTTTTGGTATTTTTGGTTTATAGATCTAAAATTATATGATGGAAAGTAGACCCGGGGGCCATAGGTTTCGCTAGAGGCTTCTCTCTTGAAGGCAAATATCATGGTGGGTAAACAAATTACTGTCAAGCAATTGATAGAAAAGCAAATAATCATGTAGTTATCCAAGGCAATGATCATGCATATAGGCATCACATCAGTGTCAAGTAGACCGAAACGATTCTGCATCTACTACTATTACTCCGCACATGGACCAACTCCTGCCTGCATCTAGAGTATTAAGTTCATGAAGAAAAGAGTAACACATTAAGAAAGATGACATGATGTAGAGGGATAAAGTCAAGCAATATGATGAAAACCCCATCTTGTTGCCCTTGATGGAAACAGTACAATATGTGCCTTGCTACCCCTAGTATGTCACTGGGTGAGGACACCGCAAGATTGAACCCAAAACCAAGCACTTCTCCCATTGCAAGAATTACCAATCTAGTTGGCCAAACCAAACCAATAACTCTAAGAGACTTGCAAGGATATGAAATCATGCAAATAAGAATTCAGAGGATATTCAAATAAGATTCATGAATAATCTGAACATAAACTCACAATTCATCGGATCTTGACAAGCACACCACAAAAGAGGATTACATCGGATAGATATCCATGAAGATCATGAAGAACATGGTATTGAAGATCAAAGAGAGAGAAGAAGGCATCTAACTACTAGCTATGGACATATAGGTCTATGGTGGACTACTCACGCATCATCGAAGGGGCAATGGAGTTGATGTATATGCCTTCCGTGATCGATTCCCCCCCCCCTCAGACAGATTACCGGAGAAGGCCCTAAGATTGGATCTCTCAGGAACAGAGGCTTCTGGTGGTGGAAGTATTTGCGCGGCTCTTTTTGATGTTGGGGGAATATTTGGGTATTTATAGGCCAAGAATTAGGGTTAGGAGACCTGTCGGGAGGTGACAAGCCTGCTAGGCGCGGCTAGGGGGGCACCTAGCAGGCTTGTGGCTCCTTGGCACCTCCCCTGCCATGCAATCCAAACTTGATCGATTTGTTTCCTTCCAAATAAATTCCTTCCAAAGGTTTTATTCCGTTTGGACTCAGTTTAATATCCCATATCTGCAAAATTGAAAAACAAGGAAAAACAGAAACTAGCACTTGGCTCTAGATTAATAGGTTAGTCCCAAAAATAATATAAAATATCATATTAATGCATATAATACATTCAAAACAGACAATATAATAGCATGCCATCATCAAAAATTATAGATACGTTGGAGACGTATCACATGTCTCCTAGTTGAGGCATAGGAGTCTCCTCTTCATCTGAGCTTTCTTCTCTGTACTTGTCTTCTTGTTCCTCCTCCGAGAATAACCCATAAGGATCTAGGTCCCCATAGAGCATGGGATTGGCAAGATAATGCGATATGTAGCTCTCCCCATCGGACTCTTGGGACGACATCTTGCTCTAAATCTACTGCAGAAACAGCTCAAAACGAAAACATGAGGTAATGTCGTAATACAAAAGTCGAAACCTTCGGGATATTATATAATGAATTTTTGCCAACCCGAAGGAGTATACCACAAGAAAATGGAGTCCGGGGGCACACGGGGTGGTGACAAGCCCCCCAGGCGCGACCAGGGGTGGCCGCGCCTAGCAGGCTTGTCGCCTCCCCGTGTGTCCTTCGGACTACTGTTTATTTTCCTAATTTTTTAAAGAATCCAAAACTGAATAAAATTGCTATTGGGAAATTTTTGGAGTTGGTTTACTTACCGTACAGTGTACCTATTCTGTTTTGGAGTCTGAAACATTCTAGTAAGTCTCCCTAATATGCTCTTCTAGAGTTATGGTATTGATAACATTGGTTTAAACATTAATGGGAGTACCTGAAATATAATGTTTGATTTTTTGCCCGTTTACCACCTTCGAATTTGTGCCTTCGGTGTTGTTCATCTTGATGGCACCGGAGCAATATACTTCCTTGATGATGTAAGGTCCTTCCCATTTGGAGAGAAGTTTTCCTGCAAAAAATCTTAACCGAGAATTGTATAGCAAGACATGGTCACCTACATTAAATTCACGCTTTTGTACCCTTTTATCATGCCATCTCTTAAATTTCTCTTTAAACAACTTGGCATCCTCATAGGCCCGAGTTCTCCATTCATCAAGTGAGCTAATGTCAAATAACCTCTTCTCACCAGCAAGTTTGAAATCATAGTTGAGCTCTTGGATTGCCCAATAAGCTTTATGCTCTAGCTCTAGAGGTAAGGGACATGCTTTATCATAAACCATTTTATACGGAGACATACCCATAGGATTATTGTAAGCAGTTCTATAAGCCCATAATGCATTGTCAAGTTTCTTAGACCAATTATTCCTAGATCTATTAACCGTCTTTTGCAAAATCAATTTAATTTCTCTATTGCTTAATTCTACTTGACCACTAGACTGGGGATGATAAGGGGATGCAATTCTATGATTAACATCATACTTAGCAAGCAATTTACGGAAAGCACCATGAATAAAATGTGAGCCACCATTAGTCATTAGATATCAGGGGACTCCAAATCTAGGGAAATTAACTTCTTTAAGCATCTTAATAGAGGTGTTATGATCAGCACTACTAGTTGGAATAGCTTCTACCCACTTAGTAACATAATCAACAACTACTAATATATGAGTATACCTATTGGACGTTGGAAAAGGTCCCATATAATCAAAAACCCAAACATCAAATGGTTCAATAACAAGAGAGTAATTCATAGGCATTTCCTGACGTCTACTAATATTGCCAATTCTTTGACATTCATCACATGGCAAGACAAACTTATGAGCATCCTTGAAGAGAGTAGGCCAATGAAAACCAGATTGTAATACCTTATGTGCAGTTCTATCTCCAGCGTGGTGTCCTCCGTAGGCCTCAGAATGACACTTTTGTAGGATCTGTTCCTGTTCATGCTCAGTTACACAACATCTAATAACACCATCTACTCCTTTATAAAGGTGTGGGTCATCCCAGAAGTAATGTCTTAAATCATACAAGCACCTTTTCTTTTGTTGGCAAGTGAAACTAGGTGGTATAAATTTAGCAACAATGTAATTAGCATAATCAACATACCAAGGAGCATTACGAGAAGCATTCATGACAGCTAATTGTTCATCAGGAAAGCTATCATCAATAGGTAGTGGGTCATCAAGGACATTCTCTAACCTAGACAAGTTATCTGCTACAGGGTTATCAACACCCTTTCTATCAACAATATGCAAATCAAATTCTTGTAGCAGAAGGACCCACCTGATAAGTCTAGGTTTAGCATCTTTATTTTCCATAAGATATTTAATATTAGCATGATCAATGTGAACAGTTACTTTAGAATCAACAATATAGGGTCTAAACTTATCACAAGCGAACACAACTACTAAAAATTATTTTCCAGTCATAGCATAGTTTCTTTGAGCACTGTCTAGAGTTTTGCTAGCATAATGAATAACATTTAATTTCTTATCAACTATTTGTCCTAGAATAGCACCAACAACATAATCACTAGCATCACACATAATTTCAAAGGGTAGGTTCCAATCAGGTGGTTGAACAACATGTGCAGAAATCAAAGCATTCTTGAGAATTTCAAAAGCTTCTACACAATCATCATAAAAAACGAATGGAACATCTTTTTGCAAAAGATTAGTGAGGGGCCTAGAAATCTTTAATAAATCTCCTATAGAAACCAGCATGGCCAAGGAAACTTCTTATAACTCTGATATCCATAGGACACAACATTTTTTCAATAGCATCAACTTTAGCCTTGTCAACTTCAATACCTCTGTCGGAAATTTTATGTCCCAAGACAATACCTTCATTCACCATAAAGTGGCACTTCTCCCAATTCAAGACAAGATTAGTTTCTTCACATCTTTGCAAAACTCGATCAAGGTTGCTCAAAAAATCATCAAAAGAAGTTCCGTAAACGGGAAAATCATCCATGAAAACCTCAACAATCCTTTCACAAAAAATCAGAGAATATAGTAGTCATGCATCTTTGAAAGGTAGCAGGTGCATTGCATAAACCAAAAGGCATACGTCTATAAGCAAAGGTACCAAAAGCGCAGGTAAAGGTGGTCTTATCTTGGTCCTCTTTTGACACAGGTATTTGAGAGAAACCAGAATAACCATCTAGAAAGCAGAAATGTGTGTGTTTGGATAATCTTTCTAGCATTTGATCAATGAAAGGTAGAGGGTAATGATCTTTTCTAGTTGCTTTATTCAATTTCCTAAAATCAATTAGCATTCTATAACCCGTAACAATTCTCCGCGGGATCAATTCATTTTTATCATTAGGAATTATGGTAATACCTCCTTTCTTAGGGACACAATGAACGGGACTAACCCATCTACTATCAGCAATAGGGTAAATGACATCTGCCTCCAGAAGCTTTAATATTTCATTTCTTACCACTTCCTTCATTTTAGGATTCAACCGTCGTTGGTGCTCAACAACTGGTTTAGCATCAGGCTCCATTTAATTTTGTGCTGACATAGAGTGGGACTAATGTCCTTAAGATCATCAAGAGTATATCCAATAGCAGCACGATGCTTCCTCAGAGTTTTCAATAATCTTTGTTCTTCATGCTCTGAAAGGTTAGCACTAATAATAATAGGATATATCTTCTTTTCATCAAGATAAGCATATTTCACAGTATCTGGTAATTGTTTAAGCTCAAACACGGGATCACCCTTGGGTGGAGGAGGATCCCCAAGTATTTCAACAAGCAAGTTGTGTTTCAGAATAGGATGCTGATCAAAGAAAATCCTATCTATTTCATTCCTTTCATTCATATACATGTCATTTTCATGGTGTAGCAAATATTGCTCTAAAGGATCAGTAGGAGGCACAACAATAGAGGCAAGACCAATAATTTCATCCTTACTAGGCAATTCTTTATCATGGGGTTGCCTACAAAATTTAGAGAAATTAAACTCATGAGACGTGTCCCCAAAACTTACGATAATTGTTTCCTTCTCACAATCTATCCTAGCATTAACGGTATTCAAGAAGGGTCTACCAAATATAATGGGACAAAATCATCTTGTGGGGAACCAAGAACAAGAAAATCAGTAGGATATTTTATTTTCCCACACAAGACTCCAACATCTCTAATAATCCCAACTGGTGATATAGTGTCTCTATTAGCAAGCTTAATTGTAACATCAATTTCCTCTAACTCAGCTAGTGAAATATCATTCATAATCTCTTTATATAAGGAAAAGGGAATTGCACTCACAGTAGCACCCATATCACATAATTCATGATAACAATGATTTCCTATCTTAACAGAAACAACAGGCGTGCCAACAATGGGTCAATGTTTGTCTTTAGCATCAGGTTTAGCAATTCTAGCAGCTTCATTACAAAATTGAATAACCTGCCCATCAATATTACCAACCAAGAGATCCTTAACCATAGCAATACTAGGCTCAATTTAATTTGCTCAGGGGGTGTAGGTGTTCTAGCACAGCTCTTATGAACCACAGTTGAAGCTTTAGCATGTTCCTTTATTCTTATAGGAAAAGGTAGTTTCTCAATATAAGCCACGAGAATAACAAGATCAACATTATAAGTAATAGTTTTATCTTAAACTTGAATATGTTCAACTACTTTCACTTCAATGGGAGGATGATATTTAAACCACTTATCCTTGGGGACATCAACATGAGCAGCAAAAGATTCACAAAAAGAAGCTACTATCTCCGAGTCAAGTCCATATTTAGTGCTAAATTCACGAAAAGCATTGGTGTCTACGAAGGATTTAACACAATCAAACTTAAGGTTCATACCTGACTCCTTACCTTCGTAGATTTCCCAATCTTAAGAGTTTTGTTTATTTCTTTCCAATAAATCCCATTTGAAGTCAATATTGTTCTTCGTATAGGAACCAGCACAAGAAGTATCGAGCATGGATTGATCATTACGAGAAAGTCGAGCATAAAAATTCTGAATAATAATTTCTCTCGAGATCTCATGATTGGGGCATGAATATAACATTGAATTAAGCCTACCCCAAGCTTGAGCGATTCTTTATCCTTCACGAGGCCAAAAATTATAAATATAACTTCGATCACGATGAACTAGATGCATAGGATAGAACCTATGATGAAATTCCATTTTCAATCGATTATAGCTCCATGATCCAATATCATCACATAGCCTATACCATGTCAATGACTTATACTTTAACGATAAAGGAAAGACCTTCTTCTTAACGTGATCCTCAAGCAGATCTGCAAGTTTAAATAATCCACAAACTTCATCCACATAGATTAGATGCAAATCAGGAAGTAGTGTTCCATCTCCTGCATAAGGATTAGCTAGCAGTTTCTCAATCATACCCGAAGGAATTTCATAATAAATATTTTCAGTAGGTTCAGTAGGTTGATGGACAACTCTTTGTGTTTCCGTTCGAGGTGAAGATACCCCGAACAAGCCCCTCAAAGGATTACTTTCCATAGTGACAAGTGACAGTAAATTTTAGCACACTATAAAAAAATTTCCTTACCAGATTCCACTTACCAAAGGCGCTTCACTCCCCGGCAATGGCGCCAGAAAAGAGTCTTGATGACCCAAAAGTATAGGGGATCTATCGTAGTCCTTTCGATAAGTAAGAGTGTCGAACCCAACAAGGAGCAGAAGGAAATGACAAGCGGTTTCCAGTAAGGTATTCTCTGCAAGCACTGAAATTATCGGTAATAGACAGTTTTGTGATAAGACAATTCATAATGAGTAACAAGTGACAAGTGTAGCAAAGGTTCAACAAGGTAGCCCAATACTTTTTGTAGCGAAGGACAGGCCTGGAAAAACTCTTATATAAAGCAAAGCGCTCACGAGGACACATGGGAATTTCTGTCAAGCTAGTTTTCATCATGCTCATTTGATTCGCGTTCATTACTTTCATAATTTGATATGTGGGTGGACCGGTGCTTGGGTGATGACCTTACTTGGACAAACCTCCCACTTATGATTAAAGCCCCTCGCAAGCATCCACAACTATGAAAGAAGAATTAAGATAAATCTAACCATAGCAGGAAACGTGTGGATCCAAATCAGCCCCTTATGAAGCAACACATAAACTAGGGTTTAAGCTTCTATCACTCTAGCAACCCATCATCTACTTATTACTTCCCAATGCCTTACCCTAGGCCCAAATAATGGTGAAGTGTTATGTAGTCGATGTTCACATAACACCACTAGAGGAGAGACAACATACATCTCATCAAAATATCGAACGAATACCAAATTCACATGATTACTTATAACAAGACTTATCTCATGTCCTTAGGAACAAACGTAACTACTCACAAAGCATATTCATGTTCAAGATCATAGGAGTATTAATTATCATTAAGGATCTCAACATATGATCTTCCACCAAGTAAACCAACTAGCATCAACTACAAGGAGTAATCAACACTACTAGCAACCCACAGGTACCAATTTGAGGTGTTGAGACAAAGATCGGAAACAAGAGATGAAATAGGGTTTGGAGAGGAGGTGGTGCTGGTGAAGATGTTGATGGAGATTGACCCCCTCTCAATGAGAGGATCATTGGTGATGACGATGGCTTCGATTCCCCCCTCCAAGAGGGAAGTTTCCCCAGCAGAACAACCATGTCGGAGCTCTAGATTAGTTATGTCCAAGTTCCGCCTCGAGACGGCAATGCTTCGTCCCAAAATCTCTCTTCTTATTTTTTCCAGGTCAAAACCCAACATATAGGAGAAGATGGGCATCGGGGGCCTGTCAGGTGGGCCACAATCCTGCTAGGCGCGACCAGGGGGTGGTCGCGCCTCGCAGGCTTGTCACCTCCTGGTGGCCCCCCTCAGGTATCTGTTTCACCCAATATTTTTTATATATTCCAAAATAATTCTCCGTAAATTTTTAGGACTTTTGGAGTTGTGCAGAATAGGTATCTCAGATTTGCTTCTTTTCCAGTCCAGAATTCCAGCTGCCGGCATTCTCCCGCTTCATGTAAACCTTGCAAAATAAGAGAGAAAAGGCATAAGTATTGTACCATAACGTGTAATAACAGCCCATAATGAAATGAATATCAATATATAATCATGGTGCAAAATGGACGTATCAGAGGTCGATTTGGAAAATCTTCAAGAAGTGATGCAAAGTTCGATTCTTTCTCAAGTGACTACAAGAAAAGAACTTGCCACAAATGCAATAAATTAGCCCACTAAATTGTTGATTCTACTCTCTGGAAAAAGGAATCAAAGAAGAAGAAGTACAAAGATGACAGTTCAGATGGCCCGAAGAAAAAGAAGAAATCTTCAAAGTCCTCATCTCACGAGAAGAGAAGTCTGAGAAAGGCTCGGACACTCATTGGCAAGTAAATGGATTCTGAAGATGAATCTGAGGAATATGAAGAAGAGGAGGAGTCAGACTCTGGTGTGGCGAGCCTAGCCCTCGCTACTGCTTCCGTCAGCAAGTCCATCTTCAACATCGAGGAAAATGTTGTTGATGCTGATCTCAGCAACAACGACTATGCTCCCACCTATTGCTTCATGGCAAAAGGTGCCAAGGTACTCAAACATCATTCCTCTTCTGATTCAACCGAAGGTGAGTCTGATGGAAACATGAAACCGAGATATTCCAAACTTGCTAATATTGCCACTAAACAACAAAGTGCCATTGAAAAGCTTGAAAAACTGCTAGACAAAAGTGATGACATGTTGAATGAGGAAATGGATCGAACTCAAACTCTGACTGATGACTTTCAAAGACAGAAGTCTAAGTATGATAACCTTCTGCGTTGTCATGAAACTCTCTTAGGTGATCCTGATAAGCTTTCCTATGAATTTCTTCAAAGAAAGCAAGATCTTGAGAAACTGAGAGTGTCTCATGAAGACCTTCAAAGGGAAAATGGTTCTTTTCTTGCTCAACGGACCAGTTCCGCTCAAGAAGAAGTCATTCCACCTTGTTTGAAATGCATGGAATATGAAACTGTAAATTCTTCACCTGAAAGTTCAAATGCTTCTATTGCTGATAATTCTTCAACTATTTCTATGGTCCCAAATTCCTCATCTGAGGATACCACAAGTGTCACTTGAGAAAATGGAGGGTTGACAGGCATGTACAAAAGCCTCAAAGGGCATCAAACCCTTTGCGATGTGCTTAAAAAGCATATTCTGAACAAGAACCCCAGGAAAGAGGGTATTGCATTTGACAGGAAACTCAATGCTAATGGATATTACTGGAAACCTAAGAAGTATCCCAAAACCTCATGGGTTGCTACAAAAGGACCTCCTATAGATCCATCCACTTTATCTGGTTTTACTTGTGAATCTTCATTTTCCTCTGCCAAGTCATTTGACTCCAGCTATAAACTGCTCAAAAATCAGAATGGTGAAGTATTTGCCAGATATGTTGGAAGTAACTACAGGAACGGTCCTCCTATGAGGAAAATCTGTGTTCCCAAGAGCTATCTAGAAAGTCTTCAGGTGAATGTCCTCATGACACCACCCTTGAAGAAAAGGAACCCCAGATCAAATTCCTCATATGGACCAAAGTCTTCACATGGACCAAATTCCTCAAATGGTCAAAAGTCATATCATTCTTGTGCTAACGCTTTTGTTTCGCAGGGAAAATCTAAGGGTTATGAATATGTGCATTATTATTCAAATCATTATGTTCATAAGTCTAAGAATTTCTCTAGTTATTCATATGAGTACTCTAGTCCACCTACTGCGAAACAAGGTGCATTACCTTCAATGCCTAAATTCTCATATGGTGCTCGTAGAATGATGAACTCTTTGCCACCCCTCTAGATGTGGGTGGTGAAGAAAATGAACTAGCACCTTATGCAGTGCCAGGTCTCTAGACGAACTTGAACATTTGATGAATTTGCTGGAGACCTAAGAAAATGCTTGAAAGGACGCAAGCTAATCATGAAGAAATGAATTATTCGTTTCTCACGTCCTCATGTTACTTTACTTACTACACTGTTTGATGAAGTTCAGTCTCACGAATTTGATTTCATATTCTTCACTCTGAAGTATATGATTATGTAAGTTGTACTAATTCATCTGCAGGATGAATCACCTAAAGCAATTGAGTGGGCCCTTGAGAGTGGATGCACTAATCACATGACTGGTGACAAGAACCTATTGATGGACATCCCACTAGCTCCATCTCATCTGAAGCATATCACATATGCTGATAAAGGAAAAAAATCAAGGTGTTAGGTCTAGGGAAGGTTGCAATTTTGAAGGATCAACACATGGACAAAGGGATGCTTGTCGAATCCGTCAGATGCAACCTCATGTTTGTCTCAATGCTTTGTGATCTTGATATGGTTGTCATCTTTGGAAAATATGGTTGTGTAGTCATCATCACGAAATCTGACAAATTCAAAGTCTTCGAAGGCTTTAGGAGAGGAGACTTGTATATTGTTGATTTCTCTATAGGTCGACAACCGGCCATGTGTCTACTTGCAAAAGCTTCACAAGGCTGGCTATGGCATCGACGACTTGGACATGCTGACATGAGGAACCCGCACACGCTCACGAAGAAGAAGCATGTCATTGGTATTGAGGGTGTAAAATTCCTCAAGGATCACTTGTGTGGGGCTTGTGAGTCTAGAAAGATGACCAAATCCAAGCATCCCTCCAAGACTATCATGACTACCACTCGTCCTTTTGAATTGCTTCATATGGATCTCTTTGGTCCCACTCATTATGCCACTCTAACCAATGATGCATCTCTATATTGTTTTGTCATCGTTGATGACTTCTCTAGTTACACTTGGGTGCATATTATCTGGTTCAAAACTGAAGTGCAAGAAGTCTTCATGTGATTTTCCTCAAGGGCCGGGACAAACATCAGCGTCAAGATCAAGCACATTAATTAGGAGTGATAATGGGGCTGAGTTCAAGAACACTTGTCTTAATAACTATCTTGATGAACTTTATATTACTCATGAGCTATCTCCCCATATACTCCTCAATAGAATGTCGTCATGTAGTGAAATAATGAGACTCTTGTTGAGATGGCTTGCACCATGCTCGATGAATACAAGACCCCTTGTCATTTCTGGCCTGAGGCAATCAATACTATCTGCCACATCATCAACAGGGTATATGTTCACAAATTCCTCAAGAAGACTTCACATGAACTCCTCACTAACAAGAATCCAAATGTGAGTTATTTCAAAGTCTTCAGTGCAAAATGATGGATTAGAGATCCTCACCACAGTTCTAAATTTGCACCTAAAGCAAATGAAGGTTTTATGATTGGTTACGGAAAGGACTCGCACACCCACAAAGCCTTCAACACCTATCACAACAAGGTTGTTGAAACTGTAGATTTGCGGTTCGATGAAACTAACAGCTCGGGAAGAGAGCACTTGCCTCTTGTGCTAGATGAAATGCCTCCCGAGGAATCCATTAAGTTTAATACTACTGAAGATATCATACTGATACTTGTGATTTGCATTGGGTTTTCTGTGAAGAGGAACGGGTTATTGCAGCACAATGTGGGTAAGTATTTTCCTCAGTTATGAAACCAAGGTTTATTGAACCAATAGGAATACCAATTCTCAACCATCTTCAGCAGTTGCACACAAAAGAGTAAACAAGTTGCACCCAACCCTAGCAAGAGGGTTGTCAATCGCCTTGCTCTTGTTATTTGCAAGCAAGTGAGTTGTGTAGATAATTGTAAATTGCAAAATAAAATAAAAGCAAATAAATGGAAAAAAGGTAATAGTAGTATTTGTAAATATATAAGCGAATAGACACAGGGGCCGTAGTGTTCTCTAGTGGCATCTCTCATAGAAATAGCATATGGTGGGTAAATAAATTACCGTTGGGAAATTCATAGAAACGTGGAAAGTTATGCGATTTTCACGGCAATGATCATGTGTATATAGGCATCATGTCCATAAGCAAATAAGTCGACTCCTGCCTGCACCTATTACTATTACTCCACTCATCGACCGCTATATAGCATGCATCTAGAGTATTAAGTAAAACACAGTAATGCTTTGAGAATGATGACATGATGTAGACAAATTAAACTCAATCAATATCAATTAACCCCATCTTATTATCCTTAGTAGCATCAACACAAAGACATATCTTGTCCCTGGGATATATAAACTCATCAGGTTGAACCTAGCACAACGCGCCACTCCCACCGAAGAAATATCAGTCTAGTTGGCCAAACTATCTCAATAGATCGGAGAGCATTACAAAGCTATAATGATCATGCAAATAAGAATCATGATAATCAGGTTTGCCTCAAATATGTTTCATGAATAATCTGAACATAAACCCACGATTCATCGGATCCCAACAAACACACCATACGAAAAGATTACATCAGATAGATCAAGGAAAAGATGCGATGAACATTCTAATGAAGATCAAGAGAGACGGAGATTGACATCTTGGTACTACGTATGGACCCGTAGGTCTGTGGTGAACAACTCACACATCATCATGAGGGTAGCAAGGTTGATGAATAGTCCCTCCGTGATCGATCCATCCTCCGGCAGGGTGCTAGAACAGAGCTCTAGATGGGATCCCATCGGAACAGAGACTGCGGTTGTGTAAAAAGTGTTTTGGGACCACCTCTAGGGTTTTGGGGATATTAGAGAATTTATAGGCCAGAGAGGGACATTGGGAAAGCCATGAGGGGGCCACCATATATCAGGGCATTCCCTGATGTGTGGTGGCGCCCTCGTGCGCCTCCTGACCTCCTTCTGAAGCTTCCAGGTCTTCTTTCGGTCCAGAAAAAATCATCAAAAAGTTTCGTGGCAATTGGACTTCGTTTGGTACTGTAAACCTGAAAAGTAAAAAATATGCAGAAAACAACAACTGGCACTGGGCACTGGGTTAATAGGTTAGTGCTCAAAAATATTATAAAATGGTAAAAAAATGCCCAAAAATTATCCTAGAATGTTAATGTATCATCATGGAACAATAAAAAATTATAGATACGTTGGAGACATATCACATACCCACTTAAGAACCTCTACATGCTGAAGAAGTTGTCCCTAACAATGAAGACATTCATGCTGGTGCACCTGAGGAAAATGGCGCTGAAGAAAATGATCAACCCCAACAAAGTCATCAACCTGCTCATCATAGATTGGCAAATGAAGTGCAAACTGAGAAAATCCTCGACAACATCAATGCACCAGGTCCCCTCACTCGCTCAAGAGATTCTCATTTGTCTAACTTTTGTGGCACTTTACTTTTGTCTCTATCTCAGAGCCCAGCAAAGTTTATGAAGTATTTATGGAGCCCGAGTGAATTCAAGCTATGCAGGAGGAATTGCATCAATTCAAGCTCAACAACATGTGGGAACTTGTCAAGTAGTCAGATTCTCACAAGCACAACATTATAGGTACCAAGTGGATCTACCGCAACAAACAAGACGCACTTGGTGAAGTGGTGAGGAATAAGGCATGTCTTGTTGCTCAAGGCTATACACAGATTGAGGGAATTGACTTTGATGAAACTTTTGCACCTATTGATAGACTTGAAGATATTCATATATTGCTTTCTTATGCTAACCATAACAATATCATTGTCGGTGTACTAAAGTTTGGGTCTTTTAGTAACCCAAACTTGTGCATGGACAGTTGTACAACACCAGTGGCAAGGCCTGCCGGGGGACAGTTGAATACAAGTGCAGGAATGTCGAGAAGGCATTCAAGCCAATAATCAAAAGACCGAAGACCAAAAGTCGGGACCCCGGCAAGATCTTTTCGGGATGGCTTGCGGGGCCCCGGCAGGACTCGCACCCGGCAAGACCTCACCATCCTGTCACCGCACCAGTGCAGCGAACAACCTACCAGACAAGCCTTATCCTCCTGGGTACATGTCAAGGCGCTAACGATGATGGGGTTAAGCGGTGCTGATGGGATGGCCTCTTTTTGCGTCCCCAAGAAAGCTAGGGACAGCTAAACAGAGCATTTAATGCGTTTGTCCTATGCCGTCAGTATTAGGCATGATAACACTTTAGCAACTGTACACCTCTTGTATGTACTATACGCCACTGTTGGAGACCCCTTGGACATATAAAACGAGGACCAAGGCATAGCTACAGAGGGAGGACCTTCTGGCTCAGAGGCACGGTAGCAGCTGTGTACTGTTCACCACATAGTGCTCCTGATGCCAGAGCTCAAAAACTCATAATGCACTAAAGCAGGAGTAGGGTTTTACGCTTCTCAGCGGCCCGAACCTGGGTAAAAATCCCTTGCGTTGCTCGTTCGATCTCCTCTTTGTGCACACCTTCTCCCTGCCGAACCGTAAAGGGATCCAAGCGATCCCATAGCGTTGTACCCTGACATCTTTGGCACGCCAGGTAGGGGAGAGGGTTGCATGAACCTGATCTAACGATCAGCACGCTAGTTTCTTCATCATCCATCATCTTCATCGCCATGGCCCCCAAGAAGAAGGGTTTTATGGCGGTTGATCCATCCACGTCCGGTGTGCCTATAGCTACTCGGACAGGCAACGGTGTGGATGCAGGCAGAGGAGGCGGAGGTGTTGAGCTTCCATGGCGCTCTGATGATCAAGGCCAAGCGAGCGGTGTCGTTCGCAACAACGACGGCAACCCACGTGCCGTTGGATCTTAGGACGGAGCTGTACTGCCTATGGGCGGCATAGTGAACTCCCAAGAAGGAAGAGAACCTTCTAAGACACCCACGCCGGCGCATGCGCCATGGCCTTCTCAGGTCGCATGCGATGAACAATGCCGTGACGTTGGTGGTTCTAAGCGCCCCCATGGAAAGACTCTAGAGCATCACTCCCGAGATGCACGGGACCAGCATGCACGCCAAAATGCTGGTGGAAGTGGTGCGCAGTCACGGGACCATGATGGAGCTCCTTCTAACATGGTTAGGAGTTAGAGCACCTCACGTTCTTCGCACCTTGGCGCTGATTACATTAGCAGAAGCGTTGGCGCGAGCAAAGCTACTCCTGAATTTTACTCCTGCTGTAGAGAAGCATGAAGAGTGGAGAGCTACTATTGAGAGCCTCATCAACCTCACTGATAGAGATGGGCCACAGCGGGCAGACCTTCGCGGCGGCAGTCCATGGAGTCAGCACGCACTGATGGCAAAAAGGATGGAGGTGCCACGACCATGGTGCACTCTCCTCCGTGGCGGCAACAACGGTCGCCAACTCGACAGATCGGCACCTATGGTGATGATTCAACGGCGTCGTCTGATCCGCGAACTCGCCGCGATCAACGTCAAGTTCTTAGGGAGCAAAGCAAAGAAGACACTCGGACCATTGAGCGGCAGCAGGAAGTGCACCGTCAATCTGATAAGCACGCAGGACCCACCGTAGACAAGCCTGAGCCAGGGTATCCTGTTGACCTACCTTATGAGGTGGGTTGTCCAGCTTTTACCCATGAGCTGTGGCGAGTCCAGCGGCCCAATTCCCGAATGTTCCAACCAGAGGTCCCAGAGAAATACGATGGCAAGACTCACTCGTCGAAGTTCTTGAGCATCTACACCATTGCGGTGCAGGCTGCCGGGGCTCGCGACGACAAGATACTCGCCAACTACTTCCCGTTGGTACTCAAGCCCAATGTCACGTCGTGGTTGATGCATCTGTCGGACAATTCCATTTCTTCTTGGGCAGATTTGGGTCATGAGTTTGTTGGCGCCTTTACCGGAGGCCACCAAGCTCCTGGCCAGGAAAGTGATTTGCATCTTATCCCCTAGAAAGAAGGCAAAACCTTGCGCAAGTACACTCAGAGATTCAGCCGTATACATCACATCATCCCAGACGTTCATCCTGCTGCTGTTATCAGTGCGTTTCATCAGAATGTGCGCAACCACATGATGCGTGAGGAGATGGCGATGAACAAAGTTAGGGATGTTGTCGAGCTCTAGGCTCTGGCTGATAAATGTGCTCGAGCTGAAGAAGGGAGGAGACTCCCCGGCAAGGATGCTGGCACTGGAGTCAACTCTGAAGACGAAGACACTGCCGCTCTGTCAAAGAAAGGTCAACGGCGGAACAGGAAATGCAAGGGCAAAGCCATACTTGTCGTCGAGGAATCCGGCAACCTTGACACCGGCAAGAAGACTAAGGTGGGCGGCCCTGACAAGGAGGTTGACGGGTGCGTCTCCTGTCAGGCCTTGGCGGTTGCCGACAAGTCGCAGGGCTCCGATAAGCAGTACTTCAAGATCCATCGCACCAAGGGCCATGATGTCCAAAATGGTCGGCAAGTTGAGCAGCTTGCCGAGAGGCAGAAAGCCGAGTATGTGAGGCGAGATAAGGAGAAGGCCCAAGATGGTGCAAAGGGGTCCGGCAAGAAAAATGGCGGCCGAGGAGGTCACCGAGGCAAGGCCAAGCAACAGAAGGAGGGGCCCGCTCGAGGCCACAAAAAGGAAGAAGGGGATGACGATGGCAATGAGGAGGACGACGAGTCCAGCGAGCACGAATTTCAAAAAGCTACATATGTCATGTGCGTCGACAGAGGCGCCTCGTTGAATTCTTCTCACCGCCAACTTAAACAGTGGGCGCGTGAGATTAATGCGACAGAGCCATCTGTCGATGCCCAGAAACCATTGAGATGGTCCAACACGCCTATCTTTTGTTAGGCCGAGGATCACCCTGATCACACAACTGCAGACGGATGTTTGCCATTGTTGGTTTCGCCAACAATTCGCAACCTCAAGGTGACGAAAATGTTTGTTGATGGTGGGGCTAGTTTGAACTTGATCTCACCTGATATCATCAAAAGGTTGCAAATTCCCAATGAAGATCTCGAGAAAACAGGCACGTTTCAGGGAATCAATCCAGGGAGGAGCCAACCGAAGGGCAAGATCAGACTATCGGTAATATTTGGTAGTGACCTGAACTACATGACAGAGAAGGTTGTTTTCAACGTCGCCAAGATTTCGTTGCCATATAATGGGATCCTTGGATGTCCAGCACTGGCCAAGTTCATGGCAGCATCACACTATACTTATAATGTATTGAAGAGGCCTGGGCCGATGAGCGTCATCACTGTCAACTCCGACAAGAAGGATGCACTTATCTATGCCGACCAACTTTATCGGGAGGCAGTTGCAACACCTGCTGCCAAGACACTTGCTCCTATCGCTAAAGCTGCCGGGGGGAAGGAGACCGGCAAGACCTCTGGTACACATTCCGGCAAGCGCACCTCCTTGGAGTGTTGCGCTCCTGTTGAGGATGTGCCAAAGAGCTCCACCGGCAAGAGCAAGAAATCCAAGGCAGCTCCACCGAAAACTAAGAAGGTGCTCGTCAAGGAGGATGGTACGAGAGGAACTTTCACTATAAGTTCCACCCTCGATGACAAATAGGAAAGCGCTCTCATTGCCTTCCTGCAGGAAAATGTCGATGTGTTTGCATGGCAACCATCTGATATCCCCGGTGTTCGCAGGGAGGTAATTGAGCACCATCTTGTTGTCTGTCCTCATACGCGGCCCGTCAAGCAAAAAGTTAGAAAGCAAGCCTTGGAGCGGCAAGAATTTATTGCCGAGGAAATCAGGAAGTTGGAAGCGACAGGTTTGGTCAAAGGAGTGCTCCATCCAACATGGTTAGCCAATCCAGTTGTAGTGCACAAGGCGAATGGAAAATGGAGGCCGTGTATTGACTATACAGATCTCAATAAAGCCTATCCAAAAGATCATTTTCCCTTGCCGCGCATCGACCAGATTGTGGACTCCACTACCGGCTGCGATTTGCTGCCATTTCTTGACGCTTATTTAGGATATCATCGAATCTTCATGGCTAAGGAAGACGAAGAGAATACCGCATTTATCACCCCATGTGGTACGTCTTGCTTCATGCGTATGCCTTTCGGATTGAGAAGTGTTGGTTCAACATTTGCTAGAGAAATCTAGATCGGTTTTGAGCCCCAGCTACATAGAAATATGGAAGCTTATATGGATGACATAGTGATTACAACTAAGGACAAAGCAACGCTCATACAAGATCTAGAAGAGACATTTGAAAATCTACGCAAGATCAATGTGAAGCTCAATCCTGAGAAGTGTGTGTTTGGCATTCCGTCAAGCAAGCTTCTCGGATTCTTTGTGTCTCAGCGTGGGATCGAGGTGAACCCTGACAAGATCAAGGCAATTGAGCAGATTGAAGCACCAAGGCGCATCAAAGATGTGCGTCGTCTTGCCGGATGTGTTGCGGCTCTGAGCAGGTTCATCTCCAAATATGCTGAGCACGCACTGCCCTTTTTCAAAATCTTGAAAAAGGCAGGTCCAATGAAGTGGACTCAGGAAGCGAAGGCAGCGCTGCAAGATTTGAAGAGGTACATCTCCTCTCCGCCAATACTAGTCACACCTAAACAACAAGAGCCGTTGTTGCTATACCTGGCGGCAACAAATCAAGTGGTTAGTGCTGCGTTAGTGGAGCAGAGAGAAGTCGACGAATAAGCAGCGGCGGAGGCAGAACTGCCAAGCGATAAGCCATGATCTTCCTCGGCAGAGTCTGGTGCCAACAAGGCAGGATTTGCGTAGATAAATGAAAGCATACAGAGGAAGAAGATGGTGTAGCGCCCAGTTTATTTTGTCAGCTCCCTTTTGTAGGGGGCTAGGTCAAGATACTCTGGCGTGCAAAGTTGCTATTTGGCCTCCTTATGGCCTCGAGGAAGTTGCGCCATTATTTCCAGGCACATGAGATCATTGTCGTCACTCCCTTTCCTTTGCAACGGATTTTACGAAATCCAGATGCGACCAGGAGGATTGTGGAGTGGGCTTTGGAATTGTCAATCTTTGGTCTCAAATTTGAAAGTACTTCAACTATTCAAAGTAGAGCCTTGGCGGAGTTCATTGTAGAATGGACTCCAACGACGGACGAGAAGATCCAAGAAACAACTTTCCCCGGCAAGGAAACGAATCAAGAATGGATTATGTATTTTGATGGGGCTTTCTCCCTGCAAGGCACTGGTGCTAGCATGCTGCTTGTCACACCCACCGGAGAGCACCTCAAATATGTAATTCAGATGCACTTTCCCCGGGAGAAGTCGACAAACAACACTGCAGAATTGCGGCAGACCTTGGAATTAAAAAGCTCATCGTCAGAGGTGATTCACTGCTTGTCGTCAAGAAAGTCAACAAAGATTATCAGAGCCCGTTGATGGAAGCCTACATAGATGAAGTGAGGAAATTGGAGGAGCACTTTAATGGTTTGCAAATAGATCATGTTCGTTGTGCAAAGAACAACATTGCCGATGACCTGTCAAAGCGTGCTGCCCTCAAGTTACCCGTGGAACCAGGGACTTTTGTGCCCCAATTGACTCAGCCATCCGTAGCACCATTAGCGAGGGAAAATAAGAGAAGGAAGTTGAATTCTGGCTAGCACTTTCCCGCAGAGCTCCCAGAAGCTCCCGGCAAGGAAGTTGCCGGGAACAACGCCAAGCCTGCCGGGGGGCAACAGGCTCTGGCAGGGCCTCAAGCCCTTGCCATAGACACAAACGCTCCTGCGGCAGAAGACATGCCTTTAGTCCTTGTCCTCGAGCCCCAGGCTCCAGCATGGGCACATCACATTGTTTAGTTCCTTCAAACAGGAGAACTCCACGAAGAATAAGAAGAAGCGGAGAAAGTAGCCCGTCAGTCTAATATGTACAAGTTTGTGGTCAATGTCCTATACAGAAAGATACCGAACGGTGTGAAATTGAAGTGCATTCCTTGGGAGGATGGAGTGGAGCTATTGGCAGAGATACATGGAGGCATATCTGGCTCCCACATAGGATCAAGAGCTCTTGTCGGTAAAGCATTCCGACAAGGTTTCTTTTGGCCCACTACTCTCTAGGATGCAACTGCACTAGTAACCAAGTGTGAAGCGTGTCAGTTCCATTCAAAGAAACTACATCAACCAGCTCAAGGTCTTCAGACAATCCCTCTTTCCTAGCCATTTTTGGTCTGGGGGCTCGACATCTTGGGCCCTTTTCCCCGTGCTACCGGGGGCTTTGAGTACTTGTACATTGCGATCAACAAGTTCACAAAGTGACCGGAAGTGGAAGCAGTGAGGAAGGTGAAAACACAATCAACCATCAAGTTCTTCAAAGGACTGGTTTGCCATTTTGGGGTACCAAATAGGATCATCACTGACAACGGCACACAGTTCACAAGCCGCACTTTCATGCAATATGTCCAAGACCTTGGCAGCAAGATCTATTTTGCTTCTGTTGCTCATCCGAGGAGCAACGGCCAAGAGGAAAGGGTAAATGCTGAAGTCTTGCGAGGTATTAAGACAAGAACTTTTGACAAGCTGCGTAAGTGTGAAAGACGCTGGATTAATGAGCTGCCGGCGGTTCTTTGGTCAATTAGAACGACACCTAATCGAGCCACCGGCCAGACACCCTTCTCCCTAGTATACGGGGCGGAAGCAATCCTCCCCATCGAACTCATATATGGGTCACCTCGAGTGCTCGCTTATGATGAGCTTGAGCAAGAGCACTTGCGGCAAGATGACGTTATGCTCCTTGAGGAAGATCGTCTTCAGGCTATTGTGCGAGCTGCATGCTACTAACAAGCTTTGCGCCGCTACCATAGCCGCAAGGTTCATGCCCAAAGTCTTGAGGAAGGCGACCTTGTTCTTCGGCGTGTTTAGTCGGCCAAGAATTCCAACAAGGTGACGCTAAAGTGGGAAGGCCCTTATGGGGTAATATGAGTCACCAGGCCCGGACAGTGTGCCTGGAGACCGAAGATGGCATTCCAGTAAGTAATTCTTGGAATATCCAACATCTTTGCAAGTTCTATCCATAATACGCGGTTGTCGGGTCCCCCGGTAATCATATTTTGTACAAGTCTTCCTGACAAGGCATGTAATCCTCTGTACTAAGCCAGGTGCAGACCCTATGTGTAGTTGAATAAAATCAAGCACTACTAGGGAAAACCTTATACACAGAATCTTAGCAGCAATGCGGGACAAGAAGAGGCGCTACTGCTAATTAGCAGTGGCGCGGTCCGCGAACATGCGCTACTTCTACAAACTTAGAAGCAGTGCATCTCGATTGAACAATGCTGCTACTAAAATTGACCGATCGTTCCTGCCATGCTAGGTTTAGCAGTAGTGCGCCCAGAATAACCGCACTACTGCTAATGTAATAGTAGCAGCGCGCTTTTCTTTCATGTCACTACTGCTAATTCTGAAACTAGCCACATGGAGGGCCCCGCTTAGCAGTAGCACATGTGCCAGAGGAGCGCTACTACTAGCTTACCATGGCAAGATAAGCAGATATCTAGACACAAAGAAGAAAAGGTTCAGCGGGATGAAGTCCCATGACTGTTATGTGATGATGACGCAAATACTACCTATTGCCCTTAGAGGGATAATGGACAAGCATGTCCGTGACACGCTTATTGGTCTCTGCAATGTTTTCGATGTCATCTCTCGAAAGTCGCAGTGTGAAGCAGCTCCGAAGGCTACAGTAAGATATCGTTGTCATACTAAATGTGCTTGAGATGTACTTACCACCCGCGTTCTTTGACGTCATGGTGCATCTGTGTGTCCATATTGTGGATGACATAATAGACCTAGGGCCGTCATTCCTGCACAACATGATGCCATTTGAGAGGATGAATGGGATCATCAAAGGATTCATTCATAACATGTCCCGTCCGGATGGAAGCATCGTCCAAGTCTATCTCACACAAGAGTGCATCTCTTTCTACGAGAATTTTCTATATGGCGTAGATCGGCCGCCTGGTGTTGGTTTGCCCATTAACAAGCACGATGGGAGGCTTGAAGGAGAAGGTCGCTCCAACGGTCGCAGGGAACTGCATGTGGCCTACTCAGATCGATGCAATGACTTTGACAGAGCAAACTTGGTAGTGCTAAAACACCTACACCAGTTAGATCCTTTCGCGACACTGAACAAAGAAACTATCGCAAAGAAGTATCGTGACCGAGGGGTATGCAGGATAGACGCCAAAGTTACTAGAGAGCACAACTCCACTTTCCTGGATTGGTTCAAAGAGCATATTATTGCTAATCCCCCGGAAGAGGGCTCTAAGGACGGATTGCTCATATACTCCTTAGCACATGGCCCCTCGCCCAACCTCGTCACCTACCAGGCATACGATATCAATGGATACACGTTCTACACGGAGGCCAAAGATATGGACAGTGATGATCAGAACTCAGGGGTGACGATGGAATGCATGACCGACCGCAACAACGGCACAATTGAGAGATTTTATGGAAGGGTCGAGCAGATCTGGGAGCTTGACTACTCTAGACTGCACAACGCGACAATGTTTCATGTTAGATGGGCTAAGAGTGTCGAAAGAGAAAACCGGTATTTCACTACCATGACTATACCCGACGCCAAGAGCGGTACCGTGAACGCTATCGCAAAATACGAGCCATGGGTACATGCTAAGCACGTGACACAATGATTCTTCATAACGGACCCATGCAATCCCAGCTGTGTTGTCGTGAGGAGAGGCAAAAGGAACATCATTGGAAAGGATGGAGTCGCCAATGAGGAATACTACAACCAGTATGGCAACCCAATGAGGGAAGATGACGATGACGATGAAGTATACGTCAAAAGAATAATCAATACTACATTACCTAAGAAAGATCGTACTCCATGGAAAAGAAAAAGCCACAATGAGGGGCTTAATTATTCTTCAACTAACAAGAAGGGAAATAAGCTCACTCAAAAACAAAAACGTTGACGCTAAGGAACCGTTATTGGTCAAATGATGTAATATATATGTTCCTATTTTGTGTACACACTTAACCGTTATGCATGGGTCAAATGATGTAATCTATATGTTCCTCGTTGTATACATACTTAACCGTCAAATGATGCAATATATATCGCCTTACTTATATACATTTTATCACCCTCCCTTCGTTCCTGCTCTTGGAAAAACGGAAAAGAAAGGAAAAGAAAAAGAAGAAAAGAAAAGGAAGAGAAAATAAAGGAAAAGACAATAGAATAAACAAACAGGAAAACTGCTATAGGTACTGGTTATAGCAGTAGCGCTTTTCCAAAAAAGAGCTATAGCTAGTCGAAATAGCACTAGCGCAGTTTGTAGAAATGCGCTATAGCTGATAATAGTAGCGCTTCTTATATAAACACGCTATAGCTACCTCTGATAGCTATAGTGCATTTTTAGGAAACGCAATACTGCTATGTTGACTTAACCCCCAAATTTGCTTCCCGCCTCTGCTTCTTCCCCTAAATCCCTACTCTCTCTTCTCCCCCTCATCGCCGCCGGAGCCCGTGCCCTCGCCCTCGACCTCGCCGCGCCCCTGCCTCAAGCGTCGGAGCCCTACCCTCGCCCCCAACCCCGGTGCTCGCCCCGACACTCGCCCCCGACCCCTCGACCCTGATGACCTCTCCCTCGCCCCGACCCCGGCCCCAACGCGCCACGCCTCCCTCCTCGGCTTCCTCCCCTCCCAACCTCTACCGTCGTCGGGACTGCCTCCTTGCCCCCGCACCCTCTGTAACCCCCCAACGCACCTCCTCTCTCTACTAGCTAGGGTTCTTCTGTTAATTTACTTAGGTTTTAGTTAGGGCAGTAGGTTAATTAGGTTATCTATTTAGTTATGAACCCTAGTTATCAAACTAGTTGGTTAATTTGGCTATATTATGAACCCTAGTTAGTTACGGCAATAGGTTAACTAGGTTCTTCGTCAAATTAGGACAGAAATTTAGGGTTAGGTGTTTTAGGTGTAGTTAAAAGAAAAAACAGAATTGATTATATAGGTTTGTTGCATTTTTGGTTTAAGCAATTGTTTCTATTTAAATTTTATAGTGCATTTTTCTTCAAGTTCTATATTTTTCTTCCTTTTATATGTAAATTTGAAGTGGACATGTGATATGTGGACATGTGATCTGGACATGTCATATTTGGAATTTGGACATGTGATGTTTTGGACATGTTATATTTGGAAAATGATGATTATGTGCAGGGTAAATGATCCGGGTGGCCTATGTTTTGCTGGAATGTTGATTCATTTCCGTTCTAGCGAATTTCAGGCGCTCAATATGTCCACTTTTTAGCAAAGGTCATGCCGAAATTTTTTGTGAATTTTGGCATGACTTGTGCTAGAAAGTAAGCATATCGAGTGCTGGGATTTGCTAGGAAATGGCATTCCGACAAACATTGATCTTTTTTTATGTCATTTCTCATTTTTTTATAGTTTTAGAATTAAATGAGGAGACTTAATCATAGGAAACATGTCGAACAACGAAGAAACCGGGCCTTCTAACCAAGATGCAGACGAGATGGATTATGAGGGTGAACAACAGTACCTCGACTCTTTGTCTGCTAAGCACAGTCAAGGTTTGCTGGTCGGCCTCGATGATGGTACTGACGCCGACATCGACACCGATGTTGGTGCCGAGACCGGAGGGGAAGGTACCGGCGGGGAAGATACCGGTGGGGAAGGTACCGGCGCTGATGCCGCTACCGAAAAAAAGTAGCAGAAGAAACAAAGGACACGAAAACTTAACAAACTCAGCATCAGATGACTGGTGATCAGAAAGATGGCCCCTGGCAAGTTTGAGCCATTAGAGCCTGAAGAACCTCGCAAGTGCTATGGGAACCAACTAGGATGTATCCTATGGAAATGTGCAAGCATCAATGACGATGACTTAAGGAGTAAAGAACATTTGAGGCAATTGCTCCTGACGAAGTTGCACAAGAGATTCAAGTTCCCCGACCGGGATGATCGCATAGAACAACCATGGGATGATCTGAATATGAAAAAGATTAACAATCACGCCATGGGCATGTTCAGCAATGATTTGGCCTCCTGGAAAGGGAGGGTGAAACGAGCTATTGAGGCTGAGGAACCCCTATCCAAGATTCTGGAGGAAAATCCAACACTTACGGACGAGGAGTTCAAAGAGTTCAAGGACACTTGTGCTATCGAGGCAGCCAAGGCTAAGGCTGTGAAATTCAAGAGCCTTCAGCAAAGGAACACGGGGAAGCATCGCCTCGGAATTCATGGCTACCTTGGCAAAAGGCCCATATGGGATAAGGAGGACACGGAACGTGAAGCCGCGGGTCTCCCAGACCCCTTCGCGAAGTTCACCAACCCCTTGGAGCGTGACTTCATCAGGGCCCGCTACAAGTGGGACAAGGAAAAGAAGGTTTTTTACACGAACCAGGTCACGAGGAAATTGATTAGAATATTGGTAATTATTCTTTTACCACCTTACATTTAGCTGCTGATCAAATTGACTACACATTCATAAATGGTTTACATTCCTTCTATAGGAGAAGCAACACCAACTTGCAGCCGAAAGCCCTACTTCGCCGATGAGGCCCCACCCCTCTCAATCGGGCCTTGAACGAACTTAAGAGACTCCCTTTGGGCCAGCGGCCGCAATATGGACATGTGCACGGCGCCTGAGACGGCTCCACGTGGAAGGTGTTTTACAACGAGGGCCCGGAGGCCAAGAAGCAAAAAAAGAAGTTTAGTCAGACGGATATCGACTAGAAGGTGAAGTTTGCGTTCAAGAAAAAAGTAGCTGAGGACACGGAAAAAACAGCCGAGGAGAAAAATGAGTTGCTACAGCAGGCAGTCGATGCAACTGTACATGCGTGCAGAAATGATTTCGCTACTAACTTGATCCCGACTATCATCAACTGGACGAAGGAAAATCTAGACAAGACGGTAGACGATTTCCCCATGCCCAGTTTTGTCGGGAGAAACTCGGTGAATAACACCACCGCACCATCACCTGCTCACGCAACCGGGCCTGCTCCCGCACATGCACCCGCACCCGCTCATTGCAGCCCGTCCTCAGTCTCTAGCGCGCTAGGCGGGCCTTCGTCTTTGGCTGAGCTCGATGACCTCACAGTAATTACATGTCACACCAACATATATCTAGAATATTCCATTTTTGTTGCCTTTCGGATGTTTTATGCCGCATACATGTGTTTGCAGGCCGACGAAACCACGTTCCCTGTACTCTACTTGATCAAAGGCCAGAAGGTGAACGTGGGAAACGGGGTGATAACGAATCCCTTGGAACTCACGTTCCACGGCCATCCGACGTCCGGTGGGCACTTCAGGGTTACCTTGTCGAGTGTGAAATCAGGGCACGAGGATTTGCCTCCTCCAGTACGGCTAGGGGGAGACGACGACGACACCACATCGCGGATTGGAAGCTGCAAGGATTGGGTGCTGCTATGGCCGAAGAATCTTGTTCGTCTGGAGCCGGCCGAGATCACACCAATAACCACACATCAACAAGCAGGTGTGGACACCACCACCCTGCCTACGCAATTACCAGCGGCTGTAGTGCCGGGTGACAGCAGTGGACGGCGTGATGAAGGGGGTCCAATAGTGGCTGATGTGATCGCCCCCGTAGAACAAAGAATGGATGATGAGACGGAGGAGGACCCTCTTCAGTTCCTCAATATAGGCTCCTGTGACGATGACTTAGATATGATGAGTCAGCCATATGACGACTCGGGCTATCAGCATGCTAATGAGGATATGGATGATATGCTCGGGTAGGAAAGTCCTAGCAGGGATTGCAAGAAGTCTCTCTTCATGCAATCCTCACAGGGCATGCCTGAAGATGCCGCCTCAACATAGGCTAAACTAGACGGGGGTATAGTGCTTAGCCCAACAACACTGGGGCAAGGTTTAAGGAAGGGACTGGAAGGACAGCCCAAGATAAAGGGGAAGAGACCAGGGAAGAAAGGCTCAGCTGCCTACAAACAAGCCAGAGCACATAGCATCCAGACAGGAGATTTTGAAGAGCGTGTACCCGTCAAAGGTGTGGCCATGTTCCATGTCATGGGCCAGCCAATGCTACCCCAAAACCACTGGAGGCAATATCAGAGGATCTCAAGAGACCGCATGACCATGTGCTATCGACTAAGCAAAGCCTACTAGCCTCGAAGAATCCAGGATATCTGACATATGTAGCTCGTGTGCCTGAGGGGAAGTGCTACATCGACACACGGCCTGCGGAGGTGTTCTTTCTGTGGTTTGATCATATCTTCGAGATGTTTTTGACAAGGCGGCTCGATTGTACAATCATCTGCCTTTTTGTGCTACATATGAGCTCCGTCATGAAGAGATAAGAAGTCTCGCAAATCTGTGTGGCGGATCCATACTACATGCACGAGTCCTTCTTGAGTCTCGGCGACTTTGAGCGTAAAACTGCTGGGGAGTACCTCGAAAACATCATGGTACAAAATAAGGACCAGGAAATTGTCCTCTTGCCTTAACATCCAAAGTAAGTCAGTGCCGGACAACCCTTTCGTACATTTCAATCATTCCTTCTTGCTCATATGGAGAATAATTTGAGGTGTTTTTCCCCGCAGCAATGGTCACGCCGTCCTTATCGTTCTTTACCCACGAGTCTCCCATGACGTGTATTTCGACCCTACCAGAAACAACGAGAAGAAGGACTACACCCACGTAATGAATATTCCAGATGATGCTCTCCAAGGCTTCAGCTTCAGGGGTGGCAACATGCAGATTAGGAAATAAAGGAACTGCAAGACGGGTTTCTCGCATAAAACTAACTTCAGCTGCACCCATGTCCCGAAATCAAGTATGAATGATGGATTCTACCTCCTCCATCTCATGATCGAGTTCAGAAGGGATCACCAAAAGCTTCGCATGACAACCAGAAACGATGATCATATCCGCAAGTTGGTAGAATCTCAAGGAGAAGCGGATTATAAACTTAAAGATGACTTCTTTCGCATCCAGAGGGACATTGCGACGATCATCATGCAAGAAGTCGTCGAAGTGAAGGGGATGTTCCACCATGGCCCTATATCGCGAGCTGACGTCCGAACTATCATAGCCATGCAACGTGAGGACATCACGTCGTTCAAGAAGCTAGGGTCCATCCTCATTGATCTGGAAGGATGGAAGTTCTAGTGATTTACGATGCCGATGATGATGATATGTGTCGGTTGCACTTGTATATACTTTCCGTAGCGATGAAACTTTCTGATGTCCATGGTCCCTACCGAACTTGCGTAATGCTACTTTGTTAGTTTGGGTACGATGAGCTGCGTACCTCTAGTTAGTTAGTTTGCGTACGATGGAACTGCGTTGATTATTTATGTTTACTATATGTTGCATCTAGTTGCTACCCTTTCTTTTTTGTGTTGCTCAAGTATATTTTGTTCCATATGATTGTACATTCTCTTGATGAAGATGCATCTCTAACAGGTACCTAGATTCTTGATGGCGAAGTACCGGTGCTATGTCGTGTACAAAGGAAAGGTTCCGAGAGTATACGACGAGTGGTCCGAGTGTCAGGCGTAAGTGGAGGGGGTCTTGGGCGCCAGCCATAAAGGCTTCAAAAGAAGACAAGAAGCAGAAGCTAGTTACATGAGGAGGCTCACGCTAGTGCGAAAGAGCGCTCATAACCGCTGCCTCGTGGACTACATAGTTTTGCTCTGACTCATAGTGATAGCTCTTTTCACACATATCATTGTTTAGATGGATGACGATATAGTTGCAAGTATTCAAGACTTGTATCGCTATTTTCAAGATGATGACGACAGACCACTTTGTGTTGGATGATGATTATGATGATGACATGATTTGATGAGACTACTTGTATGTATATGCTATGATTACATTCGTGGTCCCGTAGCCATTTGTATGTGTATGATGATGACATTTGTATGTGCTAAAGATTCTTGTATAAACCCTGTTCAAATACAAAACAAATATGCACAAAAATAATATCAGAAACTAATAAAGTTAGCAGTAGCGCATGGAGTAAACTTAGCAGCAACATGCCATTACCAGTAGCGCGGTATAATACAAGGCACTACAGATATTAGAAGTAGCGCTCTTATTTGGAGCTCGTTGCTGCCACGTATGTATAGCAATAGCGCGGGACAACAAGTGCTACTGCTAAAGGTTAGTTGTAGCATCATATCAGTACCGTGGGTGCCCGCGCTACTGATATACATAATACCCGCGCTACTGTTAGCCTTTTCCCAAGTAGTTAAGCGTTTTACAATTCTTGTAGATTTTCATGTTTCCCTATATGCATGTTTATCTGAGATGTTGTATTGCGCTTATTTCCAGGAAGTACTAATGAACCGCCAAGGTTCCATATCCCTATTTTTCTTGTTTCTTTTTCTTAAAGGATAGAAGGTTCTCTCGCGTACAAGTTTGCCAGGGGGATGATGGTACGTACACCGACAGGCGATGTTCAGAATTGACATCTTGTAGAAAGGAATACTGCAACAAAAAACTAAGTTGTAAAACTCTAAGTAATTTTTTTACTGAGAAGTTATTTTCCTTGGACGATTTCAAATTTTTAAGGGAAACCTGCATGCGAAGGAACCTTGTCGTTTGCGCCTTTACTTTGTTTCGAGTCCGCTAAATAGCTTAAGTGGCTGCACTAAGAACATCAAGGTATCTTGGCGGTAGTGGCACCTCCAGCAGGCTGCTAAGGACCCGTTGCTCAAAGCGCTCACGGCAGGTCTGCGTGCACCGGCAAGTTTTCGATAAAGCGTAGGGCGTTTACTATACAGAGAGGAATCTGACAAGAGGAATAGCGTACATTCATTCAAAACACAGCCAGTTATATTACATTAAAAGTTGTCATGATTCTAACTTAAGATAAAATTGCCTTTGGCATGGAATGGCGGCGACAAGGAGAAGTGAAGCAGCTAGTCCCTGCGCTGGCCTTCAACCCTCTTGACTTGGTTCACCATGTCGATGATGGGCGCAGCAAGTTCTTTGAGTGCCTTGATGTCCACATCCTTCGGCAAGCGGTCGAGGACGTTGGTGAAGTTGATGCCGAGGTTCTTGTGCGCCACTTTGACAAGCACCTTGAGGAGGATGGCCTGATAGAGTTTGCGGGATCCGTTGGCCAGATGGGTTACTCGATCAGAATGGAGCTGCTTCAGGGCGTCAATTATACTCTCAAAGAACATGGTCAACCTGGCACTTGGAGATACCCTGTCGTCGGAAGAAAGGTTGAAGTTCCGCAGGCCCATGGCAGACAACTGTGCAACAAGCCTTTCCGCCACATCAACAATGCTCTCTGTCCAGATCTGCACACCTATCACATAGTCATTATGAGTGGTGGCGGCACTTTTGAGCTGGTCCTGCTCATTCCGAAGATCTTTGATCAGGACCTTCTCACGAGCCATGCTGTTCTCAAGGGACTCACTCAGTGTGGCCAGCTTCAGCTCTAGATTGGCAGTGGAGTCATTGGCTGAGGTGAGTTGCTTGGTCTTATCGGACATGGCAAGCTGTATCTTCACCAGGCTGAAGAGAGTTTTCCCTCTGTCGGTCTTGAGCATCGAGATCTCCTTGTCGTGGTCCTCAAGGTCTGCCTCTAGCTTCTTCAACTTATCGTCGAGCTTGTTCTTGGCGGCCTCTGTAGCTTCAGCAGCATTGACGGCTTCCTTCAGCTTGCTGGCATGGACTGTGACCAGAGCATCGAGGGCTTCCTTGTGTTTCTGCTCTAGCTCCTGGGTTTGCTGCACGACAAGCTATTCAATTTCTTCATCCTTGCAGCGAAGCTTGTCGGCAAGCGCCCTCTCGCGAGCGGCAAGGTCATCTTCATGAGCATCAAGCTCGGCACAGCGTTCTATTAAGCGAGCTTCCTTTGTAGCAGCCCATTGCAAGGCCTCCTCTTGCGTCTTCTCAATGTCAGACTGCTTTAAGAGGAGCTCATTCCAATTTTCGCTCAGCTACTCCCGACCAGTTTTCAACTCTTGGAAAGCTTCGACAAACCAGGCTTGCATTTCCTCAACGCGCTTCTGGAAATCCACCTCTTCTGCTCCCAACTTCTCCTTTCGAGTGCGGTAGAGCACCTGGAGCTTTTCAAAGTTGTCGCTCATGGTTTGGAGGAGCTCTTCTTCCTTGGATTGGCTGCTGGCGCTTGGTTCATTGATAACTTCGAGTCCGGCAGTAGCGGTGACTTCCCCGTCAAAGATTTCTCCTTCAGTTGGCACCCTAGTGCTTGTCGTTCCTGGTATGTTGACGAACAGGTTCTCGTTAGCCTTGAGATATCTGCTTGAAGAGGGGGCTTCGGATGTTGACGGCTAATCCTCAAAGCGTCCTCACCGACAACTGGGGGCTCCATGGCCGGCGTAGCGCCTGGCGCTCCTACGGCAGGAATGCCGGCAGTATGGTCACTGGACTCCTTGTCGGCCTTCTCAGCAGATTCCTTGGCAGTTTCTTCCTGTACGTCATTGGCGGTCTCGTCAGCGGCAACCCTGGCGGCCTCGGCGACAGCATTTCTGGCGGTCTCCTCAATGACGACATCGACATACATTTGTTCTGTCAAAGATAGATCTGAAAGCCAAATAAGGGGGAACAAGATGAGACCAAGGTTGAAGTTCAAGAAGACAAAAAAGAAATATATAAAGACGGAATGACAAGTACTCTGCGGCAAGTGGTTTGCCTGTGCCAAGCTGTTGAGAGGTAGATTCTCCTTTCCCGACAACATCGGTTGCCGGAGTAGGAATGCCGGTGCCCGAGATTGCCGGCCTCCCCTTAGCAAGAATGGGCTCGTCAGCAGAAGCCCTTGCCGGAGATCCATCTCTAGGCGATGTAGTCAACGAAGGTGGCGCATCAGGGGTGACCTCTGATGGCTCTCCTTGTTGCTGCTCTTCTTCTACAAGCCCGCTGATGTCAGTGGAGAAGATACACATCCCAACGCTCACTAGTGGAAATGAGTAACAAACTCACGCTGGGGGCTGTGTTGAGGACTGTGTCGTGGGCTGGACTCCGGGCTGATGTTGATCAGCTCTGGCGCACCTGTGGTGCTTGCTGGCGGCTCATCGCCCGTTGAAGTCTTTGGCTTCTTCGCCATCCTTTGCGCTAGTGTTTCTGTATCTCTGCGGGGACAGGCCAAAATGAGGCAAACAATATAAGCGAAGCTGGAAATCCAGAGGATAAAAGATGTGACAGGATCCTTACTCTTCTTCCGAGCTAAAGGCGGAGAGGTCAAAGTCATACTCCGCCATGGTGTCCATGTGAGGAGGAGAAGGGGTGGTCCTGGGTCGCTTGGTTGCAGCAGAAGTAGAGGGTAGCTGTTGAGCTTCTTGCCGCTGCACAGCCTTGCCGGCCACCCTCTTGCCGAGGGCTGCACCACTTGAGGAAGGTTGGAGAACTGGGACACCGGAGGAGGCTTTCTGAAGAACACACTTCTTCTTACCGAGAGCTGGGGGCTCCTCGTGCACCTGCCCCTCGGTTGTATCTTCAGCAGAAGGACCCCCGGCAGTAGTGCCACTTTGATCTCTGACAACCTCGCCCTGCCCGACAAGTTTTCCCTCTGATATTTCTTCTTCTCCACTGGCTTCCCCTTCCGTGAAGCCAGTGCTGCCGGCCTCCGTGGCAAGATTTTTCTCTTCCATCCTGCTGGCGATGTGCGCCACTTATTCTTCAATGGTGAGGCGGATAAGGTTTGTTTCTTCACGGATGGCCTTCTCCGACAAGTTGTCAAAGAACTCTTGTGCCTACTTGGTGGATGGCTCTTCCCAAGTTCCGTCAAGGCCATTACACACCGACATCATGGAAATGATTGAGGCCAAGGCAGAGTCAGCTGCCTTCGGACCAGCTCCTCCGTTGACCCTTGGGCGGACAAGCCCCCATCCCATCCATCTGTGCACGGGTACGACAACAGGATGGGACCCCCACAACAGACCCCGATGTAGACACAGTGACCGCTGATGCACGGGCGCGCTTAGTTACAGTTCAACAGGTCGTACCGTTGACCTCGCTGACAGCGACCAGGCAGAGCAACAGTACCGGCACGCCTCCACCCACTTGATCACCTGCCTCCACGTGGCTACAGTGCAGCCAGCCATACCGAAGACTTCGGCCGGCTAGCACAAAACGACGCCTCCCGGGCGGCCCATGCCGTAGTAGGTGGGCGGAGAGCCAATCCCAAAGTCGGCTGGCAGGCCCCAGCGGATGATGGGACCGCGCAGCCGGTGGACCCTACAGGTGACGAGATGGCTCGAGGGGAAGGACCCTTTGGCCAACCAGAGAGGCTGCCAGCTAGGTCCCTCCACTCTATACTTTAGGAATATTGTAGGCCGGGGGGTGGCCTATAAAACCCCCCGAGCCCCCACGTGTAAAGAGAGGACAGATTCACTCGCACGCACCCACGTGACACTTCTCACATTCACCCACATAGCTAAGGAAAGGGAGCCGGCTGCTCCCTCTTCCACCTCTAGATGACAGCTCTAAGAGCAACCCTGTAGCCATACCCATCCATTCAACTAGACCAAGCAGAACTAGGAGTATTACCTCCCACAGAGGGCTCTGAACCTGGGTACATCGCATGTCATCTCCGTTTGTGCCTAATCCCGCTCTCGGAGCCCGCCGGTGTCCTTCGGCCCCCAACCACCTTCGATAAGCTTACCCATGGCATCTGCCGTGAGAATACGACGACACCTGGCCTCGATCCATTTGGTGAACTTGTCAACGGCCACCAGCAAATGTGTCATGCCGCCTCGAGCGGTCTTGAAGGGACCCACCATGTCTAGCCCCTAGACGACAAAGGGCCATGAGAGGGGGTGGTTTGGAGGGTCATAGCCGGCAAGTGGCTCTGGGTGCTGAAGCGCTGGCAGCATTCGGACTTGTCGACCAGCCGCTTGGCCTCCTCCAAGGTAGTCAGACAGTAGAAGCCGTGGTGGAACGCCTTGGCCACTAGGGTCCTGGAGGTAGCGTGGTGCCCGCACTTGCCTTGGTCGATGTCGAGGAGGATTTCCCATCCCTTCTCCGGCTCGACGCATCGTTGGAAGACGCTTGTAGTGCTACAGTGAACCAGTTCGCGGTTGATGATGCTATAGGCCGAAGCTTGGTGTTGGATCTGCCTCGTTGTGGCCTCCTCGGGGGGAGCTCCCCATGAAGGAGGAACGCCAAGATGGGCTGGGCCCGCAAGAGAGCCGAGACAGGGGCCGGCTCGGGAGCCCCCGGGCCAGAGCGATTAGCCCTTGGGACCGGATCGCCAGTCCCTCGGGCCGACTCGTTAATCCCGGAGGGCGAGGCAGTGGGAGGAACGTCGATCGCCATCAATACCGCTGCGCCGTCGGAGCCGGCGACTTCGGACACGGTCGGCCCGACAGTCGGGGATGATGACACCGGCTGGATAGCCGGGGCCGAAGGTGCTGGCACAACAGCTCGAGCCGGTTCTGCAAATAGTAGTGATGGTGCCGGCGGAGCAGCCGAAACCCCCGACGGGCTGGCAACGTTGGCCAGCACGAAGATGGACTCCCATTCGGGGGAGGGCTTGATCGACGGCTTGAGCAGCCGTTCGAGGGAGATGTCGGCTAGGATGGCTTTCCGGGTGGAGCCGATTTTTGCCAACGTATCGGCCGCCTCGTTTTCCATTCGGGGATGTGGTGGAACTCACAGCCTTCAAAGGAGCCGGTGAGCTGCTCAACGAGGAAGCGATAGCTAGCCATGTTGGCGTCCCTGGCGTCCCATTCGCCAGAGACCTGCTGCACCATGAGGTTGGAGTTGCCGAAGCATAGGATGAGCCTGATGCCAATCTCCTTGGCGAGCCGGAGGCCATGGACGAGCGCCTCATACTCGGCCACATTGTTGGAGGCGGCGAAGTGAATTTGGAGTGCGTACTTGAGTTGATCTCCCTTTAGGGAGAGAGGACTATGCAGGCACCCAGGCCGGTCCTCATCTTCGAACCGTCGAAGTGCATGCGCCAATGTGTAGAGTCTAGGGGAGGCGGCACAAACTCGGTTTCCGCCCAATCGACGAGGAAGTCGGCCATCACCTGCGACTTGATGGCGGTACGTGGTTTGTACCGGATCTCGTGGTCGGCGAGGGTGATGACCCATTTGGCAATTCGTCCGGTGGAGTCCCGGCCGCTCATGATCTCACTGAGCGCAGCCGTGATCACCACGGTGATGGTGCGTTCTTGGAAATACTACTTGACCTTCTTGGCGGCAAAGTATATGATGTAGCACATCTTCTGGTAGTGGGGGTAGTTCTGCTTGGGCGGAGAGGACCTCACTGAGGTAGTATACGGGGCGCTGGACCGGCAGCGTCTTGCCCTCCTCCGGCCACTTGACCACCAGAACAACACTGATGACACACATGGTCGCCGCGATGTAGGCAACCAAGGGCTCCTTCTCAGCCGGCACGGCTAAGATGGGCGCACTGGTGAGGGCCCGTTTGAGGTCGCGGATGGCCTCGTCCGCCTCGTCGGGCCAGTCGAACATGCCCGACTTCCCCATGAGGGTGGGGCCTGGCTTGACCAGAGCTGTCTTCCGAAGGATCCCGTAGAGGGGTAGGGCCTTCTCTCCTAGTCGGCTGATGAACCGGCTGAGTGAGGCGAGGCAGCCGGTGAACTTTTGGATGTCGCGAAGCCGGGTCAGCTTGGGCATACGCTCGATCGCCTGGATCTTCTCGGGGTAAGCTTCGATGCCGCGAGCGGACACGAAGAAAAACCAGGAGCTAGCTGGCTGGGACGCCAAAAATGCACTTCTCCAGGTTGAGCTTGATCTTGTCCTCGTGCAAGTTCGCGAACGTCTCCCGGAGGTCGTCGAGGAGGCTGAAGTGCTTCTTGGTTTTGACGACGATGTCGTCGATGTAGACGTGGACATTCCTGCCTATCTGAGGCAGGAGAGACTTCTGCATGTAGCGCTAGAAGGTAGAACCTGCATTCTTCAGGCCGAAGGACATGGTGATGTAGCAATAGGCCCCAAAGGGGGTGATGAAGGAGGTCTTGAGCCAGTCCTCCGGGTCCAGCTTGATCTGGCAGTAGCCGGAGTAGGCGTCCAGGAAGGACAGCAGGTCGCAGCCGGCCATGGAGTCGATGACTTGATCGATCCATGGCAGGGCAAACGGGTCCTTGGGGCACGCTTGGTTCAGGCCCGTGTAGTCAATGCACATGCGCCAGGTCTTGTTCTTTTTCATCACCAGGACTGGGTTGGCCAGCCAGTCCGGGTCAAAAACCTCTATGATGAAGTCGGCAGCGAGTAGCCGGGCGATCTCATCTCCTATAGTCAGCCACTTCTCCTTAGAGAAACAGCACAGGGGTTGCTTGACCGGTTTAGCGTTCGACCGTACGTGAAGTTTGTGCTCGGCGAACATCCTCAGAACACTCGATATGTCCTTGGGGGACCACACGAAGATGTCCTTATTCTCACGGAGGAAGTTAACGAGGTCGCCTTCCTATTTGCTATCGAGGCGGGAGACGATGGTGATGCACTGCTTGGGGTTGTCCGGGACAAGCGGGATCCACCTGGTGTCCTTAGATGGCTGGAACGAGGCCTCGTCGACCGACTGCGAAGGAGGAACCGGCACGGCCGGCTGGCTGGCAGCAAGGGCCACGAGATGGTCGAGCTGGCGCTTCTCCTCCTGTCGTGGTTTTATCACGGCAGATGTCCGGGTGAACGGACTTGGATTCGAGGCCATCGCTAACGTGATGGACTCAAAGGGGTTGATTGGGACGAAGGACACGAGTTTACCCAGGTTCGGCCCCTCAAGTCGAGGTAATAGCCCACATCCTGCTTGTGCTTGTATTGCTTGTTGTATCGATTACAAGGGAGCTAAAGCTTGACCTAGTTCTCGATAACTCTGATCTCTAAGTCGCCCCGGGTCTACCTTTATATAGGAGGCAAAGACCACGGGTCATACAAGTTTTAACCGACTCTCATTGTCTATCTGAGTCTTCCTCTATCTTCTCTGTCCAAGTTGTCCCCGGGCGGCTTATGCGTCCGGTTTCTTCTCTGTCCGGGCCACCTTCCGGCCCTCCCCTTGAGCCGCCAAGCCTCCTAGGCTTAAGTCTTATGACTCACTCTTGGGCCGGTGCATGAGCCGTCAGGTATAACCCGGAGCCCTTAGGGCAGGTCATACCGCGAGGTTATATCCCCAACATTAGGCCCCAGGTTGATTTGAGCTTTGCTCACTTCATCCTTCCCTTTTGCTCTTCGGTGAGTCGCCCGGAGACGACCCGTCATGACGTCATGCCGACCCTGCAAAAAAAGATTTGCTGACGTACACACAAAATCCTCCTATTAAATGGACAGCCCGAAAATCGAGGCGTCCGCCTCGGTCGAACGACATCCAACGCCTGGATTTTCGCGCCTGTTCCACCTTTTCCTTTTAAATAGGACCGCCCTCGGCAGCATTTCTTTCTCCCGCTCGCTCTGTCGCCTTCTTCCTTCCAATGCTGCCGCTTCTCCTGCTCCGATGCCGTCTCCGCTTCACCATCGACAGGGCCGCTGCATCAACCTGTTGCGAACCAGAGAGTCTTCCGCGTTCATCGCATCACTACCGGTAAACCTTTTTCCCCTTAGATCCATAACGACTCCGGTAGGGTTTTCGCGGAAGCTCCGCCGCCGCCATTTTGAAACCCAAGCTCCGTCAATGCCGGCCACATCTTGCACATGAACTTTGAACAACAACTCATCCCCACTACGTCGCTGTGTATTAGGTGGTTCCCGATACAGCATAGATCCATCGTGGCTCCATTCGTCACTCTAGGTTTCTTCCATTCGCCAATTCATCATTAGGTCTGAAAGTAGAAATATTTCCCTGGTTTGGTAGATCCGTGATTATAGCAGTACCTTGCGAAATCTGTTTTTGGGGACTTAGCCGGATTTTACTCCCTCTTCTTGCTATGTTGACCTGCCGTGCCGTTCCGGCTCTCGTCAGACGGATCATGGCATCTTATCTTTAGAGTTTAAGCTTCATAAGTCGTCGTAGATACTTTCATCTTCTTGACTCGCCGTGTTTCGATTTGCACAGTCTTAAACCGCCATAATGTCTCGCGCATCCAATTCCTGCAACTGAGTCGGGTCTTGCATTACGAAGGAGTTCCTAATGGACTTCGTTCACGCGGGCACTCTCCCTTCAAAAGAGGTCATCCATTGGCGGGTCCCGAGTGATGAAACGCTGCACATTCCACAAGAAGGCGAAGTGGTTGTTTTCTCTGATCATATTGAGCGTGGGTTTGTGCCCCCTGGTTCAAAGTTCTTCCGTGACGTCCTTCACTTTTACAAACTCCGTCCTCAAGACCTTGCTCTCAATTCCTTCTCAAATATATGCAACTTTCAAGTGCTCAATGAGGTTTATCTGCAAACCAAGCCATCTGTGGGCCTGTTCTGAGAGTTCTTTTACGCGAACCGGCAAACTGAGATGAAAGCCGAGTCTATAGCTGGGCAGAATTTCAATCCGGAGGCGCAGGGATATTACCTTTCCAGCTATGAAGATGCTGAGTCATCCAAAAGACTGGAACAAGACCTGGTTCTACTATAACGATACTTATCCGGAGGGCGAACATTCGCTGCCGGGTTATCGTCCCTCCCTGCTCAAGACAACTTCAGAGCTTCCTGGCTGGCTGGCGGCTTCAGAATGTAAAAGGTACGAGCCGGCTCACGCCAAGATTAAGGCCCTGATGGCCAATGGTTTAACCGGATTGGACTTGATCCACTGCTGGATTTCCTGGCAGATTATGCCTGTAAGCCATAGAAGCCGCCTCATGTGCGAATAACAGGGCAAGTATGATAGTTCCTTATGCTTCAGCCGGTCAACATTAACAGAAGATGACATCACTACTGTTATCCGGAGTCTGGTCCATGAGACATCCAGGACTTGGAGCGCTATTGGCTAGCACCTTTTAGTGCCATTAATCCGGCTCCAGATGTAAGGCGACTCTTCACACCCCTTTCTCTTGGATCACTCATATTTTGCTAATTCATTAGCGTTAACCGGATTACTTTTTCAGGCTGACTTTTATTTCTGGAAGGAGTATGTCCCTCCTTTGAAGAAGACCAAGAAGAAGGCCCCAACTAAGAAGCCCAAGCAGACCACCCCGCAAGCGGAATGGTTTGAATCACCACAGTCGTCCGGCTCAGAGGTAAAATCTTGGCTACTTTCTGCAACTTTGCTCTTTCATTTTACTAACACCTGCCTGACTCACAGGATAACGTAGAGACAAGCCACGCCAATGCCCCTGAGGTAATCTATGTTTCCCCCGGCTCAGAATATTTTGTCTCCCGGAAGCCACGGCGAGTTATTGGAAAAGTTCCTCTTTCTCATCCTCTTGCTTATCTGGATGCCCAATTTCTTTTGAAAAAGCAACAACAGGCTGAGCGTCGTCAGACCCGGAGCACCGGCTCTACTGAACTTATGTCTGGCTTATCAAATTCTCCGGCTCCGAAGAAGCGCCCTGTAGAGGTATGTATCTCCGTTTGATTAACTTTACCTTTGTAATCTCAATGTTGTCTTATCTTTTCTGAATTGTCTCTTAGAGGTCACCCTCCTCCGGCGACTCTACAGCGACTGCTCTACCGCCTCCCAAGATCAACCCGTTGTAAGTATTTTCTCCAATCTTATATTTAGTTCTTTTAGCGGTTGTAACCCTCGGGTTCTGATCCTCACACTTTGTAGTGCTCAAGCCAAGCGCAGAAAAACCAACAAGTCCTCCCCCGACCCCGCTGTCTAGGAGCTAGAGCATGCTAAGCCGGATGAGTCTCAGCCGGTTGTGGACCTCCCAGCAACTTCTCCGGAGCCGGCCGCTGATGATGCTATTCCAGATAGCCCGCCAAGGAATCCTTCCAAGCCGCCGAGCCCTATCTAGGCAGCTAAGGACACTACTGGTCCGGATGTTGTGGTTACGGGCACTAGCTTGCACTCTCCCCCGGCTCACATGCTGACCAAGCATAGCGAACCGGCAAAAGCTTCAAGGAAGTTGGAGTTTGAGCCCTCTTCCTTAGAGAAGATGACAGCAGAGGAGCTTCATGCTGGCTATATGACCCGGTTATCCACAAGCCGAGATCTGGAGCTCCAGCTAGTTAACCTCATGAAGAAGAAATATGAGGTATTCCTTTTTTCCTCCTTATATCCTTAGGTAGCCCCCAAGGGCTGGCTTAATCTTTCCAAAAGTTGAGTCGGGACTTCCATAATCATCCTCCTTAGAAAAAACCAGTATATAGCCCCCAAGGGCCGGCTCAATAATTGATAATTTTGAGTCGGGACTTCTTAGAAGGTAAACAAGAGAGCTAATTCTAGCCCCCAAGGGTCGGCTCAATCTTGTCCAAAAGTTGAGCCGAGACTTTTATATTGAACTTTCTGAAAATAGACATTAGCCCCCAAGTGTCATGCATATTGCTTGCAATTTGTTTGAAACTTGCCCATTTATTCTATGCTTTGACATGTCACATGAAGCCTTAACTAAAGCAAGGTCACAATTGGCCGGCTTAAAAGCCAACTTGGCTAAACAACAAGCCATCCGGAGCGCCACTGATGAGAAGTGTCGGCTCCTTTCTGAGGAGCTGGTTAAAATCAAGGCCGACTTTGCCACCTTCAAAGAGTCTGCCGTGTCTGAGAAGGCTACTTTGACTAACCGGGCGGATGATGCTGATCAGCGGCTGATGATCGTATCTGACGAACTTCAATCTTTGAAACGCCACATTATGAAGATGACAGCGTCCCTCTTTGATGAGCTCTCGACAACTTTCCTTTAATTGATGTATAATACTTGTGCTGGCGACTTATCAGGAAACCACCGACTTACACAGGTCCTAGGAGCCACCAACTGTCCTTTGATAGCCTGCTACCTTTGAAGGCCATCTACACTCTGGCGGAGCAACTCTACTACAGTGCAATGTTCACTATCAAAGCCGTGCAGTATAAAGACAAGATCCCTTCAACTCTCAAAAGGGTCTTGGAACTTTTATCAACGATGCCGAAGCATATCGCCGAACTGAAGAAATCAGCCGCCCGCCAGGGGGCAATTGCAGGCATAAGCCAGGCCTTGGCTTTCGCTCCGGAGCTTACTCCGGCTGACATGATGGATGGTTTTCCCTCTAAGAAGGATGGCGGCTCTGAATTCACAGAAGCTGATTACACCCGGTGCGTAAAGGACTCCAGGGTTCTAGCCTCCATCCTAGCAGAAGAGGTTGACCTGGCAGCTTATCAGGTGGCTTACAGTGCCGACCAAAAGAGGATACGTGGCCCGCTTTATGAGGGTAGAGATTTGACACCCGCCCGCAGTAAGAACCTCTTTGCCTCTGACCTTGACCCGTCCCTTTTCTTTGAAGAAGGAACTTTTGCAGCTCTAACCAACTGCAACTGGGACTTGGAGAATCTCCAGATCAAGGCAACCGAAGAGCCGGAGCAGGACGATCCGCCAGCCAACTGATTATTTTTATAGAAAACTTGTAATAGCCGGCTCTCCATGACCCGCCGTGCGGTGTCATAAAAACTTGATTGATATTTTGGGCTCCACAAAGAGCGTCTGTAATAGATTAGCCGGAACTTTTGCTATTGCTGAACTTATGCCATCGTGCTTATACGAAAGACCCGGCTTTAAATCTGCCATCTTCTTTGTCCTTCCCTTTTGTATGCCTTTTCGACTCTTCGCAGCTTTATGTCCTTACATGCAAAAAAACACGTTTACACCGTTGGGAGGCCGGCTTAAAAGCGCAACCCGAAGACGTCGTGTCTTCCTGGCGTGTTGACAGGAAACTTTTGCTTGGATCGAGAGTCGGCCAAGAAGGCTTAATAAGCTTTACCCGTAGGGCAGGAAGCTCCCTATATAACTTATGCTGACTTGTCAACATTTTTGGCACAAAAGCCGGTTGTTAGGGTTAGATAAGCTACACCCGGAGGTGGGAAGCCCCCTTTGACAACCATGGCTAATCGTGTTAGCCGGAGATGGCATAAAGCCGGCCGATAAGGTGTTAGAAGCGATACCCGGAGGTAAGAAGCCACCCTCAGCAATATGGCGCGAACGCCGGTTGTTAGGGTTAGATAAGCTACACCCAAAGGTGGGAAGCCCCCTTTGACAACCGTGGCTAATCGGATTAGCCGGAGATGGCATAAAGCCGGCCGATAAGGTGTTAGAAGCGATACCCGGAGGTAAGAAGCCACCCTCAGCAATATGGCGTGGACGCTGGTTGTTAGGGTTAGATAAGCTACACCCAGAGGTGGCAAGCCCCCTTTGACAACCGTGGCTAATCAGGTTAGCCGGAGATGGCATAAAGCCGGCCAATAAGGTGTTAGAACTGATACCCGGAGGTAAGAAGCCACCCTCAGCAATATGGCGTGAACACCGGTTGATAGGGTGTTAGATACCCGTCGGTAAAAAAACCTACAACCGCGGCTAATCATGTTAGCCGGAAGATGACATAAAGCCGACCGATAGGGTGTTCGAAGCGATACCCGTCGATAAGAAGCCCCCTTCAGCAATATGGTGTAAACGCCAGTCGATAAGGTGTTAGAAGCGATACTCGGAGGTAAGAAGCCACCCTCCACCGCGACTAATCATGTTAGCCAGATATGGCATAAAGCCATCCGATAAGGTGTTAGAAGCGATACCCGGAGGTAAGAAGCCACCCTCAGCAGTCGCAGTTGATATATCAACTGGAATGTTTGTGAACTCTTCTTGTATGAGCGAAGATGTGTGAAACAGCAGAGGCCTCGTCTTGCAGGGATGCTACTTTATTCATATATAAGCATGATATGTACAATGATAGTGTACAATGGTGAGTCTCGGCACCTTTAAGTGTAATAAGGCCGTAGATGCGCTATGTTCCATGGCCGACGGGTATCCTGACCCGCCGTCTCTGAGTCATCCCGGATCTCGATGACATAATATGACCCATTGCTGAGATTTCTACTGACCACGAAAGGTCCTTCCCAAGGAGGAGATAACTTATGCATATATGTCTGGTCTTGAATCAGCCGGAGCACTAAGTCACCTTCTTGGAACGTCCGGGTCTTGACCCTACGGCTATGATAGCGACGCAGGTCTTGTTGATAAATCGCCGATCGGGCAGCCGCTAGCTCTCGTGCCTCTTCCAAAGCGTCCAACGCATCTTGACGTGTCGTTTCAATGTCCGTCTCAACATAAGATGCCACTCGTGGCGAGTCATGCCGGATGTCACTTGGCAACACTGCCTCGGTACCGTACACCATAAAGAAAGGTGTATAGCCTGTAGATCTGTTGGGGTGGTTCTGATGCTCCATAAGATGGAAGGCAACTCTATTGGACTGATGCCCAACACCGGGGCGTTCGTTGCAAAGGAACCATAAGCCGTGGCTTGATGCCCCTTAAAATTTCTTGATTGGCACGCTCCACCTGACCATTGGACTGTGGATGCACGACTGCTGAAACATCAAGCCGGATGTGCTCCTTGTCACAGTATTTTTTCATAACCCCCTTGGACAAATTTGTGCCATTATCAGTGATGATACTGTGGGGGTAACCAAAATGGTAGATCAACTTTTTAATAAATTGAACCGCCATAGCCGCGTCACACTTGCTGATCGGCTCCGCCTCTACCCATTTGGTGAACTTATCAACTGCCACCAAGAGGTGTGTTTTCTTATCCTTGGATCTCTTGAATGGTCCCACCATGTCAAGCCCCCAGACCGCAAACGGTCAAGTAATTGGTATCATCCTCAACTCTTGAGCCAGAATATGAGCACGCCGGTCGAACTTCTGACAGCCGTCACACTTGCGGACCAGGTCCTCTACATCTTTGTGAGCCATCAACCAGAAAAATTGTGCCGGAAGGCTTTGGCCACTAGAGATTTTGAGCCGGCATGGTGTCCACAGTCTCCAGCATGAATTTCATTCAAGATTTGCTGACCCTCTTGTGGTGAGACACAACGTTGAAAAACTCCAGTCACGCTGCATTTGTGCAACTCACCATTAACTATTGTCATGGATTTTGAACGTCAGGTGATTTGTCTGGCCAGGTCTTCATCATCAGGTAACTCGCCCCGGGTTAAATAGGTAAGGTAGGGCACAGTCCAATCCGAGATAGCATCTAAAGCCGCCACTAATTCCCCCTCCGGGTCAGGAACAACCAAATCCTCTTCTGAAGGTATCTTGACAGTCGGATGGTGTAAGACGTCCAGAAAGACATTGGGCGGGACCGGGTTTCGTTGGGAACCTAGCCATGATAGCGCATCTGCCGCCTCATTCCTGCGACGATCAATGTGATCCACCTGATATCCTTTGAAGTGACCAGCAATAATATCAACCGCCTGACGATAAGCCGCCATTCGTGGGTCTTTGGAATCCCAAGTGCCTGAAACTTGCTGAGCCACCAGATCTGAGTCGCCCAAACATCTTACCCAGCTTAAATTCATCTCCTTGGCCACTCTAAGACCATGAAGCAGAGCCTCATACTCAGCCGCATTGTTAGTGCAAGGGAACATCAGTCGGAGCACATAACAAAACTTATCACCTTTGGGAGATGTCAAAACAACTCCTGCCCCTGATCCTTCTAACTGCTTGGATCCGTCAAAGTGTATAGTCCATTATGTGTCATCCGGCTTTTCCTCGGGAGCTTGACATTCCGTCCAATCATTTATAAAATCGACAAGAGCTTGGGACTTGATAGCCGTATGAGGCACATATTTTAGATTGAGAGGTCCCAACTCCAATGCCCATTTAGCAATCCTTCCAGTGGCTTCTCTGTTCTGGATTATGTCCCCCAACGGAGCAGAACTGACCACAGTTATCTGGTGTCGTACGAAATAGTGCTTTAACTTGCGGTTGGCCATGAAGACCCCATATACCAGCTTCTGCCAATGCGGATACCTTTGCTTGGACTCCGTCAGGACGTCACTGATATAATAAACCGGCCTTTGAACCAGATACTCCTTCCCAGACTCCTTGCACTCAACCACAATCGCAGCGCTTACTGCCCAGTTATTAGCCGCCACGTATAGAAGCAGCAGTTCCTTCTCAGCCGGAGCTGCCAGCACCAGCGCCTCAGTAAGCTGTTTTTTGAGCGCCTCAAGTGCTTCACCCGCCGCCTTGCTCCAGAAAAATTTGTCTGTCTTCTTCACCATCTGATATAAAGGAATAGCTTTCTCTCCAAGGCGGCTTATGAACCGTCTCAACACGGCAATCCGCCCTGCCAAGCACTGGACATCGTTAATTGAGGCCGGCTCTGCCAAAGAAGTAATAGCTTTGATTTTATCCGGGTTAGCCTCAATGCCATGCTCAGAAACCAGAAAACCCAAGAGCTTGCCAGCCGGAACACCAAAGACCCACTTGGTCGGGTTAAGCATCATCTTATAGACCCGGAGATTATCAAAGGTTTCCCTTAAGTCATCCAAAAGGGTCTCCTTCTTCCTGGACTTGATCATAATGTCATCTACATAAGCATGAACATTGCGAACAATCTGACTGTGAAGGAAGTTCTGCACACATCGCTGATAAGTCGCCTGGGCACTCTTGAGCCCGAAAGGCATGGATACATAACAGAAGGTCCCGAAAGGTGTAATAAAAGCCGTATTCTCTTGGTCTTTAACCGCCATCTTGATTTGATGATAGCCTGAGTAAGCGTCCAGGAAACACAAGCTTTCACAACCCGTCGTAGCATCAGTGATTTGATCAATACGAGGGAGAGCAAACGGATCAGCCAGACAAGCCTTGTTAAGGTCCGTGTAGTCCACACACATACGCCACGTGTCGTTCTTCTTGAGCACCAGCATGGGGTTAGCCAACCACTCCGGGTGAAAAACCTCAACAATGAAACCCGCTGCCAAGAGCCGGGCAACTTCCTCCCCAATGGTCTTCCGTCTTTCCTCATTAAATCGTCATAGAAATTGCTTAATCAGCTTAAATTTTGGATCCATGTTAAGGTTGTGCTCAGTGAACTCTCTCGGTACACCCGGCATGTCAGAAGGTTTCCATGCAAAGATGTCCCGATTCTCACAGATGAATTCGATGAGCGCGCTTTCCTATTTGGGATCCATGTGAGCTCCAATGATGAACTGTTTGGATGAGTCACCCGGAGTGAAGTCTACTGTCTTAGTATCATCCGCTGAAAACTTGAGGGGCAGCTCAACCTCCGTTGTGGGCTTTTTCAGCGGGGTCACATCCTCCGGGTCAATGTTCTCTTTATAAAATTGAAGCTCCTTCTGAGCGCAACTGGATTCTGCGTAAGCCGCATCCCCTTCTTCGCACTCAATAGCCGTATTTCGGTCACCATGAACGGTAATGGTACCATTTAAACCAGGCATCTTGAGCTGTAAGTAGACATAACAGGGCTTAGCCATGAACTAAGCATAAGCCAGCCGTCCAAACAATGCATGGTAAGGACTCTTGATCTTGACCACTTCAAACCACAAGGACTCCACCCTATAATTATACTCGTCACCAAAACCCACTTCCAAAGAAATCCTGCCCACCGTATGCGCCGACTTGCCTGGCACCACCCCATGAAACAGGTGGATGAGGGCTTTAAATCCTTATCAAGCAATTCCATCCGCCGAAAGGTATCGTAGTAAAGGATGTTGATACTGCTGCCTCCATCCACCAGTACCTTGTTCACCATATATCCTCCCACTTGGGGGGCCACAACCAAAGCCAGCCGCCCCAGGTCATCGACACGCGGCGGGTGATCCTCCCGGCTCCATGTTATATCATACTCTGACCATTTTAAATATTGCGGTAGAGCCGGCGCAACTGCATTGACCGCCCGCTTGCGCAACTTCTGGTCCTGTTTGTTGAGACTGGTCGTGAAAACATGATATTGGCCGGAACTGAGCTGCTTTGGATTACTCTGATAACCAGACTGATTACGCTGTTGCTGATTGTTGTTACCAGAATGCTGCGGGTGTCCTCCTTGATTACCATGACCCGGATGACCGGACCCTGAGCCCCCGGACCCAAATCCGGCCCCTGACCCGCCATGTCCTGAGCCGCCTGGCAGGCCACCGTCCTAATTGTTGGGTTGTGTAAAGTGATTCGTGAGTTTCTGCATGAAACGGCACTCACCCCATGTGTGGTTTGCCGACTTATCAGGCTGACTGTGATCCGGACAGGGCCTCTTAAGTGCCTCCTCCAAATTAAAGGGAGTCCTATCCTTGCCAAAAGGTGGCCTAAACCTCCTGTTACCCTTAGGGTGATTCTGACCGGTGCTTGCGTTAGCCACCAGCTCTGACCCGGCCTCAGGATTCTTACGCTTACTCTGGCTACCATTGCTTGCCACACCTTTGCTCTGATTGTTCTTCTTACCTTGGCTGGCATTCTCCTCATCGGAACCCGGATCCTTTGTGTTGTCAGAGTCGGCATATTTCATGAGAGCCATCATGAGCTCTCCCATATCCTGACACGTACGCTTTAGTCGCCCAAGTTTCTGCTTTAGAGGGACAAAGTGGCAGTTCTTCTCTAAGATCAGCACTGCCTGAGCCGTGATATGCTCCGAGGAGTGGATGATTGTCGAGACCCGTCGTACCCAATGATGAGCCGACTTGTCCTCCTGTTGAACACAGTGATCAAGATCCACAATGGTCATAGGCTGCTTGCACATTCCTTGAAAGTTTTTAATGAACCTGGCTCTCAGCTCTGCCCATGAATTGATGGTATTGGGTGGCAATCCCTTTAACCACGTGCGGGCCGGGCCTTCAAGAATCATGATGAAGTACTTGGCACAAACCGCCTCACTGACATCCAACATCTCCATGGCTAGCTCATAACTTTCTACCCAGGCCTCCGGGGGTAAGTCAGCGGTATAATTTGGGACTTTGCGAGGCCATTTGAAATCCTTTGGCAACCGCTCACTCCGTAGAGCCGGCGATAAACATGGCACCCCCACAGACCTGGTGGTTACTCCCACTCCTACTAAAATGGAGGGCGCGGGCTCCTGGTGAGCCGCCGCGGCTAAAGTTGTCGCCTCTTGCTAGCTTCCTGCCCGTTTTACGAACGCTTGTGTATCCATACCCGGCTGATGACCCGTCGGAATCTCTCTGTGCCGGTTGCTGTTGGAACCGCCGGCGACTCATAGCGTCGGCTAAAGCTCCGACTAGGGAGAGGGGTTGAATGAACACGGCTCCGGCTGTGAGTATACTTCTCCTGCTGGGCCATCGCCGTCTGTAGGTATCCAATGGCATTCCGCACATCCTCCGCGAAGAGCGCTTCGTCCGGAATAGGAATTGTCTCAAGCCGGGTGGCTGCCGCTACCATATTCTCGGCCGGGTTAGAATAATGACCCACCGGTGTTGGAAAAGCCACTAGTGAGGCCTGGCTTCGTCAGGCCGGATGAGTCGCCGGACGAGCCGCCGAGCGGCTTCCAGGCGCATCTGTCACTCGCCCCGTCACTAGCGTGTTGAAGAGGTTCCTTCCCACATAACGTTCTGGTAGTCGGGATTGATGCCTCATCCGATGCACCGAAGCTGCCGACTATTCCTCCAGTACAAGGCGGAAAGCATCCGTCTTAATACGTTCTGCCTCTTCCTCCATCTGGACCTTTAGCTCAGCCATCCTCTGCTGTTCTTTCGCCATCCGGTCCTTGATCCTCACAATCTCTAAGTTCCAAGCCGCTTGATTATTTGGTGTAACTTCAGTAGCCATTAGGGCCGCGAGCTCGTCCATCAGCTCCAGAAGAACTTGAGTCGACGGCGGCGAGTTAGCGCCTAAGGTTGCGGCTCCCGCGGCTGTACAATTCATACATGGGGCTGACCCCGCCATGAACACGGCGGCATGAACCGGCGGCCCAAGATCATTCGACTCAGAACGATCCGACCCAGGGCAGATCTCGTCGTAGCCCCCTAGACCGCCGTCATGAAGCTGGTAAACCGACTCTGCTTCTCGGCTTGAAGATTCGTCCTCTGAATAGACAAGAGTTTCCTGCGATCCGGAAGCTTCCAGATCCATGCCTTGAGTGAAGCCCACGAAGACATGCTTTCGGCCCGGGTTAACGTGGGCGGGTTGCACATTATGGGCAGGTTGCATACGCCGAGTCGGCTCGATGAGGTTGGTGCAGACGTCCGGCCTGGGTGTAGATCCGTCAACCCTTGCGATGAAAACGTGGATCCCACTGAACGAAACCCGGAAACCATATTCCATCGAGCCAGCGTCGAGCCCCCAGCCGGCATCATCGATGTAGAGCCGGCCGCGGCGACTCTTGCTCATCCTTCCAACTACATATCCCTCGAGCCCCGAGAGAGAGCCCTTTGAGAACTCAACACCACCAAGCGCAAGCCCCACGGTGGGTGCCAACTGTCGTGGTTTTATCACAGCAGATGTCCGGGTGAACGGACTTGGATTCGAGGCCATCGCTAACGTGATGGACTCAAAGGGGTTGATTGGGATGAAGGACACGAGTTTACCCAGGTTCAGCCCCTCAAGTTGAGGTAATAGCCTACGTCCTGCTTGTGCTTGTATTGCTTGTTGTATCGATTACAAGGGAGCTAAAGCTTGACCTAGTTCTCGATAACCCTGATCTCTAAGTCGCCCCGGGTATACCTTTATATAGGAGGCAAAGACCAGGGGTCATACAAGTTGCAACCGACTCTCATTGTCTGTCTGAGTCTTCCTCTATCTTCTCTGTCAAAGTTGTCCCCGGGCGGCTTACGCGTCCGGGTCTTCTCTGTCCTGGCCACCTTCTGGCCCTACCCATGAGCCTCCAAGCCTCCTGGCCCTTAATTCTTCTGACTCACTCTTGGGCCGGTGCACGAGCCGTCAAGTATAACCCGGAGCTCTTAGGGTGGGTCATACCACGGGGTTATATCCCCAACACCTCCGCTATCTCTAGGGCATCGGCCTGCCGGCTGCTATCTCGCGTGCACTCGATGGATATCTTGTAGTCACCGGTGATGGACATGATCCCCTTGGGACCCAGAATCTTGAGCTTGAGGTAGGCGTAGTGGGGTACCGCCATGAATTTGACGAGGGCCGGCCGGCCCAGCAGCGCGTGGTAGGGACTTGCAAGGTCCACCACCTCGAACCAAATCGGCTCGCGGCGGAAGTGGTCAGGTCTGCCGAAGAGGACATCGAGCTTGATCTTGCCAATGGAGAAGCAAGACTTTCCAAGCACGATGCCGTGGAAAATCGTCTGGCTTGCCTACAGATCTTCTGCCTTGAGCCCTAGCTTTCGCATCGTGTCGAGGTAGAGGATGTTGATGCTGCTGCCGCCATCGATTAATAACCGTTAGAAGGGGCAGGTGCGCCTCTCTAAGGCGATGGTGGGGTCAAGGACCAGGGCGTAGCTGCCAGGATTTGGCATCACGGCCGGGTGGTCGGCCTGGCTCCAGGTGACTAGCTTCTCCGACCAGTGCATGAACCGGGGAGTCACGGGCATGGTGGCATTCACCTCGCGATGAAGTCGGCGCTAAGCATGCTTGTCTGTCTCTTCACTAGTGAACACGACGTAACAACTTCTTGGTTGGGGAAATGGTCGAGCAGGCGACCGTCATTCTGGGCCGGAGCCGGAGCCGGCGCGGCGGCGGCAGGCGGGGCCAGGGCCAGCGTTTGTGCAGGCGGCGTGAGGGAAGGCGGAAGGCCGTCCCCCCGGGCCAGTCCCTCTGAGAAGCTGCACTGCCGGAGTGTGTGGGTGAAGGTCTTAGCTCCAGAGTGATTCTTGCAAGGGAGGTCGAGCATCTGCTCGAACGTGAGCTTGGGCTGCTAGACAAGCCTTGCCGGTGCACTAACGCTGGATGGATGGCTGGGCAGCTGGTTCCTCCTCGATGGTGGTGACCTGTCGGCTCCTGTAGTGGGGGTCCGGATGGTCGTTCTTGCGTTTGTTGTTCTGCGGCAACCGGTTGTCAGTAGCCGGGCGTGACGCAGCCGGCATTGGTGTTGCCTTGGCGGGCGGGATCGTCCTGACCAAAATTGCGGAGTCGGCCATGGCATACTTGTCCGCCTTGGCCATGAGTTCTGCCAGCGTAGCCGGCTCGGAACACAAGAGTTTGTGCTTGAGGTAGGTGTCGTCGCGGCAACCCTCAATGAAGTACTAGATGGCCTGCACCTCCAGATCCACTTTGCCAACTCCAACAATGTAGCGGAGTACGAGGCCATCGTCCATGGCCTCCGGCTTGCCAAAGAGATAGGCATCAGGCGCATTGTTGTGGGAACAAGCCTGACAGTAGATGGTAGGGGTACGAAGGGACAGGGCAGAGTCCTAGCTACGGCGAGGGTGTACTCACGTATGTATGAGTTCAGGCCCCTCTCGTGGAGGTAACATCCCTACGTCTCAGTGCTCGGGAGCTTATGTCGTGTGGAATAGTGAGATTACAATGGTTGTGAACCCTTGTGCAGGAGGGGAGGGGTGGCTTATATAGAGTTAGTTGCCCCTCATAATTATCCCGCATCTAAGGGTCTGATCGTGGGGTTTAAAGCTTGCCGTTACTGGTAACGTACATAATAAAAGCTACTAATGACCATTGAACCAGCGTCTGCCCATTGGGCTCTTTATGATGGCCTCTGGTCTTCTGGCGTCGAGTGAAAGCGAGGTCTTCTGAGTGACACGCGACTGTCGAATGAAAGAAGGAGTCTCCAAGTGTATATCTGTCGAGTGCCTTTGGACATCTCCAGGGATCCACTCGGCACTTTGTGCTTGATCTCCAAGTCCTCCCATGTAGTGTCCTTAGGTAGGGTATGTGGGCCGTGCCTAGGACCCTACCCTAGGTACATATCCTTGCCATTAGCCCCCGAATGGATCGGGGTTCGAGTGGTGGAAGGAGGTATCAACGTCGACCTTGAGTTAGCGTGACAAATCCTCGAATGACACTTGGAGTTTCCATGAAACTTGCGTCGATTGAACTCTGAGCATCGGCGTCCATTCAAGATCAACACGCAAAATCTTCCTATTGGTATTCGGGGCTTCAATGAAATTTGCACCGATTGAATTCTTCTCGGCTCGCCTGGATCCATTCAGCCTTAAAAGTGTCCGAGTGGATGTTCAGGGTCTATTCTACTCCGAGTGAATTGAGAGTATCTTGGGAGGCGACGGGTCGGTCTGACAGACCCGGATCCTTCGGGATACGAAAATTTGGGAAGCGCGCGCGTGCGATGATGATGCCATGATCAGGGCAAGTGGAGGCACAACGCCTTGATTCCCGCGCTGGTCATATCGCCACGTACTGGGCGTCGTCGGTGGTTGGCGTGTGCAGTGACCTTGCGGGCCCACTGGTCAGTGAGACACTCGGCAGCGTATAAAGCTTTCTGTGTCGCGGTTCGCATAGTACCTCCGCCAATTCTCCCTCTTTTCTTCCGCCTCCTCTGCCCCCAACACCGCACTCCATTCTTCCTCGATGAGAGCCGTCGTGCCGATGACGAAGAATGCGACGGAGAAGCTGGAGCGATCAAAGAAGGGGACGTCGAAGCTCAAGGGCAAGAAGCCCTCGACCGCTTTCTACCACCAGTCCGAAGGCAAAATGTTTGTCGCAAAGGTTGCACACTTTCTCGAGAAAGCATTTCTCGCTAAAGAATTGAGTGGGAGGACAGTACAACTTAATGAGATTAGTGAATCTTTGGCAACCGTTGATATGGCTAAGGAACCGGAAGTAATTCCGCAAATTATCCCTACAACCGAGCCGGAAGTTGTCGCATGTGATGCGGAAACTTCAGACAATGTTGTTACTGAACCGCGCAGATCAGGTAGGGCTATCCAGCCACCTGAGTGGTTTCATAACGAAATCTTCATTCCTGAAGACGATGAACCTGCGCACTACAAGGAAGCGATGGCGGGGCCTAGCTCAAGGGAATGGCACAAGGCCATGAGATCCGAAATGGAATCCATGTACGAAAACTAAGTTTGGAACTTGGAAGAACTTCCAAATGGCGTAAAACCCATTGGTTGTAAATGGATTTTCAAAAGAAAGACGGACGCGGATGGTAACATTACTATCCACAAAGCTAGACTTGTCGCGAAAGGGTTCACGCAAGTTCCAGGAGTGGACTACGACGAGACTTTCTCGCCCGTAGCTATGCTTAGGTCTGTTCGGATATTACTAGCAATTGCTGCTTATTTCGATTATCAAATATGGCAGATGGATGTCAAAACGGCTTTCCTAAATGGAAACCTTCAACAGGATGTATACATGATATAGCCAGAAGGTTTTGTCGATCCTAAGAATGCTGGAAAGGTATGTAAGCTTCAGAAAGCCATTTATGGTCTGAAGCAAGCATCAAGGAGCTGGAACATTCGTTTTGATGAAGTGGTCAAAGAGTTTGGCTTCATCAGGAACGATGAAGAATCTTGTGTTTACAAGAAGTTTAGTGGGAGCGCAAAAGCATTTCTAATCTTGTATGTGGATGACATATTGTTGATTGGAAATGATGTGAATTTTCTTAGCGAAATAAAAGACTCATTGAAAAGGAGTTTTTCAATGAAAGGCTTAGGTGAAGCGGCATATGTATTGGGCATCAGGATCTATAGAGATAGATCAAGACGCCTAATAGCGCTTAGCCAAAGCACGTACATTGACAAGATGTTGAAAAGGTTCAACATGGAGAACTCCAAGAAAGGCCTACTCCCCATGTCACCTGGCACAGTGCTTTGCAAGAATCAGAGTCCTCGGACCCTCGATGAGCGAGTACAAATGAATGATATTCCATATGCTTCGGCAGTTGGTTCTATTATGTATGCCATGCTATGTACAAGACTGGATGTTTCCTATGCGCTAAGTGTTAGCAGCCGGTACCAAGGTGATCCAGGATTGGAACACTGGGCCGCAGTCCAGGGTATTCTTAAGTACCTCAGAAGGACCAAGGATTTACTCCTTGTGTACGGAGGTGATGAAGAGCTCATTGTAAGTTGTTACACTGATGCAGGCTTCATGACTGACCCAGATGACTTCAAATCTAAATCTGGCTATGTTTTCATATTGAACGGCGGCGTAGTTGATTGGAAAAGTTCCAAACAAAAGACTATTGCGGATTCTACGACGGAGGCGGAATATGTTGCTGCTTCTGAAGCCTCCAAGCAAGCTGTCGGTATCAAGCAATTTCTTGAAGACCTTGGTGTGGTTCCAAGTGCTCTGGACCCAGTGGAGATCTATTGTTATAATAGTGGTGCCGTGGCTCAGGCAAGGGAGCCATGTTCGCACCATAAGACAATGCATATTCAACGCAAATATAAACTCATTCGACATCATGTCGAAGAAGGTTTAGTGAAAGTACGCAAAGTTCACACTGATCTGAATGTGTCAGACCCGATGACAAAGCCTCTACCACGAGCAAAGCATGAGCAACACCGGATAGCCATTGGTGTTAGGGAGGCCATGTAACTGGATTATGACTCTAGTGCAAGTGGGAGTCTGTAGGAGATATGCCCTAGAGGCAGTAATAACAGTTATTTTGTATCTCCAAAGTTTGTAATGAATGTTTATGTTCCATGCTATAACTGCAATGATTCTCGAGTCTACAAATTAAACGAGGCTTGGAGGGAAACTCATGTGCACGTGTGGTATAATAAACGGTGAATTGTATTCCTAGTCTTGCCTCTAAGACTGGCTCAAGTGTTGCATGATGGTCCTGTTTTCCTGATCATGGGCATGGCTATGCCGGCAATTTTGAGGATGCGATGTTGGTAGAACACTCGTGTTGAATCGATCCAAATTGATGTTAAGCTATGAGATACATTTGTCACAAGTTAATGGTTAATAACACAGAGATGGTTAACGTTTGCATAATTCCTTAGACCATGAGAGTATCGAGTTTCTTCATGCTTGCTTCATGAACTTTGGGGTTTGTTAAACGTCATCCGTAAATGGGTGGCTATTACGGCGGCTTACGGGTTCATGGAAAAGTATGTCAAGTAACTTGATATCTCAAGATTGGGATTTGCTCCTCCGACGATGGAGAGATATCTCTGGGCCCTCTCGGTGTTACGGTATCCATCATCGTCTGGCCAGACACTTTGTGATTTGATCACGGGGATGCCGGAACACGGGAACGAGAAAAGAGAACAATACCGGCAACGAGGTAACTGGCATAGTGGACAAGTTGTTGATCCACGAGGATGCCTACATGTCTCACCTCGGGTAATTGTAAACATATCACGAAGCAACAGGAATAGCTCACGGCAACTAGAGGTTCACTCGAATATTCATTCGTGTGGGTATAGGGGTCAATATGGGTGTCCACGGCTCCGATGTTGATCATTGATCGGAAGGGGTTCCGGGTCATGTCTATGCTTCACCGAACCTATAGGGTCACACGCTTAAGGGTCATCTATCTATTGAATACTAGACAGGGAGTCTGAGAGAAAATCACCGAAAAGTTTCGGACACCGAAAAAGTTTTGGACAGCGGAAAAGTTCCGCAGACAAGTCACCGGAACAGTTTCGGTGAAACTGAAAAGTTGTTTTAGGGGATACCAAAAAGTCAAATTGGTTTCGGCACATGCCTGATAATTCTTGAAGGGTGCCAGAATCGTTCTGGAAACTTTCTGGAATTTTCCGGGATGAAAACCGGAAATGTTCCGGAGCTGCCAGAACCACTTCAGATGCTTTTCACAGATGAAAATCACTATTCCGGAATTGTTCCGGATCGCATTGAAAATTATTTTAGTGGGGTACTAGAATTGTTCTAAGCCCACATAAATATTTTCAGTTCGAGCGGACGCTGAAAAATGTCGCCGTGAATAGTGAAAGTGCTTTTTGGACTACTTTATGGAAAGCCACCTTTTGGGGCTTTGCTCCAAAAGATCTTGGGGATGACATGGATGGATTGGAGCCATTTTTGGGGCCCCACATGAGGTTGTGGCCGGCAACATGGTCGACTCCTTCATGGAGTCCCTCTTGTTCCTTGGTTTCACTTTTATGCCCTTGTGGAAGGACTTCATTCATGTGCATTTTGGGTTTTATTGTAAAACCGCCCTACCCCTTGGTTTTCCTATAAATAGGAGGTGAGTGGGATGCCATTTATTCATCCTTGTGCTCTCATACACATGCTTTGCTTTGCAAGATCTCTCTCTCCCTCCCACGAAAAGAGTCTTTCGTAGAGCCGGAAGGCTGTCTGGGTTCCGGCAGGAACTAGTTCTGGACGGCGAAGCCCTGCCGGATAGATGACACTGTATGTGTGCAACCCCATAGAGAGGTCGTAGTTTCGATCTTTTGCCCGAGGGGCTGTTCGTGTGTCCTCCCGTAGGGCTGTCCGAGTCTTCGTTCGAGTTTCGAGGGTCCTCCCGAAGGGCTGTCCGCGACATCGTCCGGGGGACTGTCCGACCGCCTCCCGAAGGGCTGTCCGACGAGGGAGTACATCCTCGCGGTTGGGAGGTTGTAAAATCCTAGCTGCGGGGATCTGCACCAACGATCTCCACCGACTCTTCTTTCGCTGCGCTTCGAGTCGGTACGGATCAGATCAAACCTTGTATGCAGTCTCCATAGTGGTCCTGGGCGTGCTCGCTATACCGGAAATTTTTGTTTTCTGTCGCGTTCCCCAACAGTGGCATCAAGAGCCAGGCTATGAGTAGATGCATGTTATGATCTAGAATACATGAGATGTATGGGTATTGCATAGTATAATTTTGTAGTAGATGAGATCTATTGCTGAAAATTATTTGTGCGGGTAGCAGATGAAATCTGTTACCCGATGTTCCTGTTGCTTCCCGTGAATTTGCGTAGTCCATATCTTGAAGGAATGGTGGAATCTTATAAAGTTCTGACAATCCGTGATCCTTTCATGCTGCTCCTGAGTATGCTGACTGACAGATCAACGAAGTGCTAACAGTTCTTTGGGTTCCACCATAGTCAAAAGAAATATGGATGTTTCGCAGATGAAAGGGCAATGCAGATATGATCTGCACGGGGGTCACGCGTATGACGAAGTTTAGTATGGGGCTCGAGATTTTATCATCTCGTGTTTCATACACCCTGGAAAGTTAATCTAGAAACTTGAATTATCATACTTGATGATAAACGTTGGTAGCTACGGTTTGAGTCAAAACCTTAGAAGCCACGTAAAATAAAATTTTGTATAAACCGATTAGAGGCGTCTAACTTGGTTTTGCAGGATGGTTTGCATGTGATGTGGTATAGCAAAGCTCATATTCAATTTTGATTATGTATGAGATGGCTATATGATGTAATTAACATGACCTGTGTGTCATGATTTGGCATGATGGCTGGAGCCATATGATTGCACTTTAATGACCTGCGTGTCAACCTTATGTAATGCACTTATTTTATTAGCTATAGAGATAGCAATATTATCTGGTGCATCGACAAGGTGGTGGCAATCTTCGCAAAGGTGAACACCGACGTGAATGCCGAAGACGAAGAAATACTTGACTTCTCCGTCAGAAGGGGCTATACCATATCATGCTATTATGAATTGCCTGAGATGTTTATCCCTCTTGATGCACCCTTCTTAATTGCGCGGTAGTCGCTTTTTATTAGGGTGATCTCTCACTTATAATATCAAGTAGTTAGTGTTCTCCCAAGTGTAGCACCGTCACAGCACCTATCTCTTCGGGGTATCACATGATTACATGGGTACGAACGATTAGAGAAGTGTGAGGCGGGTGAGTTGAGACCTCGCAGCGAGATCACTTGGTTGTCTTGACGTTCAGGCATGAAAGTCATGAGCTCAGAACACATGCATCGAAAGATGAACAAGAGTCACATAGAGATGTGATTGGCAAGTTGGCCTACCAATTGAAATTCTCGTCACTTGAGATGGTTACATCCTTGACGCTGAATTGAAAGTTGGGTCTTGCATCACTCACAATCAATTATGAGAGATATTGATTTGAGTGGGAGTGCACCTTAGAATAAAAATTATTTATTCACTAGTGCCAAAAATCATTATGAACAAAGTCTAAATGAACTTGTGTTTTGCGTTGTAGATCAAATGGCTCGCAACACCGCGTTCAACTTAGGCCCTATGTTAGAGAAAGAGAAGTTAGCTGCGAATGGAAACAACTATGCGGACTGGGTCCGTACCCTGAGGATTGTCCTCCGGGGTGCTAAGAAAGTGTATGTGCTTGACGGACCTCTTCCTCCTAAACCGGCGGCAACAGTCGCGGCAGACATACAAAATGTCTGGGCCACTAAGGATGATGATTACAATTTAGTGCAGTACCTCATGCTGTCTTGCATGAGTTCAGAGCTTCAAAAACGTTTTGAATTCCATAACTCCTTTGATATGATCAAGGATCTGGATGCTCTTTACAAGTTTAATGCACGGTCTGAACGTTTTGACATCATGAAAATGATGGCGGAGACCAAGATGGCTGAGGGCAGTTCAGTTGGCGAGCATGTAGTCAATATGATTGGCTACGCTGAAAGGCTTAAAATCCTGAAATTCCCACTTCCAGAAGAGCATGTTATGGACTTGTTGCTAGGTTCACTCCCCCCGTATTATGGCGGTTTTATCATGAACTACAACATGAATGGGATGGACAAAACAGCAAATGAGGTGCTTGCCATGCTAAAAACTGCTGAAGGAGGACTACAGAAAAATCGCAAGCAAGTGTTGCTTGTGAATAAAACTGCCAGTTTCAAAAAGAAAGGCAAGCCAAAGAAGGGCAGCCAAAGAAGGGCAAGGGCGCCGGTAAGACCGGTTTCCAACGCAAATCTAAGGGCGGAGCCAAGAATGAAACTGAGTGCTTCTACTGCAAGGGCACAGGACACTGGAAGAGAAACTGCAAGAAGTATCTGGAAGATAAGAAGTCCGGGAAAACCGAAAAAGGTATAATTGTTATACAAGTTAATGTCATTGACGTTTTGCTTGCTAGCGAAAATTCTAAGTCTTGGGTATTTGATACCGGATCGGTTGCTCACATTTGCAACTCGATACAGGGGCTTCAGAAGGTGCGCAAGCTGGCAAAGAATGAAGTCGTGATGCGTGTCGGGAACAGCGCTGGGATCGCCGCTCAAGCCGTCGGCATTATGCCTCTACGTCTCCCTTAAGGATTTATTTTGGAACTTAGTAACTGTTATTTTGTTCTGTTATTGTGTAGAAACATTATCTCTGGATCATGTTTAGTACACGATGGGTACTCCTACAAGTCCGAGAACAATGGTTGTTCACTTTATTGTAAGGATATGTTTTATGGATTTGCACCCATTGTTGGGGGCCTTTTCATACTGAATCTTGATTGTGGAAATGATGTTTTTAACGTGAATGCTAAACGCCTTAAGAAGGCTGATACCACCACCACTTACTTGTGGCACTGTCGGCTTGGCCACATCGGAAAGAAACGCATGCAAAGACTCCATAAAGATGGAGTTTTACCGTCCCTTGATTTTGAATCATTTGACACATGTGAAGCTTGCTTGATGGGAAAAATGACCAAGACGCCGTTCACGGGTCATCCTGAACGGGCGGGTGAATTATTGGAAATAATACATAGTGATGTACGTGGTCCAATGAACACGGTCGCACGGGGTGGGTATTTTTACTTCGTGACTTTTACTGATGATTTAAGTCGGTATGGCTATATCTACTTGATGAAGCATAAGTCGGAAACCTTTGAAAAGTTCAAAGATTTTCAGAATGAGGTAGAAAATCATGGTGACAAAAAGATTAAGTTTCTGCGGTCTGATCGCGGAGGCGAATATCTTAGTCATGAGTTTGGCCAACATCTGAGTGACCGTGGAATCATTTCACAGCTTACGCCTCCCGGAACTCCACAGCGAAACGGAGTGTCGGAACGACGTAACCAAACCCTGTTAGACATGGTAAGGTCGATGATGTCTCTTACAGATCTACCGATATCTTTTTGGGGTCACGCACTACTCACTACCTCTTATACATTAAACAGAGCGCCGTCTAAGTCTGTTGAGACGACACCACATGAGATGTGGTGTGGGAAGATACCTAGTGTGTCGCATCTCAAGGTTTGGGGTTGTGAGGCATACGTAAAACGTTTACAGCCAACCAAACTAGAACCTAGATCAAACAAATGTTACTTTGTAGGTTATCCAAATAACACCATTTGATATTCCTTCTACCACCAGTCCGAAGGCAAAATGTTTGTCGCAAAGGTTGCACACTTTCTCGAGAAAGAATTTCTCGCTAAAGAATTGAGTGGGAGGACAGTACAACTTAATGAGATTAGTGAATCTTTGGCAACCGTTGATATGGCTAAGGAACCGGAAGTAATTCCGCAAATTATCCCTACAACCGAGCCGGAAGTTGTCGCATGTGATGCGGAAACTTCAGACAATGTTGTTACTGAACCGCGCAGATCAGGTAGGGCTATCCAGCCACCTGAGTGGTTTCATAACGAAATCTTCATTCTTGAAGACGATGAACCTGCGCACTACAAGGAAGCGATGGCGGGGCCTAGCTCAAGGGAATGACACAAGGCCATGAGATCCGAAATGGAATCCATGTACGAAAACCAAGTTTGGAACTTGGAAGAACTTCCAGATGGCGTAAAACCCATTGGTTGTAAATGGATTTTCAAAAGAAAGACAGACGCGGATGGTAACATTACTATCCACAAAGCTAGACTTGTCGCGAAAGGGTTCACGCAAGTTCCAGGAGTGGACTACGACAAGACTTTCTCGCCCGTAGCTATGCTTAGGTCTGTTCGGATATTACTAGCAATTGCTACTTATTTCGATTATGAAATATGGCAGATGGATGTCAAAACGGCTTTCCTAAATGGAAACCTTCAACAGGATGTATACATGATACAGCCAGAAGGTTTTGTCGATCCTAAGAATGCTGGAAAGGTATGTAAGCTTCAGAAAGCCATTTATGGTCTGAAGCAAGCATCAAGGAGCTGGAACATTCGTTTTGATGAAGTGGTCAAAGAGTTTGGCTTCATCAGGAACGATGAAGAATCTTGTGTTTACAAGAAGTTTAGTGGGAGCGCAAAAGCATTTCTAATCTTGTATGTGGATGACATATTGTTGATTGGAAATGATGTGAATTTTCTTAGCGAAATAAAAGACTCATTGAAAAGGAGTTTTTCAATGAAAGACTTAGGTGAAGCGGCATATGTATTGGGCATCAGGATCTATAGAGATAGATCAAGACGCCTAATAGCGCTTAGCCAAAGCACGTACATTGACAAGGTGTTGAAAAGGTTCAACATGGAGAACTCCAAGAAAGGCCTACTCCCCATGTCACCTGGCACAGTGCTTTGCAAGAATCAGAGTCCTCGGAACCTCGATGAGCGAGTACAAATGAATGATATTCCATATGCTTCGGCAGTTGGTTCTATTATGTATGCCATGCTATGTACAAGACCGGATGTTTCCTATGCGCTAAGTGTTAGCAGCCGGTACCAAGGTGATCCAGGATTGGAACACTGGGCCGCAGTCAAGGGAATTCTTAAGTACCTCAGAAGGACCAAGGATTTACTCCTTGTGTACGGAGGTGATGAAGAGCTCATTGTAAGTTGTTACACTAATGCAGGCTTCATGACTGACCCAGATGACTTCAAATCTAAATCTGGCTATGTTTTCATATTGAACAGCGGCGCAGTTGATTGGAAAAGTTCCAAACAAAAGACTGTGGCGGATTCTACGACGGAGGCGGAATATGTTGCTGCTTCTGAAGCCTCCAAGCAAGCTGTCGGTATCAAGCAATTTCTTGAAGACCTTGGTGTGGTTCCAAGTGCTCTGGACCCGGTGGAGATCTATTGTGATAATAGTGGCGTCGTGGCTCAGGCAAGGGAGCCATGTTCGCACCATAAGACAATGCATATTCAACGCAAATATAAACTCATTCGACATCATGTCGAAGAAGGTTTAGTGAAAGTACGCAAAGTTCACACTGATCTGAATGTGTCAGACCCGATGACAAAGCCTCTACCACGAGCAAAGCATGAGCAACACCGGATAGCCATTGGTGTTAGGGAGGCCATGTAACTGGATTATGACTCTAGTGCAAGTGGGAGTCTGTAGGAGATATGCCCTAGAGGCAGTAATAACAGTTATTTTGTATCTCCAAAGTTTGTAATGAATGTTTATGTTCCATGCTATAACTGCAATGATTCTCGAGTCTACAAATTAAACGAGGCTTGGAGGGAAACTCATGTGCACGTGTGGTATAATAAACGGTGAATTGTATTCCTAGTCTTGCCTCTAAGACTGGCTCAAGTGTTGCATGATGGTCCTGTTTTCCTGATCATGGGCATGGCTATGCCGGCAATTTTGAGGATGCGATGTTGGTAGAACACTCGTGTTGAATCGATCCAAATTGATGTTAAGCTATGAGATACATTTGTCACAAGTTAATGGTTAATAACACAGAGATGGTTAACTTTTGCATAATTCCTTAGACCATGAGAGTATCGAGTTTCTTCATGCTTGCTTCATGAACTTTGGGGTTTGTTAAACGTCATCCGTAAATGGGTGGCTATTACGGCGGCTTACGGGTTCATGGAAAAGTATGTCAAGTAACTTGATATCTCAAGATTGGGATTTGCTCCTCCGACGATGGAGAGATATCTCTGGGCCCTCTCGGTGTTACGGTATCCATCATCGTCTGGCCAGACACTTTGTGATTTGATCACGGGGATGCCGGAACACGGGAACGAGAAAAGAGAACAATACCGGCAACGAGGTAACTGGCATAGTGGACAAGTTGTTGATCCACGAGGATGCCTACATGTCTCACCTCGGGTAATTGTAAACATATCGCGAAGCAACAGGAATAGCTCACGGCAACTAGAGGTTCACTCGAATATTCATTCGTGTGGGTATAGGGGTCAATATGGGTGTCCACGGCTCCGATGTTGATCATTGATCGGAAGGGGTTCCGGGTCATGTCTATGCTTCACCGAACCTATAGGGTCACACGCTTAAGGGTCATCTATCTATTGAATACTAGACAGGGAGTCTGAGAGAAAATCACCGAAAAGTTTCGGACACCGAAAAAGTTTTGGACAGCGGAAAAGTTCCGCAGACAGGTCACCGGAACAGTTTCGGTGAAACTGAAAAGTTGTTTCAGGGGATACCAAAAAGTCAAATTGGTTTCGGCACATGCCTGATAATTCTTGAAGGGTGCCAGAATCGTTCTGGAAACTTTCTGGAATTTTCCGGGATGAAAACCGGAAATGTTCCGGAGCTGCCAGAACCACTTCAGATGCTTTTCAGAGATGAAAATCACTATTCCGGAATTGTTCCGGATCGCATTGAAAATTATTTTAGTGGGGTACTAGAATTGTTCTAAGCCCACATAAATATTTTCAGTTCGAGCGGACGCTGAAAAATGTCGCCGTGAATAGTGAAAGTGCTTTTTGGACTACTTTATGGGAAGCCACCTTTTGGGGCTTTGCTCCAAAAGATCTTGGGGATGACATGGATGGATTGGAGCCATTTTTGGGGCCCCACATGAGGTTGTGGCCGGCCACATGGTGGACTCCTTCATGGAGTCCCTCTTGTTCCTTGGTTTCACTTTTATGCCCTTGTGGAAGGACTTCATTCGTGTGCGTTTTGGGTTTTATTGTAAAACCACCCTACCCCTTGGTTTTCCTATAAATAGGAGGTGAGTGGGCTGCCATTTCTTCATCCTTGTGCTCTCATACACATGCTTTGCTTTGCAAGCTCTCTCTCTCTCCCTCCCACGAAAAGAGTCTTTCGTAGAGCCGGAAGGTTGTCTGGGTTCCGGCAGGAACTAGTTCTGGACGGCGAAGCCCTGCCGGATAGATGACACTGTATGTGTGCAACCCCATAGAGAGGTCGTAGTTTCGATCTTTTGCTCGAGGGGCTGTTCGTGTGTCCTCCCGTAGGGCTGTCCGAGTCTTCGTTCGAGTTTCGAGGGTCCTCCCGAAGGGCTGTCCGCGACATCGTCCGGGGGACTGTCCGACCGCCTCCCGAAGGGCTGTCCGACGAGGGAGTACATCCTCGCGGTTGGGAGGTTGTAAAATCCTAGCTATGGGGATCTGCACCAACGATCTCCACCGACTCTTCTTCCGCTGCGCTTCGAGTCGGTACGGATCAGATCAAACCTTGTATGCAGTCTCCATAGTGGTCCTGGGCGTGCTCGCTATACCGGAAATTTTTGTTTTCTGTCGCGTTCCCCAACAAGCCACTCCAGGCCAGAGACCACACCATGTGGCACTACGCAGGCCCGGAGGACTCGACCAGGATGCATCCAGAAGAGGTTCCACAGGAGACTGTCGAGCAGTGGCTTCGGAGCATCATTAGAGCTTGCGACAACCCTATGTGAGCCAAGAGGAATCTCCCTTCGACTGTTGAGTCGAGTGAAAGACTGGCCAAGCAACCCAAGACAGCCACCACCAAACCTCGCAAGGCTCTGCCCCGCATGAGGATGGTCGTACCTGTTGTCTCCACGTAAGTTTTATCTCTGAATTTTTTCTGTCGACTGAAATCTTGAGTTGTTTCTGACCGAATGATGTTCAATCCTTCAGAGCTGCTACTTCCATGACCTCGCCTCATCGGGATGGTGGGGAGGCAATGGATGTTGACACTACTGATGTGGCTACCTCTCATAGAGGTTAGTAGGTTGTTGATTTATCCGAATGGGACTCGACACATGCAAATGTTAATATTGTCAATTGTTTTTGCAGAGGTCATTCAGGTGGAAGATGACGAGGAACAACTGGACACTTCGCGCCCTCGCGTCCGCAGAGCTTCATCAGCGCAGGCGCCTCGACGTTTGACTGCGGAGTCCTCCCAGGGAATAGGTGGCTCGACGCACCCCAGAGCTGAACTTGCAACACCTCTGTCGCATGCTCCTCTAGCTGTCTCGATTGTTGTGACGTCCACTCCGACTGGACCCACTCAGACTGCCTCAGTCACGCCAGCCACCATGTCGGTCTCGGCTGTTACAGTCTTCACTCTGAATCGCGTTCCGGAAGATCAAACCAGAGCTGCAAAGGAGGCCATGGTCTAGGCGGAATAGATCATGCTGAGGACCAAGGAGGCGTACGAGGCCAGCAAGCTGGCTTACAATGTCAGCGCAGCCCTCCACACCAATGTCCGAGTAAGTTCGATTATAAGTCCATTGTCGATTGAATTCCTGTCTTTTCTTGGCTGTTGTACACCCAGTGGGTGAGCTTTCTTCACTCAAATAGATCAGATCGTAGTCGAGTAAGATTGGGATTGATAGTACGCATGGTACTAGAGTCACTTGACATGTCGAGTGTGTATTTTTTTGATGAGTTACTTGACGGATCGAGAGTTAACCGTCTTAGTGGGGGCACTCTTAGTGAACCCACTGGGTGTAGTCCCCGAGACCGCTGTCGAGTGCTTGTATCAGCAAGGGTCTTTAGAGTTTGTCGTACCCACCACTCCGCAATTACTCTGTAGGTCTCATGGATGTTATGGACAAACCATGATATGATGCTGCATAAGGATAGACTGCACTTCTCAGAATGATGGATGTTTCTGCCGCTCGACTGATCGAGAATCGGCAGATCCAGTGGGAGCACGCTAAGTGGACCCACTGTGTGTAGTCCTCGAGGCCACCGTCAAGTGCTTGCACCGGCGGGGGTCTTAGAGTTTACTGTATACAGGATACATTTCGCCTTGAACCACACCACTCCATAGCTACCTTGCAGGTTTCATGGATATTATTGACAAACCATGATATGACGCTGCATAAGGATATATTGAACTTCACAGAGTAGGGAGGCGTGTCACTCGACGGGTCGAGTGTACTGATAGGGCTGACCTTGTCGAATGCTTTATAACCAGTGGGGGCACTCTTAGTGCACCCACTGGGTGTAGTCCCTGAGACCGTTGTCGAGTGCTTGCACTGGCAGGGGTCTTTAATAGAGACTGTTCATCGCAGACGATAAACGGTAGGTTTGAAAACTTGTCGTACATGTGGTACTAGAGTCGCTCGACATGTCGAGTGTGTATTTTTTTCTAACGAGTTACTCGACGGGTCGAGAGTTAACCGTCTCGGTGGGAGCACTCTTAGTGCACCCACTAGGTGTAGTCCCCGACACCGCTGTCGAGTGCTTGCACTGGCAGGGGTCTTTAACAGAGGCAGTTGTGGATTTTTTTATGACACGCCGAGCGTCATGGCCATACGACATGTCGAGTGGACTTTTTGCTTGAATTCATCTTAGGTGTAATATAGTCATTTGCCGGTGTTCATAACTCAGTCGACTGTTCCAAGTGCTAATTGCCGATTGAGTTCCTGTCTTGTGTTGGTTCGAGAGGGCTTGCGAACTTGGGACGCAATACAAGGACATGGAGGATGAAAGCAACAGGCTGCAAGTGGATCTGGCGGTCTCCAACAACGCTCTGGAGCGAGCACGTGCTGAGGTGAAGTCTTTGGGTGGTAAATACTGCTAACTTTCCACATTTTCCTCTTCACTCGCCATATTTTGAACCGAGTGCTTTCACTCGAGCAAACATGCGCACTGAAAACCGTCGACTCCAAGCGCGACTCAACAATGTTGTTTCTTTAGATTCCATGAAGAAGGCACTAGAGGAGAAGGACAAGGCGCTTGCTGACGCTCAACAGGTGGACAAGAACAAAACTAAAGCTGCGGACCGGAAGCTGGCGGCCGCCAAGAAGCTGGAGGATGAGAACACCAAGTTGAAGCAAGAGTGTGCGGACCTCATCAAGGAGGCCGAGCAACTGACTAAGAGGAGCAATGGCCTGGAGAGGCATTTGGGCGAGTTCTCGAGGAAGATGTATCTTCTGCTCGATGGTGAGTGTCTCTTGTCGACTGACATTTGCAGAATTTTTGAGGGTCGCTGTTCACCAACTCTCTTCCTATTCCCCATTCTTTGACAGAATTCTGCCAGGATTTTGAGAAGGAAACAGAATAGGTTGAGCCCAATCTTGACCCCACCAAATCACCAGTTGCTGATGCGGTGGCGATGAATATGCTGTGACTCAACTTCTGACTCCAAGGCATCCAGGCCTACATTGCTCGACTGAAATCTGCCATGGAAAGAATTGACAAGGAGTTGTGGCCCGAGGACACTCTTCAGCTCGACCTCAACTCCATAATGGCTTGTCTGAATGAACTTCCCGGTTGAGTGCAAGCTTGGAAAAAATCAGTTGCTCACTGCGGGGCCAATGTGGCGTTATCCATTGTCAGGGTCCACTGCAAGGACGTGAGGGAGGAGAAGCTAAAGGAGCTCCAGGTGGTGAACACGAAGAAACTCCAGTTTGAGGACTTCATGGAAACCTTCATCAAGGCAACTACTAGAATCGCCGACGGCATCGATTTGGACACCTTTGTCGAGCCCACCAGTCCGTCCCCCGTTTAAAAAAATTGATCTTTGGAAGAAACAGTTAAATTTGCCTCGGTATGCTGAGTGGATTTGTATCCTTTAAAACTTCATTCAGGCCTTAGGCCTGAGCACATTTGCTTTCGCACGAAACGTTTATCCGTGGTTTACCCTTTGGATTTTGTTCATATTTGGCTTTCAATCGTCTGTTTGACTGAGTTTGTTTTTAACTTAGGTGAAGCGTGTTCGCAGCTAAGCCCCCGAGTGTGAGGATTGCTCATCACTCGAAGTATTTTTGAACTTAGGCGAATGTCGATTCGCAGCTAAGTTGTCGAATGATTGGATTACTATCCTCTCGACGGGATTTTTAACTTAGGCGAAACGTGTTTTGCAGCTAAGCCCCCGAGCGTGAGGATCGCTCATCACTCGGAGTATTTTCGAACTTAGGCGAATGTCGATTCGCAGCTAAGCTGTCGAGTGAATAGATTACTATCCACCCGATGAGGTTTTTAACTTAGGCAAAACGTGTTTCGCATCTAAGCCCCCGAGAGTGAGGATTGCTCATCGCTCGGAGTATTTTTGAACCTAAGCAAAGATGGATTCACAAATAGGTCATCGAGTGAATGGACCGCTATTCATCCGACAAGGTTTTTAACTTAGGCAAAAAATGTTCGCAGCTAAGCCCCTGAGTGTGAGGATTGCTCATCACTCGGAGTATTTTCGAACCTAAGTGAAGATGGATTCACAAATAGGTCGTCGAGTGAAAGGACTGCTATCCACCCGACAGGGTTTTTAACTTAGGCGAAACATGTTCGCGGCTAAGCCCCCGATTGTGAGGGTTGCTCATCACTCGGAGTATTTTCGAACCTAAGCGAAGATGGATTCGCAAATAGGCCGTCGAGTGTATGGACCGCTATTAACCCGACAAGGTTATTAACTTAGGCAAAACATGTTCGCGGCTAAGCCCCCGAGTGTGAGGATTGCTCATCACCTGGAGTATTTTTGAACCTAAGCGAAGACGGATTCGCAAATAGGTCGTCGAGTGAATGGACTGCTATCCACCCGACAGGGTTTTTAACTTAGGTGAAACATGTTCACGGCTAAGCCCCCGAGTGTGAGGATTGCTCATCACTTGGAGTATCCCCAAGAATGTAACTGTATGATCGGAGTCGACAACGTAAATTGCAGAAAACGCGAATTGCAGTGATGAGGTAATCTTATTACATCAAAAAACTCTTGTCTCAAGTGTAAAAACGCCGGAGTAGATCTGCATTCCAGGCTCGTGGCTCATCTATGTGTTTCATGAGATTATACAGGTGATAGGGTCCATTGTTTAGCATCTTGGTGATGACAAAAGGGCCTTCCCATGCAGGGGCAAGCTTGTGAGGTCGGTGTTGATTCACTCGGAGCACCATGTCTCCTTCATGGAAAGCTCAACTCTTGACATTTCTCGCATGGAAGCATCGCAGGTCTTGCTGGTAGGCTGTAGTCCGGATCAGAGCCATCTCTTGTTCTTCCTCTAGAAGATCTACCCCATCCTGTCTGGCATGTTTAGCTTCAGCCTCAGAATACAGCTCCATTCGAGGAGAATTGTGGGCCAAGTCACTCGGCAATATGGCTTCAGCACCATAGACCAGCAAGAAAGGAGTTTGCCCAGTCGACCGATTAGGCGTTGTCCTCAATCCCCACAAAACATACGGAAGCTCAGTTACCCAGGCTCCGGCGGCGTGATCCAAATCGCGCATGAGATGAGGCTCCGGACCTTGCAGGATGAGACCATTAGCTCGCTCTACTTGCCCATTGGTTTGGGGATGCGCAACAGAGGCATAATCCACTCGGGTGCCTTGGGAGTTATAGAAGTTCCTGAATTCTTCCGAATCAAAATTAGTGCCATTGTCCGTGATGATGTTGTGTGGAATGCCGTATCATATAATGATCTCCCTCATGAACGTGACCGTCGTACGGGAATTCAGCTTCTTGATGGGCTTGGCTTCAATCCACTTGGTAAATTTGTCGACTGCTACCAACAAGTGAGTGAATCCTCCTTTTCCAGGTCGAAAGGGACCAACCACGTCGAGTCCCAAAACCGCAAACGGCCAGGCAAGAGGAATTGTCTTTAGAGCAGACACCGGCTTGTGTGACAGGTTCACATAGAACTGGCAACCATCGCAATGATCAACGATGTCTTTAGCCATCTCATTAGCTCGCGGCCAGTAAAAACCAGCTCGGTACGCCTTAGCGACAATCGCCCTTGAAGACGCATGGTGACCACAAGTTCCCGAGTGAACCTCGTCCAGAATCATTCGACCTTCCTCGGGGGAAATGCAACACTAGGTGAGACCAGTCACACTCTCTATGAACAGTTGATCTCCCATCAAAGTGAAAGAGATGGACCTACGCACAATCTGTCGAGCCTCTGCTTCATCTTCAGGGAGCTCTTGTCTGAGGATGTAGGCAATGTAGGGCACAGTCCAGTCGGGAATGATAACCAGAATTTCCATGACAATGTCACATCACAGCAGGAACATCGACTTCAGTCGAGTCAGTGGAACTCAAAGTTTGTGGGGGCTCTTCGGTGAAGGGATCTTCTTGAACCGAAGGAGTCTACAAATGCTCGAAGAACACACCACTAGGGACAGGCCGTCGAGTGGAACCAATCTTGGACAGCTCATCGGCCGCTTGATTTTTCAATCAAGGAACATGATGAAGTTCCAGGCCTTCAAATTTCTTCTCCAACTTCCGAACTGCATTGCAGTATCTAGTCATAGAGGGGTTTCTGACATCCCACTCTTTCATCACTTGATTCACCACCAAATCTGAGTCGCCATAAACCATCAGGCGCTTGACGCCGAGTGAGATAGCCATGCGCAACCCCTACAAAAGTGCTTCGTACTCTGCCTCATTGTTGGAGGAATCAAAGTGGATTTGCAAGACATAGCTGAGCTTGTCGCCCCTGGGAGATATCAAGACAATGCCAGCACCGGATCCATTCAACATTTTGGAGCCATCAAAGAACATTGTCCAATGTGCCGAGTGAACTTGGATAAGTTGCTGCTGCTCGATCCACTCGGCCATGAAATCTGCCAATGCTTGGGACTTGATTGCTTTCTTGGCCTCAAAACTGATGTCAAAGTGTCCAAGCTCGATTGCCCATTTAGCCACTCGACCTGATGCGTCTCGATTATTGAAAATTTTGGACAAGGAAGCATCACTGACGATTGAAATTGAGTGGTCTTGGAAATAATGTGCCACCTTCTTTGCTGATAGGTAAATACCATAAACCAGCTTCTGAGAATGTGGATATCTTTGCTTTGAGGGGGACAATACTTCCGAGACATAATACACTGGCCGCTGGACTTTATAGGCTTTACCCTCCTCTTCTCGCTCGACAGTCAGCACTGTACTAACGACCTGATTTGTGGCCGCGATGTACAAGAGCAAGGGCTCTTTGCTGGCAGAAGCGGCAAGCACCGGCTGGGTAGAGAGCACGGCCTTGAGCTCAACAAACACTGCTTCGGCTTCGGGAGTCCAGTTGAACGTGTCGGACTTCTTCATCAACTGATATAAGGTCAGAGCCTTCTCACCAAGACGAGAAATGAATCGACTCAATGTTGCCAAGCAACCTGTGAGCTTCTGAACGTCGTGCACTCGCACGGGAGTCTTCATACGGGTAATGGCGCTGATCTTCTCGGGGTTGACATCAATTTCTCTCTCGGAAATGAGAAAACCGAGCAACTTGCCGCTAGGAACACTGAAAGTACATTTTGCTGGATTCAGCTTTATGTCGAATCGTCTCAGATTAGCGAATGTCTCGGCCAAGTCAGCCAGCAGGTCAGAACCTTTGCGGGACTTGACCACTATATCATCCATGTACGCCTCGACATTCCGAGGAATCTCGTCGAGTAAACATTTCTGAATCATGCGCATAAAAGTAGCGTCGGCATTCTTGAGACCAAAAGGCATAGTGATGTAACAGAAACACCCGAATGGGGTGATGAAGGCTGTCTTTATTTCGTTCGGGCCATACAGACGGATCTGATGGTACCCGGAATAAGCATCCAAAAACAATAAATGCTCACACCCCGCTATCGAGTCAACAATTTGATCTATGTGGGGGGCGGAAAATGGTCTTTTGGGCACACCTTATTGAGGTGTTTGAAGTCAATGCACATGCGCAACGACTTATCTTTCTTTGGGACCATCACAACATTCGAGAGCCACTCGGAGTGGTAAATCTCCCGAATGAACTTGGCTTGCAAGAGATGGGCCCCTTCTTCTCCCATTGCCTTGCACTTCTCCGCCACTGAGCGACGCAAATGCTCCCGGACGGGTTTGGCTTTTAGATCCACTCGCAGACGGTGCTCAGCCAGCTCCCTGGGAATCCCCGACATGTTAGCAGGCTTCCATGCAAAGATATCCCAGTTCTCACGGAGGAACTGGATGAGCTTGGCTTCCTATTTACTGGTGAGTGTTGTTGAGATATTCGTCGGGGCAGCAATTGGATCCGTTGGGTGGATGTGCACCTTTTTCACTTCCCCTGCCGACTGAAATGCCGACTCAGAAGCCGGCTTCTTTGCACGGAGCAAATCAGCAGAGTTGGCGGTTTTCTTGTATTCCTCTAGCTCTACCATGGCCATCTATTGATCGGCGATCTTGGAGCCTTGCTGGAGGCATTCATCGGCCCGCTGTCAATTGCCAGTGACCGTGATCATGCCCTTAGGGCCAGGCATTTTCAACTTGAGATACACGTAACATGGTCAGGCCATGAAGCGTGCATAAGCGGGTCGACCCAAAATGGCATGGTAAGCACTCTTGAAATCCACGACTTCAAATGTCAACTTATCTTTTCGGAAATTTTTGTCATCTTCGAATGCCACATCCAAAGCTATATGGCCGAGTGACTTGGCCTTCTTTCCTGGGATGACCCCATGAAACTACATGCTGCTCTCGCTCAGACGGGACATCTGAATGCCCATCACTTTCAGGGTATCCGCATATAGAATATTCAGGCCGCTGCCACCGTCCATGAGGACCTTTCTAAGTTGAGTCCCCTGCACCACTGGATCAACTACCAGAGCCTGCCGACCGGGAGTGGCCACATGCGCAGGATGGTCTGTCTAGTCAAATGTGATAGCATATTGGGACCATCTGAGGTAGGTGGGGTGTCTAGTACAGCCATGTTGATTTCTCTGTTGATGACTTTCAGACGACTCTTGCTCTCAACATCAGCAAAGATCACCAGTGTAGTAGTGACACCCGGGAATGTTTCCTTTTCTTCATCTTCATCCCCCTTCTCAGGAGATTTCTCACTCGGCTGGTCTCCCTTGAACTGCTGGATAAGGGTTCGACACTGTCGAGTGGTGTGCTTGGGCAAAATCAGATTGCGTTCTGCATCTGTCCTCGTGTGAATTACACACGACTGATCCATGATGTCAGTTCCTGACTGACCCTTCCCTTTCTTGGGAACATATTGAGCCTTGGCTTTGCCCTTGTTCTTTGGCTAAGTCGCCAGTGACGCTGCCTTTGCCTGAACCGGGTCTTCAGCCTTCCGCTTCTGTTTCCGATTGTTGCCGCCGCCAGCTTCATTGGCGGCTGCCTTTCCTTTGCCGCTACGGAGGCGGTCTTCTTCCTTGCCATTGGCATACCGAGTGGCGATTTCCATCATCTTGCCAAGTGAGATATCACCCGTCTGCCCAAACTTCAGGTATAGTTCCCTGTATTGCAAATCGGCCTTGAAAGCACAAATGGCCTGGTGTTCCGACACATTCTCCACTGTATGGTGCAGAGTGGACCATCGCCGAATATAATCCCTTAAGGTTTAATTGGGCTTTTGCACACAGTGTTGTAAGTCAACCAGACCTGACGGACGCTTGCAGGTGCCCTCAAAGGTTCGGACAAATACTCGGGTAAGATCCTCCCAGCAATGTATACTGGAAGGAGACAAACAATTCAGCCAAGCTCGAGCTGGACCATCTAGCATCAGGGGCAAGTGCTTCATTGCAACATTGTCACTTCCGCCACCAATTTGCACAGCCACTCGGTAATAATCTAACCAAGTCTCTGGCTAGAAAACTTTCCGATTCCCGCGGCCATTTTGAAGTTGGGGGATCACTGCAGAACGTATGGCTCGACTGAAACACTCGGGACCAGACATCATGGCTGAGCTTCCACTCGGAACATCCCTGTCGTGTCCTTCTCTGTAAGCTCTGCTCTTGTCAATCCTCTTCTGAACAAGGTAGGCGCGGGCATCAAAGTCCGCATCCTGCTCATCACCGAAGGAGCGCCTGTCGTCCTAGCGCCGGGGCGCGTACGCACCACTCCGTGGAGGAGTGGGCACTCGACAGTGGTCTTCGCGGTGAAACTGATCTCTGTCTTGCCCTTCACGGAAACCGCTGCTTCGACGACGCAAGGGCACTCCAGGGCTGTGTGCCGACTGAACAGTCTCTACCTTAGGTGAATTGTTGTGTATCATGTTGCAGGACTGAGAAACTGCTCAATTCTGACGTTGTGCCACGTCCAACAGTGCTCTGATCTGCATCAACCCTCTTCCAGCCTCTGACCGGGATGGCTGAATGGAATCTGCTATCCTAGCAGCAGCAGCAATGTTTAGCACAAGAGTTCGGTATACCTCAACGGCGTCGTGAGTTCCAATCGGAAATAACTTTCGCTGGTGACGACTGGCACGTGTCGGGCGCTAGCGAGCGCGCTCATCGATCTCTGCCTGGAGCTCTTCCAGACGAATGCGCGCGGCCTCCAAAGCTTGGGCCTCGGCAGTTGCGCCGACGATGGGAGTGTGAAGAACCTCCTCTTCGCAAAGCGGCTTCTCTTTTGACGGACCTCCAGCCTCGCGCCTGCCATGACCGAAGCCAGGCGGCGAGCTCTGATGAGAGCCCGCCATCAAGACCTCTGCAGCTAGATCGCAGCTTTCGCACTCGGAAGGCATGTCAAACGGATCGGAATCCGACTTGAACACGTCGTGAAGGGACTCGGCAGGCTCGAGCGCTGCAATCCGCGGAGAAGTTTGACGCACCGCTACGTGTTCAACCCAACACTGAAGTCGTGAGCGGCTGGACTGCTTGCGACTACAAATAGCAAGAGGAGCCGATGTATAAGGAGTCGACGGCTGACGCAGCAACACGCCACAGGAAATCGCGCGGAAGTGCGCGGCCCCGCGGACCGGGAGCGCCTCGATATCGAGAGGCGCCTCTTGGAGCCATGTCGAATCGTCAGCGATGAAGGTGAGCGCTCCGGAACGGATCTCGTGTCCCAGAGCAAAAACACCGCCGGAAGACATGTCGAAAGATGAAAATTGCAACCTCGCCGGAAGTTGCTTAGACGCCTGCCCCACGGTGGGCGCCAACAGTCGTGGGAACGAGCCTGACAATAGATGGTACGGGTATGAAGGGAGAGGGCAGAGTCCTAGCTACGGCAAGGGTGTACACACGTATGTATGAGTTTAGGCCCCTCTCGTGGAGGTAACAGCCCTATGTCTTAGTGCTCGGGAGCTTATGTTGTGTGGAATAGTGAGATTACAATGGTTGCGAACCCTTGTGCAGGAGGAGAGGGGCGGCTTATATAGAGTTCGCTGCCCCTCATAATTATCCCGCATCTAAGGATCCGATCGTGGGGTTTAAAGCCTGTCGTTACTGGTAACGTACATAATAAAAGCTACTAATGACCATTGAACCAGCGTCTGCTCGTTGGGCTCTTGATGATGGCCTCTGGTCTTCTGGCGTCGAGTGAATGCGAGGTCTTCCGAGTGACACACGACTACCGAATGAAAGAATGAGTCTCCGAGTGGATATCTGTCGAGTGCCTTTGGACGCCTCCAGGGATCCACTCGGCACTTTGTGCTTGATCTTCAAGTCCTCCCATGTAGTGTCCTTAGGTAGGGTATGTGGGCCGTGCCTAGGACCCTACCCTAGGTACATATCCTCATCACGCATCCTCTACTTTGGCAACTCTGACCTCGTGGTGCAGCAGGTCATTGGCGAATGGGACGCCAGGGACGCCAACATGGCCAGCTACCGCTACCTCGTACAATAGCTCACCGGCTCCTTCGAGAGCCTTGAGTTTCATCACGTCCCTCGAGCAGACAACGAGGCGGCGGATCCGCTGGCAAAGATCGGCTCCACCCGATAGGCCATCCCAGCCGGCGTCTCCCTCGAGCGGCTGCTCAAGCCGTCGATCAAACCTTCCCGAGAATTGGAGTCAATCTTCATGCCGGTGGATGCCGCCGGCCCATCAACGGCTTTGGCCACCTCCTCGGCAACTTCGCCACCGGCTCTCGAACTGTCAGCCGCCCAACCGGCCCCGGACGAGCCGGCGGCACCCGAGGCGGCCAGCCCCGGCAGCACGGCCGTCATGATGATCACCAACCAACCGGCCCCGGGGGCCAGCGAGCCAAACCCGGGGGGCTGACCAACCAGCCTCGGGGGCTCCCGAGCCGGCCTTGGGGGCTGGTCAACTAGTCCCGGGGGCCCCCGAGCCGGCCACCGTCGTGGCCCCCTCGTGGACCCAACCCATCTTGGCATTTCTTCCGTGTGTCAAGCTGCCTCCGGACGAGGCTCTGGCTAGGAAAATCCAGCACCGGGCCTCGGCCTATAGCATCATCAACAACGAGCTCGTCCATCGCAGCACCACCGGCATTTTTCAATGATGCGTCAAGCCGGAAAAGGGCCTGGAGATCCTCCTCAACATTCACGAGGGCGAGTGCGGGCATCATGCCGCCTCCTGGAACCTTATAGCCAAGGCTTTCCGCCACGCTTCTACTGGCCAACAGCTCTTGAGGCGGCCAAGAAGTTGGTCGACAAATGCAAGGGCTGCCAATGCTTCAGCACGCAAAGCTAACTGCTGGCAACGGCCCTCCAAACCATCCCCCTCTCATGGCCCTTCGCCGTCTAGGGGCTGGACATGGTGGGCCCATTCAAAACCGCTCGAGGCGGCATGACGCACTTATTGGTGGCCATTGACAAATTCACCAAGTGGATCGAGGCGCAACCAATCAAGAAGCTGGACGGCCCCACGGCCGTTCGGTTCATCGACGACATCACGGTACGCTACGGCGTTCCCCACAGCATCATCACCGACAACGGCACCAACTTCGCCAAAGGCACACTCGCGCGTTTCTGCTCCAAGCAAGGGATCCGGCTCGACCTGGCCTCCGTCGCTCATCCACAGTCAAACGGCCAGGTCGAGAGGGCGAATGGCCTCAATCTGTCTGGCATCAAGCCCCGGCCCGTGACGCCGTTGGTAAGGTCGGTCGGCTGCTGGATCGATGAGCTGCCAGCCACCCTTTGGAGTCTCAAGACCACCCCGAACCGGTCAACCGGCTATAGCCCATTTTTCCTTGTGTACGGGTCCGAGGCGATCATCCCCACCGACATCGAGTTTGATTCGCCTCGGGTCGCCCTATACACGGAGAAGGACGCTAAGGAGGCAAGAGAAGACTGGCCTTGAGCCGGACAATGATTTACCAGCAGAAGCTCGGACACTACCACATCAAGCGGATCCGGCGCTCTCGTTCCACGAGGGGGATCTGGTCCTCAGGCGGATCCAGCGAACCGCCGGACAGCACAAGTTGTCCTCCCCATGGGAAGGCCCGTTCATCATCAGCAAGGCGCTACACAACAACGTGTACTACCTAATAGACGCCCACAAGCCGCAGAAGCGTAAAAGAGACGCTTCTGGTGAAGAGACGGAGCGCCCATGCAACGCGGCACTCCTGCGCCTGTTTTACTGCTGAGGAAAATCAATGTATGTATGTACCCCCGTCCTTTTGGGCTTATGAATGCAATGGGCGTCCCAAGCCGGCTCTTGGGGCGCCCCCATTTCATTTCTCTCAAAGTGTTCCTCACTCACCAGCTCCTCGGTCCGGCTCCTGGGCCCGGGGCTAGCCGGCTGGACCTAGAAACGCCTCTCCAAAAAATGGCTAAGTAACGTGGGCCAGCCAAGCTTCCCCACCCTTACCAGCTACAGACCGGCTCCCGACTGTCCGGCTGATGGGGCCTCAGGGCGTCAAGGTTTGGCTCATGCGAAAGGTCAAAACAGGGGAGGACCTCTTCTAGGCCCAGCCGGACCTTCGCCGCGTCTCTGCCGCTCTACTTACCGCAAAAAAAACCACGATTCCTAAGTTTCAAAACGGCTCCATTGAGGCGGATGCCACAACCCAGGTACAGACCGGCTCCCGGCTCTCGGGCTGGCAGGGCCAAAGCCAAAGGGGAAAAGGAATAGAAATGGAAAGAGTCGAGGCGGGCAAAAAGGGGTAAGGACGAGACGGCATGAATCACAAGGCAAAACACAAACGCTCACGACATAAATATTAAGGCAAAAATGGCCCACGGCCAGCATTCAGTTCATTACACAAACACCCCTAGTGGGTGGATTCAAGTCTTACATGTAGGGAGAAAGATAAAAAAGATGCCCGAGGGCTCAGGCCACCGGCGCGTCGCCAGCCGACGTGCCCTCAGCCGGCGCGTCGCGGGGCGGCTCGGTCCTTGCCCCGGAGGTGGTCATGGCCTTCGGGTCGGCCTCCTTGTCCTTCGAGGCGGGCTCCTCGGTCTCGGTCGTCTCGCCGCTCGAGTCGATGCTCTCATCGGCGACTTCGGCATCGTCCGGGCCCTGAGGGATGCCGAAGGAGTCCTCGGGCAGCAGCTCACCATCCTCGCCAAGGGGCGGAAGGAACTCGTCCGCATTGACGTACGACGCGAGCTCATTGGCCCGCTGGACGAGGGCCGGCTCGCGGGCCTCCCGCTCCACGGCCGGCACGTCCGGCATGGTCGCCAGCCAGCCCAGGTCCACGCCTCGGTACCAAGACATGACGAACCGGAGCGCCATCTACGCCCCGGCTTGGGCAGCCGATGCCTTCCAGACCTCGAGGCGGGGGACGGCGTGCTCAAGCCACAGGGCCACACGGTGCATCGGAGCTCCCCCGCGGCCCGGCCACAGCGCAGCAATGACCTCCTTGCCGGCGGTCGTGAGCCGCTCCACGCTCCGCTCAAGATGGGTCATCCGCATCTTGATGGCGATCCCAATCTCGTCCATGTCCCATGCGGCGTGCTCCTCGATGGAGCGACCGCACTCCCGAAGGTATTCCCGGTGCTCCTCAATGGCGCTCGTGGCGCGGTGATGAGTCTCCGGGAAACGCACTGGAGGGAAGAAGAAGAGAAGAACAGAAAAAGCAAGATGAGACATGAGAAACGGCAGAGGAAAGTGCAACCAGCTGGGGAAGAAGAGAGATCGGCACATACCTTCAATCGCGTCATCCACGCCGATGGCGAAGTGGAGCGCCGCTTCGCCCTCCGACTTCCGGGCTGCCTTCGAGGCGGCGAGGGAACCCTTAACCTCCTTGAGTGCCCTCTCAAGGCCGGTCACCTCGCCTTAAAGGGCGGCGTCACATGCCTCCTTGATGGCCGCCTCCCGGGCCGCCACCTCCTTTGCCGCCTCGGCCTTGAGCCGGTCCCGGACTGCCTCTCGGTCGAGCAGCAGCGCGGCCAGCCGGTCCGTCTGCTGTGCGGCCGCCTGGACATCCTGTGTCAGCCGGTCCCGTTCGGTGACGAGTCCGGTCTTCTCCCCCCGAAGGGTGGCCAGCTCGCCTGCATGACACAACCAACGTTAGTGGGCGGCGGCAGTAGCCGACTCCCGAGGGCTATATGCCCCCCTACAAAGTGCAACCTACCTTGCACGCGCGCCAACTCCTCCTCCAGGCGGTAGAAGCCGTACTTGCCGCGGTCATGGATGGCGACCGCTTCCCCGAAGAGCTTCTGTCGCAAGGAGGTTCCCTCCTGTTGCAAAAGAGGCAAAGGTCAAGATGTGCTTGAAGGAGATCCGGCCCGGCTGCCCGTCAGCCGGTCAGCCAGCCCGCATCTCGAGGACTACACCCTGTGGGTGCGCTCGCGCGCCCCCACTAAAAACTCTAAGGCAAGGAGTCAGCTTACCTCCGCGCGCTGAAGGGCGGCGTCCGCCGCCCCCGCAAACCGGGCCAGCTCCTGCTGGCACGGGTCCAGGACACTCCCCAGATCCACGAGGGAAGGGACCGGGCCGCCTTCCTGAGGAGCCGGCAGGGCCGACATGCTCGCCAGCGCATTCCAGTCCCGACAGACCTCTTGCATCGACCGCAGGATCCTCTGGGCCCGGCCACCGCTACCGCCCGGACTCGCCGTCGGGGGCGGGTTGATGACAGCAAGGGGCCCAGAGTCGCCCCCCGCTGCCCCCCCGCCCGGCGTCGTCGCCGCCTCCTCTCCTGTCCGCCCTGGCGCGTCGGTCGTGCCGGAGGGCACCTCCACCTCTATGGCCACCACCTCTGGTGACGCTTCCGACGCCGCCTCCGGGGCCGTCGAAACCTCCGGCACCTCGACCTGGGCCGGTTCGGCCACAGGCGGGGTCACCTCCGGCACCTCAGGCCGGGACGCCTCGAGGGCCGGCTTTGTCACCGCCTCCCTCGCCTGGACCGTCTCTTGCACGGGCGGAGGCGCTGGCGGGTCCGTAGCCGCCCCTCGCGGCTCGCTCGACGGGGGCCTCGACATGCGAGTGGACTCTGCTGCCGAGTCCGAGGCCCGCGGAGGCTCGATCGACCCCCTTCTCCGCCGGCTGCTCGAGGTCCCGGAGTCCGTGGCCCCTTCCCGCGTTCCGGACCGAGAGGCTCGCAGCTCCACGAGCCTCCTTTTCTCCTCCCGCTGGGTGGCCGCGTGCTCGCGGGTCACACGCCCGGTGGCGTCCGTCTACTCCCCTGCCGCCTCCTCCTCGTGGAGCCCGATGGGGTCACTGCACGCCCAAGGGATGTTCATCAATCGGCTCGCGAGGCAACAACTAGAAACTCGCGCAAAGATAAAAGAACTTACACAACGACGAGGGGCAGGGCCTGCTTGGCATGTGGCGGCGGCCTCCGCGCGACCATCTTGAGCCGCTTCGGGCCGGGCGGCAGGGCCTCCAGCCCGTCCTGAGCCGGCCTCTTCCCCCGGTCGACCGGGCCTCGAGCCAGTCGCTCCTCGCTCCTCCGGTCTTGGCGCTCTGCAGGAGCAGGTCCGTCTGGGATCATCAAATCATCATCATCATCGTCGTCTTTGTCTGTCCAGTCGCAGATGGAGGGGGCAAGAAGGAACTCACCCGCTCCGCTGGGTTCCCCGGCTGCTTCGGACCCTCCGGCTCCACCAGGGGCGCCGCCTCGCGGATCTGCCGGCTCGTCGGCCCCTCCCGAGGAGTCCACTCCTTCCTCTGCGGGACCTCCCGTCTGGAAGTCTTCGGAGTCGAAGTCCTCGCGCTCCGCCTCAAAGATCTATGGGTGCGGGCCATCCGGCGTGTTCTGTCACACCAGCAGCTACGGTCAGCACTTCAACATAAGCTCTCCAGCCGGCTGCCGGCTGGGGAATATCAAACAAAAAAGAACCGCCTCAACAAAAAAAACTCACCAGGGGAGGCCGGTTGATGCGGTCATACGGCTCCATGCCTAAGCACCACGAGGCGGGCTTCAGCTTGAATGTCGTAAGGGCGTTCACCCGCTTCTCCAACTGAGCCGGTGTCAGCTCGACGGTGGACTGCCGGCAGGGGTCATGTCGGCCGGACATATCACAGATCCGGTGTGGCCTCATCTGGAGAGGCGACACCCGACGCGAGATGAAGGCCGCCACCAGGTCGGCAGCAACCAGCCCCTTGGCGCTCTTCAGCTGCGTCTGTTGGCCATCATGGCGGCGGTGCAGTGTGCGGGCGCGGGCGCGGGTTCGGGCACGACGGCGTGAGGAGAAGGAAGAGCGACAGCGAAGGAGGGCAGTGAGAGGGCAAGTGCGGCGCGGGTACCTCCGCCTCCTGCCCTCCCTCCCCTTTTATAGGGGAGGCCACGACCGGGGACGTGGGATCAATTGTGCCCACCCACCCACCCACCCCCCCCCCCCGGAATCCCCGCGCGAGTGGGTGGCCCCAGGCCGTAACAGGCCGTCTCGGGACGCAGAAGATCCAGCCCTGGCCCTGAGGCCTATTGGGCTACGCCTGGGTCCTAGCGGGCTAGGACATGGCGACGCCCCGTCTCCCCGCGTGCGCGGGGCCCATCGCATCATTACGCGGGTCCTAGGGCGGCGCGGGTCCCAGGGCGGCGCGGGTCCTGGGGCGGCGCACCGGAACCCGAGGCGTCAGGTCCAACGGCTGGCCCGGCTGCCCCTTCGCCTTCGAGGCGGAGGTGGGTGGAGCTAAGGGGAAGCCGCCGGCTCCCCACCGTCCGTCGGACGCGGGCTCCCGTCGGCTTCGGGGGCTACTGATGGGGTTTATACCCCTAGGTAGGCCAAAGCAACGGGGTCCTCCCCACTTCGCTTCAAGAAAAACTATGTGGCTAGCTGGACGTGGCCGGCTGGAGGGCGCCCAACGCAAGCCGGCTCCGGGTGGCGTCCCGGCCGGCTGGTCAAGTAGCCGGCTGGGCCCTCGGTCAGCTGGTGAAGTAGCCGGGTGGGCCCTCGGCCGGCTGGTCAAGTAGCCAGCTGCCCACGGGCCAGCTCCTCCATTAACTTTGGGACGGATGTGCCCCGTCCCGTCCCTCTGTCCGCGGGTACGGCGATGCGACATGACCGGCACGACGGGCAGCCCTGTGGCTACAGTGGCCGCTTACGCACCGTTGCGCATGGCTACAGTTCGACCGTCCCGACCGCTGACCTCGGTGAGCGCGACCGGGCGGGGGAACAATACCGGCACACCCTCACCACTCGATTACCTGTCCTGGCGTGGCTATAGTGCCGCCGGCCATACCGGAGACTTCGTCCGGCTGGCGTTAAACGACGCTCCCCCAGGCGACCCATGCGGGGGCAGGTGGGCGAGGGCCAATCGCGGAGCCGGTTGGCGGGCCCCAACGGGAGATGGGACCGCTCGGCCGGTGGGCCCTGCCCATGACGAGAAGACGCGAGCAGTGGGACCCTCTGGCCAGCTGGAGAGGCTGCCAGCCGGGTCCCTCCACCTGAGTACTTATAATATATTGTAAGAGCCGGGGGGTTGGCCTATAAAACTCCCTGAGCCCCCCATGCAACAAGGACGGACGAATGATCACTAGCACACACCCATGGAACTCCAATATCCTCTCTTGTAGCGGGGGAAGACGAGCCGGCTGCTCCTTCTTCCTCCTCTAGACACAGCTCTAGGAGCATCCCTGTACACATACCCATCCATCCAACGAAACTAAGCAGGACTAGGGGTGTTACCTCCCTCGAAGGGTCCCGAACCTGGGTACATCGTGTGTCATCACCTCTTGTGCCCATTCTCACACCCGGAGCCCATCGGCGTCCTTTGGCCCCAGCACCTTCGATAAGCCACCCCATGGCATCTGTCGTGAGAAAACGATGACATGCATGGTTATACTGAAGACTTTGAGAGACACATGACTTAGACTTGCTCCCCCTAAATGTGTGCCATCCTTTAAAGGATAGTTGCTTTTGAGTGCATGAACACACATGAGGTAGAAGGGATATAACCAGTCATGTGTATCTTGGTTATATGCATCAAATATATATGAATGAGATGTATCTTTGTTCAAGACATCACTCTTGCAAACAATATGTGCAGGGATCAAGAGATCATCTTGACCAAGGATATGATGCATATACTTACCTTGAGTTCTTGAGCATCCTGGTAATAGAAACACACTTGAGAAAACAATGTTAGGAAATACAAGAGTATTCTACTAAATAGCAGGCAATAGAACTCAAAATTTCCAAAATTGTTGATAATTGATATGTCTCCAAGATCATTGAGAATTTTCTCACCATAGATATGAAAATGGATTATCCTCTCCCCCTGAATCTTAGCATGTAGATATTAGGATTGGATAAGGTGAGAAAGGTCAAAAAAATTCTTCTCTCTACTTGGATATTCTCCCCCTGTTTATAAAGATATGAGTATTGATGTTGGCTCTCCCCCTTGATCATATCTCCCCCTTTGCATGAAGCTTTGGTCTTCTCCCGAAATGGTTGAAGCTTTGATCTTCTCCTCCTTTGGCATAAATTTCCAAAAAGGTTGAAAACAGGAATAGATACAGGGATCATTAACTCAGAAGGGATCCTTGAGAACAAGGGTCATCGAAATGTAGGATTCATAGTAATGAAAACTGAGAGAATCATGAAAAATGATTTGTTCTTCTCCTTCTTTCTTCATTGAAGATAGGGATCCTTGAACAAAGAAATTCTCTTCACAAGATTACTTGTAATTCTTCTCCCCCTAAGTAATACAAAGTTTTGTTTTGTTTTGTTTTTTGTTTTTTTAATATTAAGGGATCATCGAAGTAAAAGAAGTATTTCAAGAAAGATCACTAAGAAAACACAGAATTGCAAAAGAGAATTCAAATGAAACAGAAAGAAAATCAGTGACTCCGAGATTGGTGGTACCGAGATGTTGCAGTGTAGCTTGTCCGCAATTTCGGTAGAACCGAGATATCTGAGTCGGCGGCTTCGAGAGAGAAACCAAGTTTCTGTTTTCACAGAGTCAAGAGAAAGATTTTTAATCAAATATGAAGTTTTTACAAGGGACATCAACTAGATAAGATTGGAGTAGTTATGAGAAATCATGCAATTAAGAGCAAACCACACCAGATTCTTAACTAAATGATGGGTGGTGACTAGGTCACCTATATTAGAGTATATCGACTTAGGATCCAAGCAAGAATACTTGATCATAGGTCATACTCTACGTTAAGCTCAAAATGGGGTTACCATTTTTCGATTAAGCATTTTAATGTCTTCATATCACTTGAGGTGCTTTAGCTCATTTCTTGGAGTAAAGCCTTTTCAAGGACATGAGTACATACCTTGGAGTGATGTTGACGACGTGGCTTGTAGATAAACTTGTTGAGGATGCTCGAGGTTGACGAAGATCATCTTGAGTTTTGAAGAATCCTTCTTGTTCTAGTATACTGGTTACCTACAAAGATTAGTCATGCAAGGAAGAACAATAGATATATCCTATTGATATGATACCAATTGAGAGTGTGCAATTTTGATTAAGTATATGTCAAGGATACGGTTGAGTGGTCTTCTTTCTTCCATCATCAAGAGGGGTTGTGGATACTTGGTAATGACAAGATTGCTTATGATTGGAGTTGATGGCAATCTTGTGGAATGAAGTTTTTCCAAGTACCTACAAAAGATTAGATGCAATACAAGGGAGCATAGAATTCCATGCCATAAGATGAAATGCTAAGATACATGGAAATATCAAGAAATCTCATGCCCTTGCATGTAACCGAGTGAGTCTAGCTCAAGTTTGAAGCATCGATGATGTTCAACTCACTCGTTAAGTGACAAAATGTCTTATCATCAAGTGTCTTAGTAAAGATATCGGCCAATTGCTTGTTTGTGCGAACATGCTTAAGATTAATATCTCCTTTTGGAACATGGTCATGAATGAAATTATATCGAACTTGAATATGCTTAGTTCGAGAATGTTGCACAGGATTATGACCAATTTTAATAGCACTTTCATTGTCACAAAGTAATGGAACATTTTTATATTGAATTCCATAATCCTTAAGTGTTTGTGTCATTCAAAGTAATTGCGCACAACACGATCCAGCAGCAATATACTTAGCTTCGGCAGTCGATAGTGATACCGAGTTTTGTTTCTTAGAGGACCAAGATACAAGAGATCTGCCCAAAAATTGACAAGTACCCGAGGTGGATTTTCTGTCAACCTTGTCACCGACATAGTCCGAATCAGAATAGCCAACAAGGTCAAAGGAAGATCCCTTGGGATACCAAATGTCAAAATTTGACGTTTGTATCAAGTATCTCACAATGCGTTTAACAGCTGAAAGATGACATTCTTTTGGTGCATCTTGATATCTAGCACACATGCAAACACTCAGCATAATATCGGGACGAGATGCACATAGATATAAAAGTGAACCAATCATAGATCGATAAACTTTCTGAGCAACTGGCTCATCCTCTCTGGTAAGATCAACATGTCCACTAGTAGGCATAGGGGTTTTCATACCTTTGCATTCCTGCATGTTGAACTTTTTGATCAAGTCCTTGGTATACTTAGTTTGAGAGATGAAAGTTCCTTCTTTCGATTGTTTGATTTGCAACCCAAGAAAGAATTGCAGCTCACACATCATAGACATCTCATACTTCTCAGACATCAACCTTCCAAACCTTTCACTAAATTGAGGGTTAGTGGAACCAAAGATAATATCATCCACATAAATTGGGCACACAAATAGTTCACCATTAACTCTCTTATTAAATAAGGTTGCATCAATTTTACCAATTTCAAAACCTTTTTCGATAAGAAACTTCGTTAAACATTTGTACCAACCACGAGGGGCTTGCTTGAGACCATAAAGAGCTTTACGAAGCTTGTAAACATGATTAGGTTTCTTAGGATTAACAAAGCCGGGTGGTTGCTTAACATAAACCTCTTCTTCAATCACACCATTTAAAAATGCACTTTTAATATCCGTTTGATAAAGCGTGATATCATGGTGATTGGCATAAGCAAGAAGAATGTGAATAGCTTCAAGTCTAGCGATAGGGGCGTAGGTCTCACCGTAGTCCATACCTTCGACTTGCGTATATCCTTGAGCTATGAGGCGAGCCTTGTTGCGCACAACTTGACCGTCTTTGTCTTGCTTGTTTCGAAAAACCCATTTGGTTCCAATGATGTTGTGTTCATCCTCGGGCTTCTCCACGAGTGTCCACACTTCATTCCTTTTGAACTTGTGAAGCTCTTCATGCATAGCGTTCACCCAATCCGCGTCTTCAAGAGCTTGTTCTACCTTCAAATGCTCAATGCTAGAAATGAAAGAATAATGCCCACAGAAGTTTGCTAGACGAGTTTTAGAGTGAGTGATTTTCCCTGTTTGTATATCACCAAAGATTTGATTTAGGGGATGGTTCTTGGTCACTTGTGCTTGAACTCGGGTCAGCTTCCGATTGTTGGTTGGTGGAGCTTCTTCTTCATCATCATCTCCTTCATCTTTGTTGTTGTTGAAGGTGTCATTCCCTTGAGGTGGTGGTGAAGGAGGTTGTGGTGGATCTTCATGATGCACTTCCTCGTCTTCATCATCTTGCCGTGTACCTCTTGTGGATGCCTCCATGTCATGTTGTGGTTCACCTTGTCGTGAGGTAGGGGCTTCAATTTGAGTTGATGAAGTACTTTCCTTCACCTTCATGAGACGAATCTTGCCGATGGGTAAATCTAGGATAACTTCTGAAGGGTTCTTATCACCTACATCATTTGGCAATTGTTCGACTTGCGAACCATTAGATTCATCAAACTTCACATCTACCGTCTCTTCAATTTTTGAGTGAAGTTGTTGTAGACACGGTAAGTGTGAGAGTTCGATCCATAACCAAGTAGGAATCCTTCATGAGATTTAGGAGCAAATTTAGTACGATGATGCTTATAAAAAATGTAGCACTTAGAGCCGAATACCCGAAAGTATCCAACTTGGGGTTTGTTACCGGTGAGTAGCTCGTACGCCGTTTTACCGAGAAGCTTGTGTAAGTAAAGTCGGTTTGTGGCATGACATGCTGTTTCCACGGCTTCTGTCCAAAAGTGCGTTGGTGTCTTGTATTCGTCAAGCATCGTTCTTGCCATCTCAATGAGTGTCTGGTTCTTCCTCTCAACAACTCCATTTTGTTGAGGCGTGTACATAGCCGAGAACTCATGTGAGACACCTTCTTCATCAAGAAAAATATCCACATGGTTGTTCTTGAACTCAGATCCGTTATCGCTCCGAACCTTCTTGATCTTCACTTCAAACTGATTTTGCGCTTTGCAAGCAAAGTTCTTGAAGATCTTTTGAACCTGCGACTTATCATCAAGCAAGAATACCCACGTAAATCTGGAAAAATCATCAACTATAACTAGACCATAGGAATTTCCAACGAGACTCTTGTAAGCATTGGGACCGAAAAGATCCATGTGAAGTAACTCAAGTGGTCTCCTAGTAGTCATGATATTCTTAACAGGATGACTTCCACCTACTTGCTTTCCAGCTTGACAGGCACTACAAAGCCTATCTTTGTCAAAGATAACATCTTTAACACCAAGTATATGATCACCTTTGATAAGTTTGTCTAAATTACGCATACCAACATGTCCTAATCTTCTATGCCAAAGCCAACCTTTAGAAGATTTAGCAATTAAAAAAGTGCGAGGTTTGGATCTTTTAGTGAAATCGACAATGTATAGATCACCTCTATGGATACTGGTAAAGACAATTTTATGATTATCTTGACGAAACACTTGGCAATCTACTTTCCTGAATAGAACATTGAAACCGAAGTCAGCAAGTCTAGACACGAAAAGAAGATTGTAACCAAGGGATTCAACAAGCATAACATTTTGAATAGAGCTATCATGGGATATGGCCACCTTACCAAGGCCAAGTACCTTACCCTTAGAGTTGTCTCCAAAGGTCACGTACCGTCGAGGACCTTGATTACGCGTGATTTCTTGGAACATGTCTTTATCACCAGTCATATGATCCATACATCCGTTGTCGAGAATCCACTCTTTTCCTTCGGACATGTAATCCTTAAGGTTTGCCATAAGACTCAGATTCTTTATGATCTTCTCATACTCGATGTCAAACAACTCATCTTCTTCATAATAGCCATGTTCCACATTGTCATCATCAAGTGGGAAACCCTCGTCATAAAGAACAAGAGACTCGTTAGAGTAGTGATCATGACAATGTTCAAGTTTATGAGTACGAATGGCTTCAAAGATAATGTTGTTGATAGTGGTGACATCTCCTTTAGCACCCATAAGATCACAGAGTTCAAATAGGCATTTATCAAAGTTTGGATCACTAGGTTCATTTTGTGAAAAGCAATGGCTTTATGAAGAATTTCATCTAGATTCCCTAAGGAAAGATTTGGATATCGTTTCTCCAAATCAGTCCATAAGGTATATGCACATGCAAAGTTCTTCATTTGAGAAAGCACGAATCTTGGTAAACCTCTAACGATAAGGTTGACAGTTCTTAGGTTACCAAGCATGTTAATTTCCTCTTAGTGTGTGGGATGCAATTCATCAATAGGAGGCTCATAGGGGTGCATGACATATTTGCTCAGTTGAAATTCATTAAACAGCTCAAGCATCAAAAACTTCCATCGACTATAGTATTCTCCATCAAGAATGGGCACTCTATAACTCAAACTCCCTATACTAGACACATCCATCTTCCTCCTCGGTGATTAAACCGAAGAAATGGAGACCAATGCTCTTATACCAATTGAGGGATCACTAGAAGAGTGTCTAGAGGGCGGTCAATAGACTACTAGCAGGAATTTAAAACCTAACCTTTTCCCAAGTTAAATGGTTGGTAGATTTTAACAGTTTTTAGCAAAGCTAGCAAGACTAACAGCCCTACACATGCATGTCTACAAATATGGCAGCGGAAAGAAAAGACATTGCATATGAAGTAAATAGTTGAGATAGGTAGATCAAACGCAGTTGGAGACGCAAGGAATTTTCCCGTGGTTCCGATAGGTGGCGCTATCGTACATCCACGTTTATGGAGTCTTCAACCCACGGAGGGTAACGGTCGCGAGAGTCCATGGAGGGCTCCACCCAAAAGGGTCCACGAAGTAGCAACCTTGACTATTCCATACGGCTTCCGTCCACGAAGGACTAGCCTCACTATGGGTAGATCTTCATGAAGTAGGCGATCTCCTTGCCCTTACAAACTTCTTGGTTCACTCCACAACACGAAGTAGGAGGCTCCCAAGCGACACCTAACCAATCTAGGAGGCACCACCCTCCAAAAGGTAATAGGCTCGGTAATGATGATGAACTCCCTGCTCTTGTGCTTCAAGATGATAGACTCCTCAGCACACGATCTCTCTCTCGTAGGTTTGGCTTGGTAGAAGAGATGGGATTGGTGGAAAGCAACTTGGGGAGGCTAGAAATCAAGATCCATATGATTGGAGTGGAAGATCTTGACCACAACACAAGGGTAGGTGGTTCTCTCTCAGAAAATCTGATAGGATAGGTATGGAATAGTTCTCAGTGCTTCTCTCTCGAGTAGGTGGTGGTGAAGGGGTATATATAGGCATCTCCAAAAAATCTAACCGTTACACACAAAATGACCAACTCGGTGACACCGATGTATTAATCTCGATGGTACCGAAGTGACCAAAAGGTGGCAACTTTTGAATCTCGGTAAGGCCGATATAGGAAACACGGTTGCACCGATAAGGTGACCAACGGTCAGATTTCCAATCTCGGTGACGCTGACCCAACATTCTTGGTGGGACCGAAAATGTGAATTTGCGTAACAGAAAGTTGGCAACCTAAACTCGGTGGCACCGGTATAAAATCGGTTGCACCAAAGTGGCTAGGGTTTGGCTTGAGTCTGTCTAGTTTCTGGAATCGGTGGCACCGAAGTGGGAAAGTTGGTTGCACCGATTTTGAGTGGTAGGTATAAAACAGACTTTGGTGGGAGAGTTTGTGGATGTTTTTGGTGACTATCACTTGTGCACGTTTGAGCATATTGTTCACCAACAAAACCTTACCCCCTTTTAATAGTATTGGCTTTCCTATGACTCAAAGTGATTTCTCACAAATATAAAATGTAGAGTCCTCTTGCTTGAAGCTTGGCCAACCTATTTTCTTGAATCTTGGGGTTTGTCCACAATCTCCTTTTGCCAATCCTCTCTGTAGACCGTGTCTTAAATACACTAGGTGAAAATATCAGTCCAAGAGATAATGTATGTTGTCATGAATTATCAAAACCACCAAGGGAGCATGTTGTGCTTTCAATATTACTATTCAGAGGTGATGAACTAGGGAAATTACAAGTCTCAAGAAGATTTCAAGCAATAGACTTGACACTTGGGGGCTAATGTCTACTGTTTCTTTCAAAGACTACAAAACTGGAAAGCCCTAGGTCATCTCCAAGAAGATAAGCCAGCACTTGGGGGCTACAATCGGCGCTTTTCAATAGTAAATTTTGGCTCATCATTTGCATAAGGACCCAAACTTTGGAGGCTACACTTGGCGCTTTTATAGTACTAAGTTTGGATCATCATTTGCATAATGACCCGGACTTGGGGGCTACCATTGGACCTTATTCTAAGTGAAGTACCGGCTCATTATTTCATATAATAACCCGTTACTTGGGAGCTACATGCCAGGCTATTTGTGACATATGCAAAATTGAAGACCCAGTCTACTATTTTCAACACTAAACCGGCTCTTGGGGGCTACATAAGGGTATATGGAAGGAAAGGCAGGAGGATTACCTCATATTTTTTGCTTCATCGGCCCAACAAGTTTGGTCTCCATGTTGGGGTTCACAGAAAGGCGGTCCAGATAGCCAGCGTGTAGCTCATCAACAGTCAGCTTCTCCAAGATAGGGAATTCAAAGACGACCTTCTCCCTCTCTGGTGAGGGAACTTCATCCTTGCCAATATGTTTTGATAGCACGTGAGAAGGAGTCTAAGATGTATAACCTGTCCTAGTGACAGTAACTTCTTTGTGAGAAGCCACATTCTCGGTCATTGGTGAAGGGTTGGGCAGCTTAGGATCGACTTCCGGATGACCCTCCGGAGTTGACGTATCAAAGTCGACTGGCTCAGTATGTGGAGGAGCATCCTCAGGAGCGCCTTTGTCAGCCTCAGAGGGTTCAACATAATCTTCAGGGGAATCTGGCTTACGATCCTCCGGCTCTTGGACATTTGGAGTGGCGGAAGACCCACTCACTTTTCTCTGTTTAGCTTGAGCTCTGTAAGCCAAGGTAAAATTCGATGAGGTTAGCAAGGTTAAGAATGATAATACATGAAGTGGGATATAAGAGTGCATACTTTGGATTGACAACAAAAGGAGGTATCTTGGAGGCGGTTGAGTCGCCGGAGGTAGGGGGAGTCCTGGAAGGTTATGATGGTGAAAGTATAAGTAAGCCACAATGCTAGATTATTATGAAAAGTAATTCAAAGTTGTGGAATACCTCGTTCCGTTGTTTTTGAGGAGTCGTCTCATTCGGTAAGCCGGCTAACAGATCTTCAGAGCCGTTGCTCTGGGTCTGACGTCGATGGTCATCTTTTTGTTTCTTCAAAAGAGAGTTGGAATCCAAATGAACAAAGGGACATGAGCACTTTACCTTTTTTATCGCCCGCCGTATACTTTTTACTGGTAAAAGTTCCAAGTCAGAGGAGATAATGGTTACCTCTATGGCATCAGCATGACTGGTTTCCGCCTCTCCCTATGAGTAATCATTGTCAATGAGTTGCATAAAGAGAAGGCCAAGGGAGTCAAGTTCTACCTCCGAGCCATCAAGCTGAAGAAGTTCAGTGGCGGTTTGATTTTTCTTGCGACCCGTAGTGTTCGTAGTACGGGTCTTGCTTGTCTTTGCCTTCTTCTTGGGAGCAGGGGTAAACTTCTTCTTCCAGAAATTGGACTTTGCCTACATATGAGTCAGAGAAGGGTTAGAGAGAGCATGAATCACGAGATTGAGAGGTCACAAACAAACAGTTTATTCAAAGGATCTTTACCTCTGGAGCCGGGTTAAGAACACAGAATGGCTTTAATCGGTTACACACAGCTTGAGGTTCTCCAAGCAGCGACTTTACGATGGTGTTGAGGTCCTTTTCATTTAAAGGTGTCCGGTTGAAGCGCATCGGATCGTTCGCTTCACCGGAATATTCACACATCATCTTGTCATGCCGGCTCAGCGACATGATCCTCCACCCGACCTAGCAACGGGTCAAGTCCACGTCGGTGAGGCGATTAGCCAGCAGGGCTGAAATTTTCAAGAAAGCCGGAGCATACTTAACGTGCTCCGCAGCGCTCATCCGTTCAAGCAGCTCAGTGTTGGTGCAGAGCCGGGTTGGACGATAACCCGGAAGTGAATTCTCCTTAGTCGGAGAAGTGTCTTTGCAATAAAACCAGGTCTGGTTCCAGTCTTTGGGGTGGCTGGGCAGGATGATGGCCGGAAAGGCTTTGTCCCTTCGCCTCTGGATAGAGACCCCCCCCCCCCCGAGCTTGAGACTTGGCCCGGCTGCTAGCTCGGTTTGGCGGTTGATGTAGAAAAAGTCTCTGAAGAGGTCTACTGTAGGCTCCTCTTGCAGATAAGCTTCACAAAGGACTTGAAACTGGCACATGTTCGTAAGAGAGTTGGGACCGATATCTTGAGGATGGAGCTTATAGAAGTGCAGAGCATCCCGGAAAAACTTTGACCCGGGCGGCGAAAAGCCGCGGAGAAGATGGTGTGTGAATACGACTACCTCCCCTTCTTGGAGTGTGGGTTTAACCTCTTTCCTAGGAGCCCGCTAATGAATGACATTTTGACCCAGCAGGACTCCCATGGTGACGAATTCTTTCAAAGATGCTTCGGTAACCCTAGAGAGGACCCAGTCACATGAGGTGGGGGCCTTGTCCATGACGGCGGGTTAAGGAAAACCTAGCAATATAAAAAATAAAGCTAAGTTGGTAGTGGTGTTCGGCAGGTTATGCTAACATTCTAAGCCACCATCTGTTTGTGAGACCAAGGAAAGCAAAGGTGGCTGCTGGAAAGCCGGCAGCGAAGTGGTGGGTTGAAAAGACGGCTACCGAAGATTTTACTAAGTGTTGGCAAACAGATTTTATCAACTACATCAACAGTTGCAAGATCTATGGGCAGAGATAAAAAGGAGAAATATTCTAAACCTAATATAGGCAAAGAACAAGATCTACGGGCGAAGAACAAGCAGTTCATGCAAGAGTTTCTATCCAGTTTTCTAATATACGATGAGCGGAGGTGCATGCTAGATGGAGTACCACACCGGCCGGTTGGTGTTTTATGGCCTAAAAGATGCGCCATCTATTGATCTTCATTAAGCACTCTGGCGACCAGCGATGAACACAGAAAGGCTATGGCGAGCTAATGTAGATCTAAGAAGGGAAGAGAAACAAACCCGTCGGGTGCGGAGAAGATGGTCGACGCACTGGCGAGTTCTAGTTCGATTAGGTTGATGCAGCGGCCTGGTTGGAGAAGACGAGGGAGGACCGAAGACGGCGGCGGAGCTTCAGTTGTGCGGGCACTGGAGGAAGAAAAGAGAGATGGTAGGCGGGGAGGAGAAAACAAATGGGACCCCCTCCCATGCGTCCTTGCCTATTTATGAGATGGGACAGCAACCGTCCACGCAGGAACCGAGGAGGCACAATGATGATTTGACCAAAAGAGATGCCTCAATTTTCGGGACGACCATTTAATGAGACGATCTGTTGTGACGTCATGGAATCTTTTTTAATATATCCAACGTGACGTCAAGGTGGGTTAAAAATTTATTTTCAGGTGAATAAGTTTGTGAGACTCGCCGCCGAATGGTCTGAAGATTGACATGAACAGGTTCAAATCAACCTGGGGCCTAATGTTGGGGATCTAACCCCGCGGCGAGAACCGCCCAGGAGGGGCCAGGTCACGCCTGGCGGCTCATAGTCAAGGCCGTTAAGTGGGCCAGAGGATTGAATACAAGACCACATGGCGACTCACCAGATGGGCCAAGATGGAGGCGCAGAGTCGGAAGATGGAGCGAGACCCGGGTGTGTGAGCCGCCCGGGTCGGCTTGCCTAGGAAGGCAAGGTGGCTTAGAGACAAGATCGAACACCTTGTGTAAGTCGGTCTAGACTCTTGTAACCTTAGGGCCTTCAACCTACCTATATAAAGGCGAGACCCTGAGGCGACTTAGGACAGAAAAACAATTGATCGATAGCTAGGTCAAGCGAATCTGCTCCCTTGTAATCGATACACCATCAATACAACACAAAGCAGGGCGTAGGCTTTTGCCTCTTTCCGAGGGGCCGAACCTGGGTAAACTCGTGTCTCTCGTCCCGTTTAACCCCTTTGAGTCCACCTCCTTAGCGATGGTCTCGAACCTAAGTCCTAGGACATCTGCCATGACAAATTCACGATAGAGATGAAATATTTCCAAACTCTGAAAAAGATGAATGGAGATATTCTAACTATCATTGGACGCGGTACAGTCATTGTTGGTACTAGACGTGCCATATTCACCCTCCCAAGTGGTACACAAGTGACGATTGAGGATGCTTTATTATATCCCGACTAATCACATACCCTGATTAGTTATCGAGATATCCGTAAGAATGGTTTTCATATTGAAACCCATGAAGAAAACAAAGAGGGTATCTACTCTTTACTAAAGATCATGGATATGGCAAAAAGTACATGAGAAAATTCCTTCTCTATCATCTAGTTTGTACTATGTGTACATCAAACCCGTGGAACATGTTGCATACAAAGTAAATTTTCAGAATGTTAACGCACTCCAAACCTTGCATGATCGCCTAGGCCATCCCAGAATCGGGATGATGAGAAAAATTACTAGCAGATCCATTGGTCATAATTTGCTTGAGTCAAAATTTCCTCAATCTTCTGATTTTGTGTGCACATCTTGTGCCACGAGAAAGCTAATTTTGAGGCCCTCGCACATCAAAACACAAGCTGAACCACTTCAGTTCCTTGAATGTATTCAAGGAGACATTTGTGGTCCCATTCAACCATTATCTGGACCTTTCACGTATTTCATGGCTCTGATTGACGCATCTACACGATGGTCACATGAGTGTCTTCTATCCACAGAGAACCATGCATTTGCCAAGATAATGAGGAAAGTCATTAAGTTGCAAGCCCATTATCCAAAAAGTCGAATTAAGTCAATTCGAATGGACAACGCTGCAGAATTATCGTCACGTGCTTTCAATGATTATTGCATGGCTTTGGGGATTGAAGTTCAGCACTTTGTTCCATATGTCCATACACAAAATGGTTTGGCTGAAGCATTGATTAAGAGGATTAAACTCATTGCAAGACCTTCGTTGACGAATTGCAACTTGCCAACCTCTTGTTGGGGTAGGATTAAACTCATTGCAAGACCTTTGTTGACGAATTGCAACTTGCCAGCCTCTTCTTGGGGTCACACTGCTTTACACGTTGCTGACTTGATACAATTAAGGCCAACTACATATCACAGTTCTTCCCCTCTCGAATTGGTACGTGGAAATCCTCCTAGCATTTCCCATTTGCGTAAGTTCGGATGTGTTGCATACATACCGATCTCACCACCACATCGTACATCTATGGTCCCTATCAAAAAGTTGGGGATCTATGTGGGGTACAAAACGCAGTCGATTATCAAGTACCTGGAGACACCTAACTAGGGATCTGTTCACAGCCCGTCATGTTGATTGCATATTTAATGAGGAACATTTTCCAGCATTAGGGGAGATTGCAAGTACCGGAAAGAATGTGTGGAAATTTATTAGAATGCTCATGCCATTTCTTCCTCTAATCCACCTACCCATGACACCGAACTTCAAGTTCAGAAGCTCATTAATTTGTAACATCTTGCAAATAACCTGCCAGACTCATTATGTTACAAAATCCTTAAATCCGACCAGAAATGTGCCAGAAAGAGTGGAGGTACCAATAAAAACCACTAAACTCCATGTTCCTAAAAAGCGGGGGAGTAGTAAGGCCTCTGACCTGGAGCAAGCTTCTAGCAAGTAGCAAAGGAAATCGAGGAGAAACCTCGGAGTCAGTAAATGTAGGTCAACTCAACGTTGACAAACACCTGATGGGTAGGATACACCTAGTGAAAGGGCAACCTCCACAAACCAGCTCCAGTATACACAAACTAGTTGGGATATCGAGACACCCAGACTCAATCGTATTGGGAAATCATGAAGAGTCTCTAGGGGTGCATGAAATTTCCATCAACTACGTTAATTCTGGAGAATCTTTTGACCGAAAGACTACGGTTGTCGACATATATTTTCTGAAAAGATTGCAGATACCCTTCTCATTGATCTCTATCCAAGATCTATCGTTGAGTGCCAAAAGCGCTCCAACTGGCCTAAATGGAAGGATGCAATCCAAGCAAAAATTGCCTCGCTTAACAAAAGAAAGGTATTCACTGAAGCAATACCTACACCACCCATTGTTTTCCCTGTGGGATTCAAATGGGGTTTTCTCCAAAAACGGAACGGGAACAATGAGGTGGTGAGATATAAAGCGAGGCTCGTAGCACAAGGTTTCACGCAGGATCCTAACATTGGTTTCAGTGAAACATACTCTTCAATAATGAGTGCAACCACTTTCCGATATCTTATATCTTTCGCAGTGCAAAATCCTCTACCGATGCAGTTGATGGACATCGTGACTATGTATGTTTACGGGTCACTAGATTCGGACATATATATGAAGGTTCCTGATAGAATCTTTGCCCCGAATAAAAGTGCAAAATGCAACATGTATTGTGTAAAGTTGGATAAGTAATTATATGGCTTAAGGCAATCGGGACGGATGTGATACAACTGACTCAGTGAGTTCCTTCTTCGAAAAGGTTACTCCAATAATGTTGATTGCCCACGTGTCTTCATCAAGAAGTCCTCTACAGGATATTTGCATCATTTTTGTGTACGTTGATGATCTCAACATCATTGGCAACACACCAGACATTGATGAAGCACGCAATCACCTAAAGATGGAATTTGAGATGAAGGATTTGGGTAAAATCAAATTTTGCTTAGGTATTCAACTTGAGCACCTTCCCTCGGGAATCATGGTATACCAAGTTGTCTATATCCAGAAAATATTGGAGAAATTCAATATGGACAAATCATATACATCTAAAACTTCTATGGCGGTTCGATCTGTAGACGTAGAGACGGATCCGTTCAGGCCAAGGGATGATGGAGAAGAGGTGTTGGGACCTAAAGTTCCATACCTCAGTGTTATTGGAGCACTTATGTATCTTGCAAATTGCGCATGAGCTGATATTGCATTTGCAGTGAATCTACTTGCTAGCCATAGAGCAGCTCCCACCAAACATCATTGGTCTGGAGTGAAGAATATTTTTTGATATCACCAAGGCACATTAGATCTTGGCCTATTTTTCCAGTTTCAGAGAAATCGGGACTCTCACATGATTGGATATGCAGATGCCGGCTATTTGTCTGATCCTCATAATGTCAGATCACAGACCGGCTTTGTGTTCCTACATGATGGTACTGCTATATCATGGAAGTCTTCAAAACAAACTCTAATGGTAATATCTACCAATCATTCTGAAATAATTTCATTATTTGAAGCATCATGTGGATGTGTATGGCCTCGCAGCATGATAAACCACATACAACAGTCATGTCGAATTGGTTCGATAGAATCACCCACCATTATCTATGAAGATAATGTGGCATGTGTTGCACAGATGCAAACAAGATACATCAAGAGTAATATCACTAAGCATATTTCTCCTAAGTGGTTTTTCCTCCCATAATCTTCAGAAAAAGCATGGAAATAAACATCTTGCAAGTCAAATCATGCGACAGCCTTGCTGATTTATTTACCAAGTATCTATCAAATTCTACGTTCCAGAAATATGTATATGAAATTGATATGCGACAACTTAAGGACTTACAGAAGCCAGGGGAATCTCTTCTTGAGATATCCTTGTTTAATTACATCACATTGTGCTATCTCTTTGTGAGTTTATGTTTCAGGTTCTCATCAAGTTTTCATGGAAAACTTTTTGGAGGAGAATCTTTTCGAGATGATAGCGCTACCGAAACAATCGTGAGGTGACTCTACATAGGCGACTCTACATGGTCAAGCGTAGATTAGGAGTGTTAAAATTAGTTACAAATATGTAGTTAAGGAAAAATCTCCCCTTGCCCGTAATGACAGAAGGGTTGCTCCCGCAACCGGCGCCTATAGCGTTAGTGTCGGCAAGGCCAATGGCTCCAAAGCAGAGCATGTCCTACAGAGGACAGAGCTGGTTTCATCGTCACCGGAAAGCATCAGACTCGTGAGTTCTGCTTTCTAGTCGCATCCATCATGGAACGGAATTGTGAGGGCACCTCCTCGTCTCATGGAACATCACTGTTCAAATATAAAACCTATATATATATATATATATATATATATATATATATATATATAACCAATACGGGCTTGCTTAAATGGCTCTTAACTGAAATACGGTAGAGGAATACATGCCTGCTGCCGATCACGATAACAGCCTCCAGGTAGCTCGGCCTCCAAACAACATTTTTGTATATAGGCCTGTATAAAAGACCAGAACGCCATCAAATCGTTCTTAAAAAAAACAGCCATCAAATTCTATCAATGAAAAGATATGCAACATTTGCGCATTCGCAAAACAAGAATCTTACTTATATCCATATAACATAGTAAGTAATCCTGACAAATAGAAGGATAGGGCTACCACCATCCTACCAACATAAGCTACAAATAACACCGCATAACACATGCTACGATCCATACATACATAGATAAAATAACTAGTACCTCCTGCAACTAGGACCAAACCAAGCCATTCATATGCTAGGACGAGGCATGCATGTCATGATAATGTGGCCAGTACGGGACAAGAGACCAGGCGACAGTGACTTCCATCTTACAAGAGGCAACCTCAAGGTTAGCATAGCTTCTGGAGGATGTCTGGGCCGCGAGTACTCCAGAATCTCGCTGAACAGATTGATCCACCATGTGGTGTGCCATGACAGAGACTCTCAGCTGCCCGTCGTCTTCAACAGACACAACACTTCGTGAGAGCTGTATCGAGCCATCAGCTGCAACAGGCAATTTATCCTCTCCGGAATCAAGCAACTCGATTTTCATGTCATCTATGCTGGCGGTAGTGGCAATGAATACACCTCGAAAACCTTCTGGCCATTCCCCACCAACCACTCTGACAATGATGGTGGCCTCCACAGAGTGTACCATGTCACCCAATGTCAACTCCATTGTGCTAAGCCTGCTACTCCTGACACGATTGAACACATAGGACTTCATTGAGCCGGATATATAATAAGGCTCCATGTGTAAGCTTAACTCTTTATCCTCAGATTTAGTTGCGCCCTTCACTTGCAATGCAACCTCAAACCACACAGGATCCACCACCACAATAGCACGGCTAGGACCTGTCAGTGTCAGATACGGATTCTGCAAGCAAACATTAAGTAAGTAATGTATCGTTTATCTCAAATAGTACTGTAGCATCTATATGATATGACCAACATATGTTGAAAATAAGAGAGAGAGTGCATCCATCAATAAATAATTATAAATAAAATGAAACCTAAAGATATAATAGCTTAAATTAAATGTCTGTCGGTAGCAAGCGCAGAAAAAAAAACGTAAACTCGTAACAGGCACAATTAAGATGTAAGAGCCAGTAGATTTGAGTCTAGATAGGCAAGAAAGAAGCTGAAGCAAGTTAACAAACAATATGTAAACTGAACCCAAAGGCATTGAGCATCATCACAATGAAAACATAAATTACAAAATCGTGTGTAGGATGCAAATGACATACAAGAAAGAGGGATATTATCAGGGTGTTTATATACCAGATATTTCACAGGTTAATTTGTAGTGTTATAAGCATAGAAATTTACAAGAGAACACGATAAAATAACAGGTAGAAACAAAATAAAAGAATGGTCTCACACAGACCAGGGGACGCTATGGATTCGAGAATCTACCTATGCCTTGTGGGAGCACAACTAAGGAGGGCCAATATATTCTCAAAGGGAACAGCCAAGAGTAGGCTAAATATTGTAGGCGCTCTTCCATAGAATTCTCCCTCCCCTCCATTCCCCTCCCCCTCTCGAATGGGATGCAACCACACAGCTTGCTATGATTATAATTGTCCCAGGCGCTCGATGCCACCGGAGTACTCTGGTAAAAAGCGTCATGGTTTTTGGCGCCCGTTATACGTAATCAGCTGCAGCCATCAACGCCAACCCATTGCTTGATGATATGTGTATCATATGAAGAACATGCTCACATATGCAAGCAGAAAACAACATGCGTCCGAAATAACGATTCAGATTGCCACGCGGGACACAAGCTCCTGCAGATGTCCAAACTGTGACTCTTCCGCTGACCAGCATCCAGCTCGTCGCTGAAAAACCCAAGCACTAGTCCCCACCATCTCAGCTGAGTAGGGTATGGACCAAGGATCTTCAACTGGACCATCAAGCGGTCAGGAGGTTGAAAATGACACCGGTGCTGATGGATTTTGTTGAGGACAGCCACTGCGTGGCAACTGCAAAGCCATCAATGATGGCCACAGACAGGCTGCCACCGCAGAAGATGGAGTCGAGGCACATGTCGAAACCAAACCGAAGAGCAGTGGCGGATCTAGGGGTGGGGTGGTGGACGCCATGGCCCCCACAAACAATTTGCAGAACTTTTTTACTAGTGCGTTCATATGTATATTCGGTACTTTATTAGCTATTTGTAATGTGTTACGATAAAAAAAATACTACCCTTTGTGATCAAGTTTTAGATCCACCACCGCTGAAGAGGCACGAGTTGCAGCCAAACGAGGACGCCGCTGAACTTGGCAAGAACTCCCTAGCCAACATCCAGGAAATGCTTCGGTGTTAAACCACAAATGCGGGTCTCCGAACTAGAGGTTGAGAAGGGTAGCAACCGTCCCCATCGAACACCTAGGAAATGGAAGGCCTTTGTCCACTGCATAAGTTAGGCAGGAAACAATTCACCAGAGAAAAAGAAGGGAGGCACCAAGAAAAAGGAATAATTGAATACCACTCAACGAACCAACCCTCCCAAAGCAGGAAGGAAGCAGATCTATGGCTTCAAAATGAAGCTCGGAAAAGAAAAAAATGGAGCACAAAATCCCGTGAGGATAACCGAGGAATGAAATAGGGATTTATTGATACCTGGGGAAAAGGGGAAGGCAATAGGAACAGGAGGTCATTGAACAAAGACGGCGAGACGCCATGGATAAAGGAGGATCCTGCATAGGCTCCATCGTTGATGACACCCACCAAGCCAAACAACTTGCCATCAACATGGACAGGAGGCAGCTGGGAAGTGGATGGGAGGGTGAAACCAGGGCCCAGACCCTGTAGAGGAGCAGATCCGCCAGTGACCCATCCTCCACTGCTTGCATGAGCTCCAGCCACAAGGTATAGAGCAAGGAAGAGGCCAGAGACAAATAGCACATCCCGAATATTCACATCCTAGGCGAAACCTCGCCCCTCTAGGGTTCCTCCCACCCTCCCGCGCCGCCGCCGGACTTCCTAGGTCCTCCCGCCGCCGCCAGCCGCCAACGTCCCCCCCCTCTTCCCCCTCCCGGTTCCGCCCCCGCGCCGCCTCCCCCCCTCGGCCACCCTGGTGTTAGCGGCGGCGGGACTGTCTGTCCCCGCACGCACTTCTCCCTGCCCGGGGCATGGAGGCGGCGGCGGTGCTCCTCGGCTCGGCAGCGACCCGACGGCAGTGGCCAGCAACGCGCGTGGTGGTGGCGCTGGTTGGCCGGCAGCGCGCCCCCGGCCCAGATCTGGGCCCTGCGGGCCCCATCTAGGTCCTAGCAGGCCGGCCCACGACGTGGCTTCGTCGTCGTCTGCGTGGTGAGGTGGAGCAGCTCGGATAGGGGGCGGCGACGCCGACGACGTGTCTGCTACAGCACGATGGCGGGAGCTTTACGGGCGTGGAGGGCCCAGCCAGGCCTGGTATGCTCCTACTATTGTGTCCGGTCGGCTACCGTCGTTGACGGTGGAAGTTGAGCCCTCCCGCGTGCCGACGGTGCTGCGGCCCCGAGTCCTGGCTCCTAGTCCCCGCTGTGCAGGCCTCACTTCGGGGTGCCGTGGTGAGACGGCGTGGAGGCTTCATGACAGCGGTGGCGCAGGATGGTGGTCGGTTTGGTGGCTGGCTCTGGAGCATCCGAGGTGAAGGTTGGGATCGGGGGAAACCCCTGTCGGCCTGGCCGACACCGACGCGGTGGGTGCCGCCAGACCTTCGTGGAGGGCATCGGGGGCTACCCTTCCTCTCGCCTCATCACGTACTGGGGGAAACCCTTGGCAACAGCGTCGCCATCGTCGCGGTCCTTCTTGGACGTGTTGATTGGTACCGGCGCTTCAGAACCTTGTAGCTTGGTGGGAGATCTTCGGTGGGCGCAGTGGTCGTGAAGCTTCTTCGTTTCCGTCGATCCACCGTTGTCGGCATTTTTTTCTTTTGTGTTTTCTCTTTCGTTTCTTTTGGGTGTGATTGTGCTGCTTCCGCCCCAGCACCTATCGTTGGCTGTATCGGTTGGTTGCTTTGTAATACAAAGCACGGGGAAACCCTTTTTCGGCATAGAGCAAGGAATAGGAGAAGACTAACTGTCATATCTAGTTTATTAGAAAGATTACAACACCTAATGTCATAGTAGGGGATACATGCCTCTATCCCACTTCTTTCCACTGCTGCAACCACCGGAAATGGTAGTGAGGCTAGAGGAGGTTGAGGTAGGAAGAGCTTCAGGAGAGGGAAGAGCACATGGGTAAACCGCCACTTAGGGAAGAAGTCTCAACTGATTGACACTGTCTGGATGGTGCTTATGTGAGTAGTCTAATCTCTTGTTTCAATCGCATAGCAACTTTTCTCTAGAGAACAAAATCCAGTTATTTCTCCAGCTGTGTAATAACTTGGATACAAGAGAATACGCCGAGTTCGCTTTCATTGCAGGTGGAGAACTTGAGAAGCACGGTGTGTGCACAATCCATGGTTGAATTGGATGGAAGTTGCCATGGATTTGATTGGCAGCTATATATGCATGGATCTCATGCGAGTATTTCCCGTGAAGTTGGCTGTTTTGTTAGTAATAAAGAGTGGCATGCATGCATGTCTACATTTTACTAATCCATGGTCGATCTTGAATTGGCTTCTACTTTCGTCTTAATGCATGAATCCATTGCTTATGTTCCCTTATTTATCTTGTATGCTCGAGATATTCATCAAGAAAATTAGTTGCAAGATGAGTTTGGCTATTGTGCATCTGTTATTTAAGTTACCTCAAGTTCTTCCGGGGTTCTTTGCATTGCCTCACTCTTCTATTGATTGCTAAACCTACAGCACTCGTATTTAATTAGGCTCTTGCTGAAGACAGTGATAGTGCCCATGTGTCGATGACTACAACGTGTGTGCACCATCAGAGTACCAGATAAAAAGAAGGGAGGCACCAAGAAAAAGGAATAATTGAATACCACTCAACGAACCAACCCTCCCAAAGCAGGAAGGAAGCAGATCTATGGCTTCAAAATGAAGCTCAGAGAAAAAAAATGGAGCATCAAATCCCATGAGGATAACTGAGGAATGAAATAGGGATTTATTGATACCTAGGGAAAAGGGGAAGGCAATAGGAACAGGACGTCATTGAACAAAGACGGCAAGACGCCATGGATAAAGGAGGATCCTGCATAGGCTCCATCGTTGATGACACCCACCAAGCCAAACAACTTGCCATCAACATAGACAGGCGGCAGCTGGGAAGTGGATGGGAGGGTGAAGCCAGGGCCCAGACCCTGCAAAGGAGCAGATCCGCCAGTGAGCCATCCTCCGCTGCTTGCATGAGCTCCAGCCACAAGGTATAGAGCAAGGATGAGGCTAGAGACAAATAGCACATCCCGAATATTCACATCCTAGGCAGAACCTCGCTCCTCTAGGGTTCCTCCCACCCTCCCCCGCCACCGCCGGCCTTCCTAGGTCCTCCCGCCGCCGCCGGCCGCCAACGCCCCCCCCCCCCCTCTTCCCCCTCCCGGTTCCGCCCCCGCGCCGCCTCCCCGGGAGGTGGCCGGGGTGGTGCGAGCCCCTCCCCCCTCCCCCTCGGCCGCCCTCCTCCCACCTTCCCTCCCTACCACCGCTGGTGGTCGCCCCCGGCGCTTAGCCGGGTGGTGTTGGCGGCGGCGGGACTGTCTGTACCCGCACGCGTGGCTCCCTGCCCGGGGCATGGAGGCAGCGGCGGTGCTCCTCGGCTCGGCGATGACCCGGCGGCAGTGGCCGGCGGCTCGCGTGGTGGTGGCGCTGGTTGGCCGGCGGCGCGCCCCGGGCCTAGATCTAGACCCTGCGGGCCCCATCTAGATCCTAGCGGGCCGGCCCATGACGTGGCTTCGTCGTCGTCTGCGTGGTGAGGAGGTGGAGCAGCTCGAACGGGGGGCGGCAACGTCGACGGCATGTCTGCTGCAGCACGATGGCGGGAGCTTTACGGGCATGGAGGGCCCGACCGGGCTTGACATGCTCCTGCTATTGTGTCCTAACGACGGTGGAAGTTGAGCCCTCCTGCGTGCCGACGGTGCTGCGGCCCCGAGTCCCGGCTCCTATTCCCCCCTGTGCAGGCCTCACTTCGCGGTAACGTAGTGAGACGGCGTGGAGGCTTCATGACCGTGGTGGCGCAGGATGGTGGTCGGTTTGGTGGCTGGCTCTGGAGCATCCAAGGTGAAGGTTGGGATCGGGGGAAACCCCTGTCGGACTGGCCGACACCGACGCGGTGGCGCCGGTGGGTGCCGCCGGACCTTCCTGGAGGGCGTCGGGGGCTACCCTTCCTCTCGCCTCATCACGTACCGAGGGAAACCCTTGGCAACAGTGTCGCCATCGTCACGGTCCTTCTTGGACGTGTTGATTGGTACCTGCGCTTCGGAACCTTGGAGCTTGGTGGGAGATCTTCGGTGGGCGCAGTGGTCCTAAAGCTTCTCCGTTTCCGTCGATCCGCCGTTGTCGGCATTTTTTTCTTTTGTGTTTTCTCTTCCTTTCTTTTGGGTGTGATTGTGCTGCTTCCGCCCCAACACCTATCGTTGGCTGTATCGGTTGGTTGCTTTGTAATACAAAGCACGGAGAAACCCTTTTTCGGCATAGAGCAAGGAAGAGGAGGAGGAGAAGACTGTCATATCTGGTTTATTAGAAAGATTACAACACCTAACGTCATAGTAGGGGATACATGCCTCCATCCCACTTCTTTCCACTGCTGCAACCACCGGAAATGGTAGAGTGAGGCCAGAGGAGGTTGAGGTAGGAAGAGCTTCAGGAGAGGGAAGAGCACATGGGTAAACAGCCACTTAGGAAAAAGTCTCAACTGATTGACACTGTCTGGATGGTGCTTATGTGAGTAGTTTAATCTCTTGTTTCAATCGCATAGCAACTTTTCTCTAGAGAACAAAATCTAGTTATTTCTCCAGCTGTGTAATAACTCGGATACAAGAGAATACGCCGAGTTCGCTTTCATTGCAGGTGGAGAACTTGAGAAGCAGGGTGTGTGCACAATCCATGGTTGAATTGGATGGAAGTTGCCATGGATTTGATTGGCAGCTATATATGCATGGATCTCATGCGAGTATTTCCCGTGAAGTTGGCTGTTTTGTTAGTAATAAAGAGTGGCATGCATGCATGTCTTCATTTTACTAATCCATGGTCGATCTTGAATTGGCTTCTACTTTCGTCTTAATGCATGAATCCATTGCTTATGTCCCCTTATTTATCTTGTATGCTCGAGATATTCATCAAGAAAATTAGTTGCAGGATGAGTTTGGCTATTGTGCATCTGTTATTTAAGTTACCTCAAGTTCTTCCGGGGTTCTTTGCATTGCCTCACTCTTCTATTGATTGCTAAACCTACAGCACTCGTATTTAATTAGGCTCTTGCTGAAGACAGTGATAGTGCCCACATGTCGATGACTACAACGTGTGTGCACCATCCGAGTGCCACTCACATGCATGTATGTTCAGATGGTTTCTACGCTTAATCTCTCGCTGATGGACATAAATGCATTGTGGCAAGATAGCTAAGATAGCCAATTTGCCACAAAAAAATGATAACCACATGCACAGAGGCTGACCAGATCAGACTTTAACCGTAGACTGCTAAGCCAATGTGTGTATAATCATGTTCTTTTACAAAGTTGGAGCATCATCCTTTTCAGAATTTTTGCATGAATTTTGTTTTAGTCGAACAGTGACCAATTAATTAAATTTATGTGGCATACTATCTGGTCATGTATATTCTTGATTTGTTCCCCAATTAAGTATACCACTTCTTTTACGACTTCTAGTCTATGTTGGCATTGATGAACATGATATATTATTTCTTTTTCTTCAGAAAAAATTGCAGTAGCTGGCAAAACTCTCTTATGTTCTACTCCCTCCGTCCCATAATATAAGAGCGTTTGTGACACTACACTAGTGTAAAAAACGCTCTTATATTATGAGGCAGAGGGAGTACATGCTAGCAAAACAGCTATATCCCGGTCAAGTGAATAGTTCTTCCAAATCGCGCGCGCGCGCACACACACTGGATGCTCTAAGAAAACAATATAATCCATACTGCAGCTATGAACACATACTCTACTCTATTTATATATATATTATATATACTCCATGCTCTTAAAAAGTTATATACTACTATACATTTTCTTTAGTGTACATGCTCCATATTAGATACTCTATAAATACAATATACCGCATACTGCATACTCTTAAAAAGGTATACTCCTGAAAATGTGATATATTTACTACATGCTCCATACTATTTTTCTTTCAAAAACCTGTGTACTCCAACCAAAGATTTTTGTTCCATCTTATGGAATAGTAAACATGGTGGTATTAATGTCCTTATCCCATCAAGACTTTGTTCCATGTGGCCAATAATTAAAGAGGTGTTTGAATTAACACATCACTTGCTGGCTTACTTAATTATTAATAAACTTAATGAGCGCAATGTCTAATGGATTCTCAAGCATCCATTAACCCGATCAGGCTTGTGGCACAGGAAGGTTAAATAACGATGGATGCCTAGGGAGTAACTACACGCTATGTGCCAATGGCAATGCCAAGTATACATGTGTTTCATCTTGGCAAAGCCTACAAAAAAGTATATTATTTTCTCCTTCAACTTTATGTTCTAAATCTGTAACTTGATCATTTATTTACTAATATCATCACAATGTATAACGCAGCTGAAAAGATCAGACCAAATAGTGTTGATGGAGGTATATGCATAGGCACCAAATTAATAACTGTCAGCGGCAGGAATACAAACCTCCTTGTAGATCGTTTGGCAGTTATCCCTTTGGCGCTGGAAGATAATGTTGCGATTGTGATCCAAACAGTCTCGTGCAGCAACGACGCCAAACACTTCCAGCGGCCAGTGCAATCCATCTTGTAATCCTGCAACTTTGACTGAAAAGACCTGGAGAGTTCTTATGGGGTGGGCTGTACCACCTGACGACTTCTTGTCCGTGTAAAGCATGGACGGGATCAGCGCTGCATATCGATGTCAAACCGTCAATCAACCAAGATGCTTACAGCAGTAAGAATAAGCAGCAATGGAGATCATCCAGTAAGGGAGAGGGGATTTGGCTTTGGCTTACTTGTCTGCTCGAAATCACCGAAAGATTTGGGCCAAAGGAATTCCCAGAACTCGCGGAACTTGATGGCCTCGAAAGCATACCAGTCGGAGGTATCCTCGTTGTCATCCATGTCCCTGAGCCGCAAGGCCTCCATGTCTTCCAGGATCCACTCCTTCCGGCACTTGACGGCCTCGGGATCTCCCGTGGCGATCCACTTGTTGAGGGCGTTGGACTCCTCCGGCCGGTCATGGTTCCTGCGCGCTTCCTCCGCCTTGGCCCTGTAGAGGGCCGCCGCCGCGACGTCCTCCTCTGTCATCGTCTTGGCCGGCTCCTTGATGACGATCCCCTTCATCTGTGCCAGAAGCTTGGCCTCCGCTGCTTTTATAATCTTGGTCGTCCTCGCCAAATCAGATTCCGCTCGGCTGCTCCCCACCTCGCTGACGCTCATCTCCGCCGGAACCTCCGCCGCCGCCGCCTTCTTTGAGCTCTTTCCCCTCTCCGTCTTCCGTTTCTTCATTTTGCCGCCCGGGCCTCCTCTCTTCCTCCTCTCCGCCTCCTCCCGCGCCTCAACAATCTCCCTCATCACCTCCCTCCCATCCATCAATAGATAATTGATGTAGGAGTCCACTTTCGCCTCCACCTCCGCCATCGCCATCGCCGCTCTGCTTACGCGAAGAAACCCTAGACTCGACTCGACCTATCTTTCTCTTGCTCTGCTCCGGGTGGAGGATTAGGGATTCCTACTGTCGACTTGTTGAGAGGGCAGGCGGGCAGGTTAGGTCATCTGGAGTGTTCGGTTGGGCTTCTCCGCTTTGGATTTGGGTGCGATGGCCCAAGTGGCCCAACCGTCACCTTCTGTGTGGCCGAGAGACTATGGTACTCAAAAAAAAAACTAAATGATCCCTTGTTCCACAAAAAAATAAAAAATAAAAAATAATCCCTAGAGGATCTTATGCCGCCGACTTATCCCGGGAAAACTTATTTCGTCACTTGACCCGCCTGATAATAAACACTTTCTTCACCCGAAAATACTTGTTTTAGAAACGAATATATCTAGACTTATTTTAGTTATAGATATATCCATTTTATTTATTTTTAGGACAAATATTTTCGGACGGATGGAGTAGTATAATACACGTAGGAATGCCTCACTATAAGGCGTTTTTGACCGGTCATGGTCCACGCTCATCCGTCATGATGTCAGTGTGGCGTCAATCTAAAGCGCAGGGTGAAATAGCGTTATACACGCCGGAATATTTGCCTTTCTTATAAACCCCAAGCATTATCCGATCGATACATCTGCCATCCTAGGTGGATGTTCTAATGTACACCTGATGCGCCTATCTGATAGACGTCAACAATCTTTACCTATTAATAAAGCATGCATTGTTTTTGTCGGTTTCACCGTCGCGTATATTCGTCTTGTTTAGATTTTCTTGTCCGTCCAAAAAAAGAATAACAAGGAGACACAAGGAGAATCGACCTGGACTCTAGCAACGATGTGCACCATAGAAACCAACTGAACTACCCGATCTGTTCAGTTTATTTTATCTTTAGCTTTACCTAATCTTTACCTAATATTAAAAGAAAGATTGTTTCTCTACTTTTTTTCGTTTCTGGTGGGGCCCACCAAAGTTTCGTCCATCATGGGACGCTGGGGTTAATTTTTACGTTCGTTCATGAATTTTTCGAATGATTGGCCGGCCCATGAACCAGCTACGATGACATATACTATAGCTAAAAAAGACCTATAAACATCACACTACATCCAGTTCACCTACAGAGCTTTCGTGGTCATAATGCACTGCAAAACATTAAGAACCAATCTGGAATGCAAATACGATTATTTTTAAAATTTTGAACGCAATAGTTTTGAAGAAAATACCAGAATGTTTTGTGAAGCAAAAATAATTTAAAATTTTGTAACCATAAATTTTAAAAACCGAAACATTTTTTAAAAAATAAGAACATTTTCTGAAAATAATGAAGAATTTTTCAAACAGGAACATTTTTTAAATCCAAAAATAAAATGTGGAAACAGCAACATTTTTTGAAACTCCAGAACAAAAATGGAAAAAACAAAAGAATTGAAAGTCCTGAAAACACGGAAACATGAACATTTTTAAAAAAATAAACAATTTGGGTAGGCGGGAACATTTTTTTGAAATTCCAAAATACTTTCTGATAATTTGAACAAAAACATTCCAAACAATTTTTTGAAAAATCCAAACATAATTTGAAAATACGTTTTTAAAATATTTTCGACCATTTTGGATATGTGAATATTATTTGAAACTCCTGAAAGTGAAAACATGAACATTTTTTAAATTTGTGAACATTTTCTGAAGACGGGAACATTTTCTGAAACTCTGATAGTAATGCGTGAAACACGATCAATTTTTGAGAATTTGAAAAGCGCGAACGTTTTAATATATGGAAAGGGTTCGCTTGAATATTTATCCCACCTCGATCGTCAAAAATCCACCAGTTCTTGTACGTCAAAGAGTTGTTGAGTAATCATGAAGCCCAAAGAAGTGTAAGGTGCGTAAGTGAAGGAACTAAGGTTGGCTCTAAATAAATGAAATTGTGGGCATAAAGCGTGACGAAAGAATTAAATGTTAACTCTAAAAGAAAATGTGGTCCGTCCACCTTGTAGGTATGATGTGTATCTACTATCCCTATAAAAGCACGAGAAGGCACATTAAAATCTCAATCTAAAACGTTTTATCACATAATCAATGCTTAAAAATCTTTGTTAACGAAGGTTAACGAAATCTTTGTTAACGAAACGTTAATCCTTGCGCCTCGCACGTCCTCTTCGCCCCCGCCAACTATAGAAAAAGTCTATTTTAAATCCTGAACTCGTAGAGGTCGGACGGAATGAACTCCCAAGTCGAAATCCCGGTCGATTGCATCCTGAACTATGCAATCCCGGTCTAAATTGAATCCTGACATCGTGTCAACTGGGATTCCTCTGGTGTGCCGGCACATATTATTTTTTTTGTTCAAAAAAAATTCCAATGGGCGCACACCCTAAAGCCTGCTGGACCAGCCCACTTAATTTGTTTTGCACTGTAAAAAATCATAATGTTTTTGTAAATATTTCTCTGTGATATCAAAAAATATTCATAATTCCAAAAAAAATCTCTGAGTTTTAAAATATATATTCGTAATTCCGAAAATTGTTTATTTTTGTATAAAATGTTTGAAATTTTTATTGTTTTGCTAATAATATTTAGGATTCAAAATTGTTGAAATTTTTAAGAAAATATTTCGGAAAATTTAAAAAATATATTCAAATCTCGACGTTGCGGTGTGGTTTTATGTAGTTTTGCGCTTCTATTTAATCACTGAATGCTACCGGTTAGAGTGGATGTCATGACGAGGTCAAAAGCTCGATTCCCTGTGAGTCTAATTTTGGGTGTTTTAAGCTGTGCAATAGGTAATTTTAAGTCACGCATTACGTTAAAGAAACACTGCTTCCCACTTCATGGGTCGTCCTTTGAAAATTCCGAATAGTGCTAAAAAGAAATAACACTTAAAAAATCAAAAATGCCGAATAGTTTCAAAATGTTTGTGACATTTTGAAAAAATGTGTGTACAATGTAAAAACAGTGTTTGCGTGTTTGTAAAAAAAATGTCATGCCCTTAAAGGGATGTTCATGTAGTTTTATAAAAAAATATTGTGATTTAGAAGTAAAACATGTATTTATAAAAAATATTAACATGTATTTATAAAGTTTCAAAAACATATATTCGTAAAAATATTATCATGTATTTAAAAGTTTCAGAAAAACACGTGTTAAAAATGTACATGGGGTAATGAGAAAATCAAACATGTGTGAAAAACAAAAATGAAAATAAAATAACAAAGAAAACCCAAGCAGAGCGCGCACTCGAGTGACTACACTAATGGAGGAAGATGAACTCGTAGCTCTTGAATATGTCGGCAGGACGGCTCTAGCAAAATCGACCAAAACTATTTTTTAGTTCACTGGCATTTAGTTATATGGGAACTTGATGCCTATTCCGCCGGAGACTTCACAATTTTTTGGGCGGGGGGACCAACCAGAATGAATGATGAAGCTGCCGGTGCAAGCATAACTAATCAGGACGCATAATGCATGACGAACTTTTTATTTGTTTGCTATTGAAAAAAAATCGTTACCTGCTTTTCCTTTTGAAAATGATGACATTCTTTTATTCATTTGCTATTTCCTTTTAAAATGACCATGAATTTAAGAAGAAAAATGAAGAACAGAAAATGAAAATAAAAAATGAAAGACAAAAAAGAAAGAAAGAAAAAATCGGGAGCAAGTCGACACAGGAAATGTGGTGTCCTGGTGGTTCCTTGGGTCGGCCAACAACAGCAGGTTTCGGGTTGAAATCACCTTGCGTGCTTCTTCTTTTTTGCAGTTTTGAACAAGAAAGAACTGTGCCTTTTTTAAAAACAAAAACAGTAAGGAAAACAAAAACGACCAACCCAATTAGAAACAGTGCGAAATGGCATCAATCCCGGTCATCCTTTGACACGTCAACAATCCTCATTTGCCAAACGACTCTAGGGTTCAATTTAGACCGGGATTACATAGTCTAGGGTGCAAACCACGGGACTTCGACTTGAAGATTCGTTTCGCCAAACCTCTACAAATACAGGGTTTAAAATTGACCTTTTCCGCTAACCGCTCAGCCCCGTCTCCCCACTTCACGCTACTCGACTCTCCCCACTTCCCCAGAACCAATCCCCTTCACATCTGTGCCTCCACTCTCCTCCTCCATCGACAAGAAGTCCGCTAACCACTCCTCCGCGGCCTCCCTCGACGCCGCGCTCCCACACCATGCGCCACGCATCACCGCCTCCCCTCCTCCCTACTAGTGTCGTCGTCGCGCCTCGTCCTCCTCCCTCCCTCGCTCGCAAATTTGCCTCTGCCGCGCCGCGTGCAACACCACCACAACCTCGTCATCGGCAGCAGGAGGAACAACAGCAACCAGGAGGCCATGGTTGCGGCGCCCTACAAGGATGCGTTCCAGGAGGTGGAACCGACGAGGCGGTTCGGGCGGTACACGGCCATGCTAGGCTCAACTCCATCAAGAAGGTCTTTGTCAAGGTGCTCAAGAAGTGGGCACGGTAGATCCTCGAGGGCCTCGACCACCTCTACATCGACGACCCCTGCATCGTCTACCGCGACCTTAATTGCAGAAACATCTTCAGCAATGGCAACACAACCATGTAATACCTGCTCCATCTCCGGTCGAGTGCGGCACGACCGCTATGTGCACGGTGGGCCGCATCAGTGGCCATCTTCACCGAGGCAACGTCCTCCTCCGTGACTCTGCCTCGTGCCATCGCCTCCCCTAACGGAGCCTTTTCTCCCTCCGTGAAGGCCATGGGCGCTCCAACGTGCTTTGTGTCCCTCGGATCATCCGTCGGCGGCACGAAGGATGCTGCGATGAGGATGACGACCGGAGGGAGGCCATGGAACCTTTGCGGATCCGAAGGATTGTGTCGTGTTGGCCGATGACGGCTATGAGCATATCAATTGTTTTCCAATCGAAGCTTCTATGTTCCACTGCTCCACCCCCTTTGCCGCATCATTGGAAATTGCCTCGGTAAGCAAATCATGCATGGTTAGCCCCCTCCCCCTCCTCTCTTCTCACGATGGTCATGATCAAAGCAATTATCCCAATGGTATTACATCACTGAAATATGCATCTTTCTTGAGCTTTTGTACTAATGCGATCTAGAAATTGGGTCCATATGAAGTGTTCGATTCTTGTCTTGGTAGCATTGTCGTTATGTAGTACTCCTACTAATCATAGATCCGGTTTAACTAGGATCCATGACCACGGACATATATGTATGTACATATAGCATACATGATGGAAGTGATAGCTTTAATTTGGTTCATCTTTCATTCATTGCAGATTCATAATCTTTGCCTACAAAATTGAAATAAGGTTGCACAATGCCAAATTGATGAAGAGAGTGCAGAGAGGAGCGAGGTAACAGCGGTGCCGGTCGTGGAAGAGGTAGTTAGGGGTGGGGCCGAGGGCTGAGCCTAAGACTAGGCACCGGGGCATCCTCCTTGGGGTTGAGGAAAAAGAGGTAACAACAAGTACGAGCCATCGAGGTTGTAGTCGCGAGGAGGATGCAGCGGTGGGCTTCAATACCAGCAAACTTAACCCCGAGCATAAGTAGGTATGCTTGTATTAATATTCTTGCAGAAGAGATTTAAACCCCTACCTTTTAGTTTGGACTGAATAACTCGGGTTACTGTTAAAAGCAAGGATGGAAAACTCCTGGTGCTTTCATAACGTTTGTATTTTAGAGGCTTTTCATGCACTGCAAGCTTTACACGTTGATCCATTTGAATCCAATGCATGAGAGCAGTCAAATTCACAGAAATGTCCTTTACCACTGCGGGCAATGAAACTGAATTAGGTTGGAAGGCATGGAGAGTTCTAGTGTTGTCTGGGATACTGCTTACATTGCTAATTGCTAATAAGTTAACTACTGGTCTTAAATTCTAATACTAGGATTCCCTATATATATATATAGACAGTCTATTTGGCACCCAGGGTAAAGAATAACTTATTATTCACCTTGATCATTGGACAAGCCACATTTTCAGTCACAACAAAAGGTAATTTTAGCATGCATGTCGTAAAATTACCCCACTTTTTATAAGATTACCTCATTTATCTTGTAAATTTACGTTAACATAGTATGATATTGACGCGTCAGATTTTTTTTCTCACATACGAAACATAACTTTTTAGCATGCATGTTATAAAATTACCTCACTTGCTATTGTACGGTGGGAGACCAATATATCTCCTCCCAGTTGTAATATTACATCAAGTTACTTTTTTCTTACCATTTCAAGTTATGTCGTGAGATTAGACTAGACGAATATATATGGTTTTATTGTGAGAGCACTCTTCATAGTTGTTCTTCAAGGCCGAGAAGGTGTTATTGTTCGTGACATGTGTTGTAGCAGTGGGGCTTCTGTTGGTGTTTATTTTCTAATAACTCAATTTGATAGCGAAAACTGGTTGAATTATCAGTGTTCATTTGGGCATAGAGCATGAGGATGTATCAAACTTCTGAACACATTGAAGTCGTCTATAAATTAGCAGTCTTGGCCACTTAAAGTGAGTTATACAACTAAATTGTTGAAAGTGCAGTCTAGGATTACTTTGCTGAAATTTTTAGGTTATCGGACAAACTACAACTATGAACAATATGCCTTATTTGACTCTTGTGGGGGCAGAGCGATAAAATAAACCAGCCATTAATAGGCGAGTTCAAACACTGGTGGCAAGGCGATGCTTTATTTTGATACAGCTATTCGTTTTCAAGGAGGTAAAAGGCGGTGAAGCAGCTGTAGTTTTGCCCCCGCTTGTGCTAGCAATTTTCTTTTTGAAGATTTCTGTTAGCCAATTTAGGTACGACTGTACGTATGATGCTCATGGAGGCCATTCTAAGAGAGGAGGTGCTTGCCCAGCCTTAGCGAACTGAAGCCGTAACGGAGGCCATTCTATGTAGCTGATGGACCTCTCTATATAATTTTTATGTTGTCGACGATTTAATCATGGAATGCTAGGGTTCCATAAAAGGAAAATGCTGTGCAGAATTAGTAGATTTTGCGATGCAATGATTAGAAGATTGATATTATCTTACAACCTCTACGAACATTGAATGGGTGAAACAACATACATTATAGTCCAGCAACATGACCACAAATTCATAATTGTTTTTCACTATTGAAAATACAACTCGAGTGACATTGCAAGGTTGTGTACTTATTTGACCATATATTTTCAAAAAAAATCATGTGTTTTATTATGTATAATTATGCTTGAGACGTGCGGTGCATGTGCACGTAAACCTGAGAATAGTTTGGATTGAAACTATGGTTTCAGTTCAGTTTTCATATTTTCTACCTTTGGATTGGATGAAACGGGCTAAGCTCCTCAACTAATTTGGTTTGGTCTGGGCTTTACCCGTTATTGGACTGGTTTGGTTTGGTTTGGGCAGAAACCGATCATCTCAAACAGCTTCGATCCATAGACGGAGACCAAATCAAGCAACTGGGTTAGGGGTTGCCCGGCCATCGCTGCCGTCGGCTGGTGCGTCGGCCATCACCTTCCTCTCCCTCGTTAGCAGAGATTCCTTCGAGGGACCTCCATGGAACCGAGAGCGCAGAGGATGAGGGTCGAGACACGGCGGAAGAGGAGATCGATCAATGTGCCGGTGACAGGTCACCAGAGGCGAGGAAAGACGACCCGTGCCGTCGATTGGAGGGGTCTCTGACCAATTCCTTGGGAATATTTGGTTCACCACGTCCAGCCTGATCACCAGCGAGGCTCGGCGTGGTGGTTGGCCGCGCAAACGAGAAACTACACCGGCCGCTCGTGCCGCCGCAAAGTGCCACGCCCTACTCGCACGCAGACCATCCTCCGCCAGTGTCGTAGGGCCGTACGCCACCGTACGCGGTCAGGGGAGCTGCCGCCACAGCTCGTGCACAGTGCGTCCATGGCCAGCGGTTCTTCACGTGCTAGCAAAGGTTGTACCAGTTTGATGATCGGAGGTCCATGGATTCGTCTTTGTACTATCAGCTCTCGATGTCCACGTGCGGTGCACATTCAGGGAGAAGATGCATCAACAGCTATCCACGTGAGTATGTGCACATGTCCATAGTTTGAAACTGTAGGCTCGAACTGTATTTGTGGAATGGATTGGATTGGTTTGGCTTGAAAACAAGAACGGTTTGGTTTGGTTTGGATTATAGCAGATTTTTTTTTGCGTGGTGAAAAGGAGTTTTACTCCAAAATATAGAGTTACAGTGCAGAGGCAAGAATTTCTCAATACACAAAGGCCCTCTGTATAGCCAAACAGAAGTGCTACATTGAGTCCGACTATACCTCGCTAAACAATCTGACATTCTATTCTGAGAACGATGAAGCTTTTGCGGAATAAACCCCGTACCTCTCGTAAGGCTAGAATCTCCAACGCTAGATGTCCATATGAAGACCGGACTAGTGAACCATCATTGAAGATAGTTAGGACCACGGACGAGTCCGACCGCACAATGACCGGAAATTCCATGTGTTGTAGGGCTAACGCCATGCCCTGCATCATAGCGTGAATCTCTGCTTCTAACACATCATTGCAATGAAACAAATACATGTAAGCCACAAATATTATCGTCCCATCATGTTCCCGAAGTATCATGCCTGCCGCTGCAGTGTCGTCCACACTTGAGAAAGCATCATCTACCGAAAGCGCAACCTTGTCCATTGGCGGGGGTTTCCATGTAAGAGGAGTATATGTGGACACGGTTCTCGGCATCTCATCTTCAATGACCAATGGCATTTTTTCCTTTGAGAATTTCCACCGTCAAAAACCTATGAGCATGATCAAGAGACTGCCAATAGCTCTGTAGGAATTCCACCGAAGTAGTAACGGAGGGACTTTCTTTCCATGCACAGTATCATTCCTTATCTGCCATATACGCCAAATAAGGAGTATCATGTTGCGTAAATTTTTATGGCATCCATCAAGGACATAAAGAAGCCAGTCCTGGCCAGTATCCCACAATGATTCCTTGGCCGGAAGAGTCCAGACCAGACACATACAATCCCATAGTCGGGCTGCATGATCACAAGTGACTAGAGCATGAAATGATGATTCAAATGCATGCCACACATGGGACATGTCGCCCTTGTTTGCAAATGATGATCTAATTTTTCTTTTGCCGTCGCCAATGCTCCCGAGCACTCCTTTCTTGCATGAATTTTCACTTTTTGTGGAACCTTTGCTTACCAAATCAAATCCCACAACTTCCTTGATCTGTCCGGGTTGGAACTAGAAGCACCATCTCGAAACTGCAGTTCATGGTCAGCCATGGCAAGACGATAAGCACTTTGAACCTCTCTTTGCCTTGGCGATGTACGGATCTTTAAAATTTCTTCCACATCCATTGGCCAGAAATATTTAGATAACAACTGAGGTTTCCATGCACCATGTTCATCAAGAAAATCAGAAAACACGATTAAGCCTACAATTACCTTTAGGTGTGTCTGGTCTGAATGATGGGCCCTTAGGGATCCATGGATCTCCCCATGTTCTCACGGATTCTCCATTACCCACATGCCATATCACCCCCTTCTTCAGTAATTCCAGGCCATATTCAATACCTTTCCACACAATAGACGAAATCCCAATAAAGACTATGCCTAGAAGATTACCATCAGGGTAGTATTTCACACGTAGCAATCATGCACACAAACTCCGTGGAGCACTTATAAGTCGCCATGCTTACTTAGCCAACAAAGCCTGGTTAAACACACGCATATCACGAATACCCATACCCCCTTTAGATTTTGGGAGTACCATTTTGTTCCAACTTAACCAAGCCATCTTTCTATTACCTTTCTCCACTCCCCCACCAGTATTGCCGCATCATGCGCGTAAGATCATCACACACCGATGCCGGCAATCGAACACGCTCATGACATATGTGGGAATTGCTTGAGCAACTACTTTTATCAAAATTTCCTTATTATAGGGTGGAAAATTTGTGGTTCGAAGTGGTCAAAATCAAGAGCCCATATCATGCCCTGTTCGAGCAACCGGCTTTTGCTAAATTTATGGCTAGACCCTGCTATGTCTACTTGCAGCTCAAGATGCCGACTTTGAAAGGGACGATTACAGTGCACGGTGATCGGATAGTTGCTCTTGTGTGCGAGGAAGGCGACGCTGCATATGCGGAATCAAATTGTGCTGAGGCGGAGCTCAAGTTCTACAAAGATAATGTTAACCCGAATGACATGACTCCATTAAAAAAGCCCAACACAGAGTCCAAGCCGCCCCTGAAGTTTGTGGCAGAGGATACTAAGTTGGTGGATTTTGCTCCGGGTGACTGATCAAAGCAGTTTACTATCGAGGCTAACATGGACCCTGCATAGGAAAGCGCGCTCATCGAATTCATCCGTTAGAATCGGCACATCTTTGCATGGAAACCTTCTGGCATGCCGGGTGTACCGAGAGAATTCGTTGAGCACCACCTTAATGTGGATCCCAAATTTAAGCCGATTAAGCAATTCATCCGTCGTTTCAATGAAGAGCGGCGTAAGGCTATTGGAGAAGAAGTGGCACGACTCTTAGCAGCAGGGTTCATTGTGGAGGTTTTTCACCCAGAGTGGTTAGCTAATCCCGTGCTTGTACTTAAAAAGAACGGCACATGGCGCATGTGTGTGGATTACACCAATATTAACAAGGCTTGTCCAGTTGATCCATTTTCTCTCCCCCGTATCGACCAAATCATTGATGCAACGAAGGGTTGTGAGAGTTTGTGTTTCCTGGATGCTTATTCGGGTTATCATCAGATTAAGATGGCAGTTAAAGACCAAGAGAATACTTCCTTCATAACACCTTTTGGAGCTTTCTGCTATGTGTCTATGCCCTTTGGACTTAAAAGTGCGCAGGCGACTTATCAACGTTGTGTGCAAACTTGTCTTCATCGTCAAATTGGGCGCAATGTTTATGCTTATGTGGATGATATTGTGGTAAAGTCAAGGAAGAAGGAGACTCTGCTTTACGATTTGAAGGAGACATTTGATAACTTGCAGGTTTACAAGATGATGCTTAACCTGGCTAAATGTGTTTTTGGTGTACCCGCAGGAAAGCTTTTGGGTTTCTTGGTCTCAGAGTAGGGAATTAAGGCTAGCCCAGATAAAATAAAGGCCATCACCTCTTTGTCTAAGACGGTGAGCATTAACGATGTACAACGCTTGGCTGGTCGTATTGCCGCCTTAAGCCGCTTCATCAGCCGCCCGGACAAGAAGGCTATTCCTTTATATCAGATGGTGAAAAAGAGAGATGACTTTGTCTGGAGTAATGCTACAAACGAGGCGCTTGAGGCGCTCAAGAAACAGTTGGCTGAGCCGCCGGTTTTGGCTGCTCCTGTAGAGAAAGAGCCATTACTCCTATACGTGGCGGATAATAACAGGGCAGTTAGTGTTGCAGTTGTTGTGGAGCGCAAGGAGGCAGGGAAAGAATATCCAGTCCAGAGACCGGTTTACTATGTCAGCGAGGTTTTGATAGAGTCCAAACAAAGATACCCGCATTGGCAAAAACTGATCTATGGAGTGTTCATGGCGAATCGCAAGTTGAAGCATTATTTCCTTGGGCATCCGATCACGGTGGTTAGCTCTGCCCCTTTGGGGGATATCATTAAAAATAGAGAAGCTACCAGCATAATTGCTAAGTGGGCGCTAGAACTTGGGCCTCTTAATTTGAAGTATGTACCTCGAACAGCTATCACACTACTGGAAACATGGAATTTGCCATCAGTCAGTTCTTTGCCGTCTGCCAACGGATGGCAAAGAACGTCTTTGCCATCTTCTTGCGAAAAACAGACAACAAAGAACTGACAAACGACAATGAACCTGGTTGCCATCAGCCAATTCTCTGCCATCCGCCAACGGATGCAAAGAGTCTTTGTCGTCCGTTGGCAGACGGCAAAGAGGTTGGTGGGGTCCAGTGGACGCCGGTGCTGTAATGGCCTATCAACCCACCTCTTTGCCGTCTGCCAGCGAATGGCAAAGAATCCTTGCCGTCCGCTGGCAGATGACAAAGAGGTGGGTGGGGTCCAGTGGACGACGGCGCTGTAATGGCCCACTAACCCCACCTCTTTGCCATCTGCCAGCGGACGGCAAACGCCAGTGGATGGCAAAGAGGTGGGGCTATCCCCTCCTCTCTCCCAGCCCGGCCCCACCCCTCTCTCTCTCCTCCTCTCTCCCAGACCAACCGAGCCCCCATGATCCCCGGCTCGCTGCCGTCCCCACCGTCGCGGCTAGCTAGGGTTCGAGCCCGCCACCCCTCTTCCCGCTGGCCGGCCGACCGACCCCGAGGTGCTCCGTCCCCGAGCCCCATCCCGCCGGCCCCCGAGGTCCATCCTGCCACCCCCAATCCCGCCCGGCCCGGCCCAACCCCCTATTTGCTGAAGGCGCTTCATCCTTGCCGTTATGCTTAGATAGCACATGGGTAGGATCTAGATATTTATGAGCCATCCTAGTAATGATAACCTCTTCCTGAGAAGTTACATCTTGAGCCGCCGGCTAAGGGCTGGAAAGTTTAGGACCAGTCTCCGGGTGAGCTTCGGAAGCTGTAATATCAACGTCAGCCGGCTCAGTAGGCTGAGGAGTTTCTTCGTGAGCACCTTTGTCGATCTTGGAGTGCTCAATGTGAGCTTTAGGAGTGTTAGGCCTTGGGTTCTCCGACTCGAGGGCTTCAGGAGGGGCGGTTGATTCGCCTACTTTCGTTCGTTTAGCTTGAGCCCTATGAGCGGGGATGGCATTATACATCGTGAGTAAGGAAAGAATATTAACAAATAGTATGAGATGCAAGGATTCTCAGCCTGGGTTAATAACTAGAGGAGGCAATTTTGTGGCGGTTGAGTCGCCAGAAGAAGGAGGTGTTTCTTGAAAAAAATCAAAGTTGACAAATGTGAGTAAGTTACGATAAGAGTTTCAATGTGCAGTGGAAAGGAGAGCTTAGGCCATGAAATACCTCAGTACGATGCTTTCGAGGAGCCAGAGTTTCAGGTAAGCCGGATGATAAGGCGTTAGAGCCGCCGCTCCGAGTCCGGCGTCTGTTATCACCTTGTTATTTCTTCAAAAGAGGGTTGGGATCCAAGTGAACAAAAAGGCATGAATGTTTTACCTTTCGGACAGCCTACCATATTTTCTTTACTGGTAAAAGTTTCGAATCAAAGGAGACAATAATTACCTTTGTAGCATCAGCATGGCTTTTCTCTGCTTCCTCTTGAGAGTAATCAGTGTCAATGAGTTGTATAAAGAGAAGGCCAAGAGAGTCAAGTTCTACCTCTGATTTTAAAGCTTGAGCAACTCTTGGGCGGATGTTTTCTTCTTACGACCTAGAGCACGGGTCTTAGCCACCTTAGCTTTCTTCTTGGAGGGCGAAGTATATCTCTCCTTCCAGAAGGGGGACTTTGCATGTATATAAGTTACACAAAGGTTAGGAGTATGAAACAAAAAGCTAATAGGAAACAAATAGTTTCCTCGAAAGGATTCTTACCTCTGGAGTCGGGTTGTGAACGAAGAACGGGTTCAACCTGGTCTGATTGCAAGCTTCTTGAGACTCGCCAAGCAGCAATTTTACAATCGCGTTGGGGTCCTTGCCTGTCAAGGGCATTTGGTTGAAGCGTAGAGGGTCGTTCATCTCACCAGTATATTCACACATAAGCTTGTGCATCTGCTCAGCGGCAAAATCCTCCAAGTGACCCAGCAGCGGGTTAGATCAACTCCAGTCAAACCGTTGGCCATTAAAGCACTGATATTTGCGAAAGCCGGAGCGTATTGGACATGTTCTGCGACAGTCATTTGATCTGGGAGCTCGTTGGAGCTCGTTGGAGGGGACGGTAGCCTAGCAGCGGATTTTCTCCTTCCGGAGAAGTATCTTTGCAATAGAACTAGGTTCGATTCCAATCCTTGGGGTGACTCGACAGGACGGCTGCAGGGAAAGTCATGTCTCTACGCCTTTGGATGGAGACGCCTCCGAGCTAAAGACTCGGTCCGGCGGCTACCTCGGTCTGGCGGTTGATGTAAAAGAAGTCTCAGAAGAGATCAAAAGACGGCTCTTCTTGTAGGTATGCCTCGCAGAGAACTTGGAATTTGGAGTTTGAACTCGCAGAGAACTTGGTGACGGAGTTTAGACCAATATCTTGAGGGTGGAGCTTGTAATAATGAAGGACGTCCCGGAAAAACTTTGAACTGGGTGGTGAGAAGACACGGAAAAGATGATCAACGAATATGACCACTTCCCCTTCTCGAGGTACAGATCTAGCTTCTTTACTGGGAACCCGCCAATGGACGATGTCTTGAGTCGACAAGCCACCCATTTCCATGAGATCATTGAGGAGCAGCTCAGAAACCCCGGAGCTAACTCAATCGCAAGAAGAAGGGGTTTTAGACATGATGGCGGGTTAAACACTATAGAAAGGCAGGGGTGTGGCGGGTTAAAAAATGCTACATGCTTAATACGGTTATGGATTTAAGACGACAATGATACTTGGCGGGTCATGGCTAGGTTATAAGCTGCTGTTAGCTACAGATACGAGGCATATCGCAGTTTTTTCAAGGTTAAGTCGGCAGAATGCTGGCGGGTTATGAACACAATGACTATTGAGAAATGTCGCTAAGTGTGGACAATTTTTTTTTGATGTTTGCGGCTACGATTACAGATCTACAGGTGAAGGTAAAATGATGTAAAACGCTAGACCTAAATCATCAACGGTAGAACCTAGCAGATAATGTGTAGGTTCAGGAGAAGGCTGGCCGGATCTAAGCACGGAGGCATTCCAAAGTCAAGAACCGCATGAGTTGGTTACCGTTTCAAGCCAAAGACGGTTATTGATCTAAGCACGGTATGCAGAACTCCGATGAACTCTAAGAACATTGAAGAACTCCGATGACTTTAGTATAGATCTAGGGAGAGAGAAAGAATGGAACCTGGAGAACGCTGGAGATGCGGGCGAGCACGGTCATAATCTGGTCAAGTCAGGTTGGTGCAGTGGCCTGTGTTGAGGAAGACGATGGGGATCTGACGACGAAGGAGGATCTTCGGTTAAGTGAGTCGTCAGGAGGAAGAAGAAGAAGCTGCGGCGGGGGAAAGTAAAGAAAAGGTTCCCCCCAAGCCTATTTATAAGGAAAAAGGTGAAACAATAACTACCCAGCGCAGGAATCTAGGAGGCATGATGATGATTGACAAGAAGGCGCCCCGATTCTCGGGTTGGCCCGTAAATACAAAAGATTCGTTGTGGGTTCAGCAAGATCTGCCGGATTTATCGAAGATGACATCATCCGTTTGTAGATGGCGGTTATAAAAATGCATGGTTAGTTAATAGGTAAAAGAGGTATGAGACTCACCAATTGATGGACTTGAATATTGACATGAACAAGTTCAAATAAATCCGGGGCCTAATGTTGGGGATATAACCTCGTGGTATAACCCGCCCAGAAGGGGCCTAATCACCAGTTGGCGGATCATACTTAAGCCCGAAGTGGGCCTGAAGGTTGAAGACAGGCCAGGAGACGACTTAGCAGATGGTATGGATGGAGTCCTAGAGGGAGCATACGGCGTGAGGCCGGGTCGCGTGAGCCGCTCGGAAGATGACTTGGCAGGAAAGGCAAGGCGACTTAGAGACATGATATAAAGGCGAGTCCCTGCGGCAACTTAGGACACGAAACAACTCATCGATAGCTAGGTCAAGCGAATCCACTCCCTTGTAATCGATACCCAATCAATACAACACAAAGCAGGACATAGGCTTTTACCTCTTTCTGAGGGGCCGAACTTGGGTAAACTTGTGTCTCTCGTCCCGATCAACCCCTTTGGGTCAACAACCTTAGCGATGGCCTGGAACCTAAGTCCTCCCACTAGGACATCTGCCATGACAAATCCACGACACAAAGTCTTGATCGTTTTGAGTCAGGACGCTACACACAATTTATATCTACCAATAGAGACTATGGAAACTATATGATAAGTAGATAACAAAACTATGACAACAATCTGTCCAAACAGAACAATCTGTAGAAATCCATTAAACCAGTGTACCTATGTAACTCAAAAAGTTCTCAAAATTTAGGACATGGTAGATAATTTATATGAAAACACTATGTAAAAATTTCAGAAACTTCCCATATTCTAGTAAAATATGAAAATTCAAACACTACAGAAAATGTTTCTGTTTTTACATAGCACACATCAAACATGTAATTCAAGCATCCTAAAAGACAATTCTTTGAAATTTTTATTGAGAAACAAGATTATAAATATCATATAATAGATAAGAACAAAATATAACGACACTCGAAGCAAAACACATACCATGTGAAGAATAAAAATATAGCTCCAACTAAGATATACCGATAATGTTGGAGACGTAAGAGGGGATGCCTTCCGGGGCATCCCCAAGCTTAGACGCTTGAGTATGCCTTGTATATTACCTTGGGTGACTTGGGAATCCCCAAGCTTAGGTCCTTTCTGATCCTTGTTCACCTCATATCGGCATCTCACCCAAAACTTGACAACTTTAATCACACAAAACTTAACGAAACTTCGTGAGATGGGTTAGTATAGTAGATATAGATCATTCACTTAGGTATTGTTAAGACAATATTCATAATTATTCCCACATGATACCTACTGTATTATATCATTTTGACAATTTATATTACTTAATATAAGCTATGGGAACACTAAAACAAGCAAACTATGCATGCAAAATAGAATGTGTTAAAAACCGAACAGTCTTTGAAGATCTGAGCGAACACCATACTTCCCTGACTCTACAAATTCTGAAAACTTAGGACAAAGAATAGAATGTGTAAAGAAATGTTTTGTAAAAAATTTGGATTTTTTGACGCTCCAGTAAAATCATATAATTCATATACTCGACGCAAAACTTTCTATTTTTGCACAGAATCAAACAAGAAAGTATCCACACTATCCCAAAGGCTTTACTTGGCACTTTATTAAAATAAAAGACACAAAACATGATTAATACAGTAGATTAATCATGTTAACACACAAAAACAGAAAGTAAAAGTGTTGGGTTGTCTTCCAACAAGCGCTTTTCTTTAATGCCTTTTGGCTAGGCATGATGATTTCAATGATGCTCGTATAGGAATAGTAGTTGAAACATGCAAGAGAGCATCATGAATCACACGAAAAGCACATTTAAGTCTAAAACACTTCCTATGAATAAGGATTTTGTGAGCAAACAATTTATGGGAGCAAGAATAAATTTGCATAGGAAGGCGAAACAAGCATGATTTCAAAACTTTGAAGACATAGGGAGGAAATTTGATATTATTGCAACACCTACGAGCATATGTTCCCCCCTCATAATAATTTTCAGTAGCATCATGAAGGAATATTACAATATAACTATCACATAAATCATTCTTTTCATGATGCATAAGCATAGAATTTTTATTACTACCCACACAAGCAAAATTCTTCTCATTCATAGTGGTGAGATCAAAGTCAACAAAATAACTATCATGAGACACTTGATTGACATAACCACATTGAATAATAAAATCAAGATGACAAGTTTCATGATTATCATTACTCTTTATAGCATACATGTTAACACAATAATCATCATACATAGCAGGCATGCTATCATCATAATAGTTTTTCTCATCAAAACTTGGGGGACTAAAAATATCATATTCAGCAAACATAGCATCCCCAATCTTGTGGCTTTGCATCTCATTAGCATCATGGATATTCAGAGAATTCATACTAATAGTATTGCAATCATGTTCATCATTCAAAGAATTATCATCAAGTATTTTCATAATTTCTTCCTCTACCAATTGAGCAAAATTTTGTGAAACCTTGTTTTCATGAAAGATATTATAAAGACGAAACAAATGATGCAACCCAAACTCCATCTTTTTTATAGTTTTCTTTATAAACCAAACTAGTGATAAAACAAGAAATTAAAAGATTCAATTGCAAGATCTAAAGATATACCTTCAAGCAATCACCTCCCCGACAACGGCGCCAAAAAAGAGCTTGATGTCTACTATGCAACTTTATTCCTGTAGACTATGTTGGGCCTCCAAGCGTAGAGTTTTGTGGGACAGTAGCAATTTTCCCTCAAGTGGATGACCTAAGGTTTATCAGTCCGTGGGAGGTGTAGGATGAAGATGGTCTATCTCAAATAATCTGTAACATCCCAAAATTTCATTTTGGAATGTTATGATTTATAGCTATGCATCTATCATCACCATTGTTTGAATGTATGTGTTAGTTGAAATGCCTTCTTTGAATTTCTGAAAGCCCTTTCTACTTTCCCCAAGTTGCTTTCACCTATTTGAAATCTTGGTAAAAAGTTCAAATAAGAGAGGAGGAACATGACACTCCACACCAGGGTCATCTTGGTGATATATTTGAACAATAAAAACCAGGGGTTATTTTGAAAATATTTGCAAAAAGGATTTAAAAACAAATAGGCAATTTTGAAAATATTATTTTTTTCAAAGTGTTAAAATGACAGAATAAAAATGTTCATTAAATAGCATTTATTATTCTGTTAATTTTGATATATAATACCCCTATATTTATAAACGGTTTGAATGCTTTAAAGGTTTTTGAAACGCTCTGGTAAAATCATTAAACAGAAAACGGTAACGGTTTTTGTATTAAACGGGCCGGCCCACGACAGTTATTCGCGAAATCAATACCGATCGGCCGACCGATGTGCAACGGATGCCTCCTCTCTCACTGACACCGGGCCCCACCCCCGACCGCCCGAAGACCCGCGCGGTCATCCCTCACCTCTCGCCGACCACGTCGCCGGCCGTTTCCACCTTCGCAGATCTCGCCTCCCATCACTCCCCTCGCTCCCCGCACCCCCTATATAAGCCGGCCACTCCCCGCATCCATTACCCCCCGAGACCCCTCTCTTCCTCGCCGAGACGCTGAAAATTCCTCGCCGGAGTTGCACCACCACCGGAGCTCCCATCGCCCGTAGCCAACGCCTCGGTCATCCTCGCCCTTCTCCGACCCCTCCTTTCGAAGCAGAACCTCGCCCGCCGTCGTCTGAACCCCACCACTGCCTCCCTCGACCACCGGAAACCCCTCTGGTGACGTTCTCGACCACCGGCCGCCGCCTCCATCGCCGGAATTCCCACACACCCTCCAGTAAAGTCGTCGAGCCCCTTCCCTCCCTCCGATCTAGATCCAACGGCTCGGAATAGAACACTTAAAATGGCAAACCGTTTTTCTCTTCGGTCCGGTCGTCCGCCCGCAAACCTTCGCACGCACACCCCCTTAGCCAATAGGACAGTGCCACGTAGCCCCCTGGCCGTCCGATAGATATTTCACTTTTTCTGATTTTTGTTTAGAAAACAGAACCTGTTATGATTTTGTTTTGTGAATATCTTTTGTTCTGTTTAATGTATTGAGTTGATTCTTTTTGCATTAGCTCACATTTTTCATGTAGTTCCACCCTGTGCTTTTAAATTTCAAATTTGAACTATAAAATTTGAATTTAATCAAATTTGCTCAAAATCTTCAAATCTGAATAACTAGAGTTTGAAAATAGATTTTGATATGAATATTTTTGCTACTGTTTGATATTGGTTAGGACTATCACCATGTTTAGTTTGAGGATTTTTAGGATGATTTTGTTTAGTTTTCTAGCTATAAACAAAATCTGTCTAGTGTTATAGTATAGTTTTATTTACTTAGTTTTAGTTAGTTTAACTTAGATTTAGTTTTAATTTGTTTAGTAGGTTCTGTTGATTAAACATTTAGTGTTTTATTTACTGTTAATAGAAATATAAGTTTGCTTAGTTTATTTTCTTTATTAACATTAGTATCACAATTTCTTTTCAAATAGGTTTATTTTGATTAAAAACAAGTAGTTAGTAATAGTTTTGCTTTCAAACAAAGTTTTATATAATTTAATTTTGTTTTCTAAAACAAGTTTATTTGTAAATTATTTTCTGTTAAGAACATGTTTTGCTAATAAATAGTAGGTTTTGTTTTGCTCTCTTGTTAGTAAAACTATATTTGTTCCATTTAGTGCTTATCAAAACTTTTACAAACTTTACGAAAGTTTTCTCAACAAACTTAAACTGATTTTATTCTGTTTATTAATAAAATATTTTATTGTTTCCTTGCTGTCAACAATTGTTTTGTTAATTCAAAATAGTTTTATTATGTTAGTGGTGTTTTATCAATCATCTCCTAGTAAACAAAACTTTGTGTGTTTTTCTTACTTGTGAATTGTGCATTGTTTTGTCTTGATTGTTTACTAGTTCTTGGTTGATGTTTGTGAGTTACAATATTCTGTTATATGCTTATTGAGTGTTTGTTTGTTTCGTTAGATTATCCGGAGTGCGAAGCTTGTTACTTAGAGTCACTCACGTACGAAGATCAGCAATCAGGCAAGTCACCTTGATCATGTTTTACCCATGTTTTATATGCATTAGTTCTACCATCTCCCCAAATGCATGCAAGATAGGTTAGTTGGAAACTTGGTTAAATTGTAGTAGTATCATGTGGTAGGTACCCCTCTCAACCCCTTTGACAACATTGGCCCTGGGAAACGTTGTTTTACTTTTGCTATGCTATTAGTAGACGGGGTTGGATGTGTGATTCATGAGATTTGAGAGAGTTAATAATTTCAAGACCTACATAATGATCAAGATTCAAGACTCCGAGTTTTCAACATACCTCTGGGTGGATGATGGTTGAACGGCACCCTAGAGAAACCAGTGGATTTGCCTAGGTGATGCTGGAGATGGCCATTATTCACGCGGAAAGATCCACCCAGGCACAAAGAGATGGATGGGTGCTTCAAGACCCAAGGCTTACCTGCACAGCCACAAGTCATTATGGGCTCTAGCTTGGTTGGATATCGTGGTGACCCTGGATAGGCGGTGCTACGAGAGGTAGAAGAACGGTAGGAAAGGATGGGCACCGACAGAGTCGCAGGGAAACCACTTTGGAAGACCATGTTTTGGTCATCCGTTTCTCAAACACCCTAAAGTGCGAGAAATCAAACGGAGGCGACCAAATCTTGTGGGGAACGTGTGCAAAACTCTGCAGAGTACTCAAACCTAATCGATTAGCCGTGTCCACGGTCATGGACGACTTGAGCCAAAGGAACTGAAACTTCCGGAACTCTCAACACAATTAATATGATGATGTGGGTAGTAATAACTTGGGTATGAGAATTGGTTGGTGGAACCATCTCATTAGTCAACCCACTTAGTAATATTTTTGCTTAGCCCCTCCCTTGATGTAGGAAAAAACTTGGCTTTACGAAAAACTTACCACCCCACCTGCCATATATGCATATAGACTAGATGATTATCTTTTCACCCCTCTCTTGTGACTTTGCCGGCATATTCCATATGCTGACCTACATGGCTGCAACGTATCATGTTGCAGAGTACTTTTCTGACCAGGAGTGAGGACGCGTTCTATGCTCAGTGAGATGCCCTTGGAGTCGGATGGACTCATCTACCTTCGACGCTTCCGCAAGATTTAGATATTCTCATGAGTTGGCCTTCAACCACTTTATTGTAATGTTTACTGTAATAAAGGACTCGATATGAGATTTTGATTAATATAATGCTGTGTGATTTCCCTTTGATATATACATTGATGTACCGTGTGTGTACCAGCATGATCTTGGGATGGTACAGAAACACCGGAGATTCGACCTTTCAGGTCGGGTCGCTACATAATCCTGCAATCAAATACAAGAGATCTCTTGTGTCCCCAACACACCCAATACAATGGAAAATTGTATAGGTGCACTAGTTCGGCGAAGAGATGGTGATACAAGTGCAATATGGATGATAGAAATAGGTTTTTGTAATCTGAAAATATAAAAACAGAAAGCTAACAAGTGGTAAACAACAAGCAAAACGTTGTATAAATGCTTAAAAATAAGGCATAGGGTTCGTACTTTTGCTAGTGCAATCTCTCAACAATGCTAATGTAATTGGATCACATAACCATCCCTCAACGTGCAACGAAGAATCACTCCAAAGTTCTTATCTAGCGAAGAACATAAGAATAAAATGTTTGTATGGTACGAAACCACCTTAAAGTTATCCTTTTCGATCAATCTATCAAAGAGTTCGTGCAAAAATAACACCAAGTTATCCTTTCTGATCGATGTATCTGAGATTTCGTACTAAAATAATACCATATGATACACATCAACCAACTATAATGTCAGCTAGATACTCCAATGTCACCACAAGTATCCATGAGTTACTTATAGATACACATCAAACAATTTCAGATTCATAATCCCCAATCCAACACAAAGAACCTCAAAGACCGCCCCAAGATTTCTATCAGAGAACATGGTATGAAAACGTGCAATCAACCCCTATGCATAGATCCCCAAGGTCACTAGAATCCACAAGTTGACGCCACAACATATATCAAGTGAATCACTTGAATACCCCGGTGTCACTACGGGTATCCGCATGCAAGACATACATCAAGTGCTCTCGAATCCATAAAAGTATTCAATCCGGTAATAACAAAATCTCAAAGGGAAAAATCAATTCATCACAACAAGATAGGGAGGGGAAAACACCATATGATCCAAAAATATTAACAAAGTCCGTAATACATCAAGATCGTGCCATCCCAAGAACACGAGAGAGAGAGAGAGAGAGAGAGAGAGAGATCGAACACATAGCTAGTGGTACAAACCGTTGATACGTCTCCAATGTATCTATAATTTTTGATTGTTCCATGCTATTATATTATCTGTTTTGGATGTTTTATATGCATTAATATGCTATTTTATATTATTTTTGGGACTAACCTATTAATCTAGAGCCTAGTGCCAGTTTCTGTTTTTTCCTTGTTTTTGAGTTTCGTAGATAAGGAATATTAAACGGAGTCCAAACAGAATAAAACCTTCAGAATGATTTTTTCTTGAACAAAATGAAACAATGAGACTTGAGAACCAAGGCAGAGGAGCCACCATGGGGTAACAAGCCCTAGGGGCGAGGCCAGGAGGGTAGGCCGCGCCAGGCAGGCTTGTGGGCCCAGGGCTGCTCCCCTGACCCTAATCTTCTGCCTATAAATTCCCAAATATTCCATCATTGTTGAAGGGAGCCACAAAAACACTTTTCTTCCGCCAGAAGCCTCTGTTCCCGAGAGATCCAATCTTGGAGCCTTTTTCAGTAATCTGCCGTATGAGGATTTGATCACGGAGGGCATCTACATCAACTCCATTGCCCCTCCGATGATGCGTGAGTAGTTCACCATAGAACTATGGGTCCATATCTAGTAGCTAGATGGCTTCTTCTCTCTCTTTGCTTCTCAATACCATGTTCTTCATGATCTTCATGGAGATCTATCCGATGTAATACTCTTTTGCGGTGTGTTTGTCGAGATCCGATGAATTGTGGGTTTATGTTCAGATTATCCACGAATATTATCTGAGTCTTTTATGAATTCTTATATGCATGATTTCATATCTTTGCAAGTCTCTTCGAGTTATTGTTTGGTTTGGCCAACTAGATTGGTAATTCTTGCAATGGGAGAAGTGCTTAGTTTTGGGTTCAATCTTGCGGTGTCCTCACCCAGTGACAAAGTAGGGGTAGCGAGGCACATATTGTATTATTGCCATCAAGGGTAAAAATATGGGGTTTTCATCATATTGCTTGAGTTTATCCCTCTACATCATGTCATCTTACTTAATGCGTTACTCTGTTCTTCATGAACTTAATACTCTAGATGCAGGCAGGAGTCGGTCGATGTGTGGAGTAATAGTAGTAGATGCAGAATCGTTTCGATCTACTTGTCATGGACGTGATTCCTATATGCATAATCATTGCCTTGGATATCTTCATAATTATTCGCTTTTCTATCAATTGCTTGACAGTAATTTGTTCACCCACCGTAATACTTGCCATCATGAGAGAAGCCATCTAGTGAAACCTATGGCCCCCAGGTCTATTTTCCATATTGTACATTCAGATCTAAAACCAAAAATATCAAAAATACTTGCTGCCCTATTTTTACTTTTAGTTTTACTTTCCTTTCAAGCATCCTATCACATCTATCTCTATTAGATCTTAAAATTGCAAGTAACCGTGAAGGGATTGACAACCCCTTTATAGCGTTGGGTGCAAGAGTTTGATTCTTTGTGCATGTACATCTATTGGCGACTCGCTTGTATCTCCTATTGGATTGATACCTTGGTTCTCAAAAACTGAGGAAATACTTATCTACTTTGCTGCATCAAACTATTCCTCTTCACGGGAAACCAACGCATGCTCGAGAAGTAGCAAGAAGGATTTCTGGCGCCATTGCCGGGGAGATACATAACAAGTCAAGGATACCAAGTACCCATCACAAACTCATCTCTTGCATTTACTTTATTTTCCATTTGCCTCTCGTTTTCGTCTCCCCCACTTCTAAAATGATTTTTAGAAAATGCCAAGATATTTGCCTTTTTATTCTCCCTTTTTCGTTCGTCTGCTTTTTTGCTTGCTTGTGTGCTTGATTGCTTGCTTTGTCACGATGACTCAAGAGAATACCAAGTTGTGTGACTTTTCCAATACTACTAATAATGATTTTATTAGTACTCCTATTGCTCCCGCCACTAGTGCGGAATCTTATGAAATTAATGCTGCTTTGCTCAGTCTTGTTATGAAAGAATAATTTTCCGGCCTTGCTAATGAAGATGCCGTATCCCATCTAAATACTTTCGTTGAGTTGTGTGATATGCAAAAGAAGAAAGATTTGGATAATGATATTTTTAAATTGAATCTATTCCCATTCTCACTACGAGATCGTGCTAAAACTTGGTTTTCATCTTTGCCTAAAAAAAGTATCGATTCATGGAATAAGTGTAAAGATGCTTTTATTTCCAAGTACTTTCCGCTTGCTAAGATTATCCCCCTTAGGAATGATATAATGAATTTTAAGAAACTTGATCATGAACATGTTGCACAATCTTAGGAGAGGATGAAACTTATGATTAGGAATTGCCCCATGCATGGTTTGAGTTTATGGATGATTATACAAATTTTCTATGCTGGATTGAATTTTGCTTCTAGGAATCTCTTAGATACCGCCACGGGTGTTACTTTTATGGAAATCACATTAGGAGAATCTACTAAACTCCTAGATAGTATTATGGCAAATTACTCTCAATGGCACACCGAAAGATCTCCTACTAGTAAAAAAGTGCATGCTATTGAAGAGATTAATACTTTGAGTGAAAAGATGGATGAATTGATGAAATTGTTTGCTAGTAAGAGTGCTCCTATTGATCCTAATGACATTCCTTTGTCTTCTTTGATTGGAAATAATAATGAATCTATGGATGTGAATTTTGTTGGTAGGAACAATTTTGGTAATAATGCTTACAAAGGTAAGTTCAACGCTAGACCGTTTCCTAGTAATTACTCTAATAATTATGGTAATTTCTACAAAAATTATTATGGAAATTATAATAAGATGCCCTCTGATCTTGAGAGTAATGTTAAAGAATTCATTAGTACTCAAAAAGGTTTCAATGCTATGATTGAAGAAAAATTGCTTAAGATTGATGATTTGGCTAGGAACGTTGATAGAATTTATCTTGAGATTGATTCTTTAAAAATTTGATATATTACACCCCAGCATGATATTAACGATTCTTTAAAAGCTATGATAGTTTCTATTGATGAGTATAAGGAAAGAACCGCTAGAGTTCGTGCTAAGCGTGAATGGCTTGAAAAGGTGTGTTCTCGTGATAATATTGTTGAAGATCTTAAAGTGATTGATGTAACTCCTTTTGAATCTTTGTTTTCCAATGTTAATCTTGATAATGATGGGACTGGAGATGAGTCAACTTTAGTTAAAAGGCGTCCCAATGATTCGGAGTTTTTAGATCTTCATGTTAAGATTGATAAAAGTGGGATTGGAGAGGTCAAAACTTTAAATAGTAATGAACCCACTCTTTTGGATTTCAAAGATTTTAATCATGGTAGATGCTCTTTGATTGATTGTATTTCCTTTTTGCAATCCATGTTGAATTCTCCTCATGCTTATAATCAAAACAAGGCTTTTACTAAACATATTGTTGATGCTATGATGAAAGCTTTTGAAGAAAAACTTGAGTTGGAAGTTTCTATACCTAGAAAGCTTTATGATGAGTGGGAACCTACTATTAAGATTAAGATTAAATATTATGAGTGCCTTGATTTGTGTGATTTGGGTGCTAGCTTTTCAACGATTCCAAAAACTTTATGTGATGTGTGAGGTTTCCGTGAATTTGATGATTGTTCCTTAAATTTGCATCTTGCGGATTCCACTATAAAGAAACCTATGAGAAGAATTAATGATGTTCTTATTGTTTCAAATAGGAATTATGTTCCCATAGATTTCATTGTTCTTGATATAGATTGCAATCCTACATGCCCTATTATTCTTGGTAGACCTTTCCATAGAACGATTGGTGCAATTATTGATATGAAGGAAGGGAGTATTAGATTCAAATTTCCATTACGGAAGGGCATGTAACACTTTCCTAGAAAGAAAATAAAATTACCTTATGAATATATCATGAGATCTACTTATGGATTGCATACCAAAGATGGCAATACCTAGATCTATTGTGTTTTTCCTAGCTAGGGGCGTTAAACAACAACGCTTGTTGGGAGGCAACCCAATTTTATTTTGCTTTTTGCTTTTTCCTTCAGTTTTGGTGTATTTGGCACATTATTACTTCTGTAGTAATTGTGTTTTTGTGTTTTAATTAGTGTTTGAGCCAAGTAAAACCTTTGGGGTGATCTATGGTAGTTGTTGATTTGATCTTGCTGAAAAACAGAAACTTTTGCGCTCAGTCCAGGAATTTTCAAAATTTTCAGTGTCGAATTGATCTGACATTTTTACAAAAGATTGATATACAAATTTCCCTGGTTGTCCTAAATTTTCAGAATTTTAGAGTTCCATAAGTATTCGAAGTTTACAGATTGCTACAGACTATTCTGTTTTTGACAGATTTTGTTTTCTTTGTGTTGTTTGCTTATTTTGATGCATCTATGGGTCGTATCGGGGGGTATGAGTCATAGATAAGTTAGAATACAGTACATATTACAAAAATACAAATAAATAATGAGTTCACAACAGCACCTAAAGTGGTGATTTATCTTATTATACTAAAGGATCTCATCAGTTTTCTGTTGAGTTTTGTGTTGTGAAGTTTTCAAATTTTGGGTGAAGATTTGATGGTGAAGATTTGATGGACTATGGAATAAAGAGTGGCAAGAGCCTAAGCTTGAGGATGCCCAAGGCACCCCAAGTCACATTCAAGGATACCAAAAATCCTAAGCTTGGGGATGCCCCGGAAGGCATCCCCTAGTTTGTCTTCAATCCATCCGTAAATTTACTTGAGGCTATATTTTTATTCACCACAAGATATGTATTTTGCTTGGAGCGTCTTGTATGATATGAGTCTTTGCTTTTTAGTTTGCCACAATCATCCTTGCTGCACACATCTTTAGAGAGAGACACGCTGAATCGTGAATTTATTAGAATACTCTATGTGCTTCACTTATATCTTTTGAGCTAGGCAATGTTGCTCTAGTGCTTCACTTATATCTTTATAGAGCATGGTGGTGTTATATTTTATAGAAATTATTGAACTCTGGTTCCTCAATTATATTATTTTGAGAGTTTCTGAAAACAACATGGTAATTTGTTTAGGTTATGAATTTAGTCCTACTATAATGGCATCAAAGAGGGATATAATAAAAACTTTCATATTAAGTGCATTGAAAACTATGAGAAGTTTGATTCCTTGCATATAGTTTTGAGATAATAGGGATGGTAATATGAGAGTCATGCTAGTGAATAGTTGTGAATTGGAAGAAGTAACATCCCAAATTTTCAATTTGGAATGTTTTGCAATTATTAGTTAATAATCTATGCATTATGATTGAAATGAATGTGGCAATTATATTTCATCTTCTTTATTTGACTTCTTTTCAATTGGCATTTGAGTTTACTCAATTACCTGACAAAATACTTTGAGAAAAAGTATGAGAGGAGGTAACATGACACCCAAAGGTTAGAAGAAAATAGTGCCAATTTATTTGAAAGTCAAATTTGGTTTCATTTTGGATTTTCTTTAAATAATGTTTTTATAAAGTTTTTATTTTGACTCTAAAGAAATGTTCACGCTTTAGGATTTATTTTTCTAATCGTTTTGGTATATGATACCCTATATTTTTGTTTTTTGATCAGATCTAAGAAGAAGAGGTTTAAAAAAACACGCACACAGGCCGGCCGCAGCCCAGCCAGGCCGCTCGCTAGCTAGGCGAGGCGCTCGCCCGAGCCCAGCCCCAGCGCTCGTCGCTTTATTCCCTCGATCTCTCTCTCGCTCGCATCTCTCTCTCACGCAACTGCAGGTGGGGCCCGACCCATCTTCTCCAACCTCCCGCATTGTACGCACGAGATAGAGCAGAGCGGGAGCTCCAGAACCAGCCGGCCGAGGCTCTTTGGATAACGCTTATCCCCGCATTCCCGGACCCCTAGCTGCGCCTATAAAAGCCCCATGATGCCCTCATTCCATTCAGCCAACCCGCACCTCCTCTCACCGCTCACAACTGACACCGTCGCCGTTCGCATCTCGCCGGAGCCGAGTCCGTTCGCCGGAGGTTTTGTCGCCGGTGAACCTCCCCTGCCCCTGTTTATTCACAGAATCGGATCCCCATATCAATCCACACCTCCCTGACATTCTCTGTAAGCGCTCGCCTCCCCTCACTCGTTTTGTTAGATTAGGATAGGTTTTTTTAGATCGAACCGGTAGTTAGATCTAGATTGTTTTTTTAATTACCGAACCGGTACGCGGTTAACCGCGTTTTAATATAAACCGTGCGGTTTATTTTAAACCGAACATTGGTTTTGGTTTTAGTTTAGCCGAACCGGTGATTTACCTACTTTGCGAACGTTCGCCACATAGCCGTCGCGGCGAACATAGTCAACCAATCAGAGCCATTTACTTCGCGCTCTAGTCACGAACGTCCACACTTTAGAGTTTTCAGAAAATGTTCTATAGCAGTTTTTTTCAGATTTTATTCAAAACTTCAAACGGCCTTAAGTTTTTAACCGTAGGTCGAAACGAGATGAAACAAGAGGCTAAATTTTCGTCTCGAATAGCCCTAACCAGAAAACTAATAGTTGCAGATTTTTGCAAGTTAAAATTTGAAATTATTTCAGATTTAAATTTAAATTTCATTAGGCCATATCTTTCAAACGGTATACTCGTTTGAAGTGATTTTTTTTGTACCACGTCACACAAACTAAATCCTTTGCCATGACATTTTGCCACTATATATTCTACACCATTATTTTCTGTTCACCATAATTTTACTAGGATGCCTTGTAGGAACACTAGTGCACATCACGAATTTTTAACACTAGTCATACTTTTTTATACTCCTGTTTTGGTCTCATACTTTTCCCTGCTTCACTACTAATTTCTCCTCTCTTTCAAATTGTAGATGTCGACCCCCATCATTGAGTTTTCTCAGCCTGACACAACCATGCCCTTTGGAAGACATCTCGTGGATATTGCAGGACATCTGCGCATTGCCCTGCCCAGCTTCACCGGTACCTTCACGTCCACTCTACCTGAGGAGATGCGTTGTAAGATTGACGTCCACATTCCAGGGCGAACTTTTGGAAATGGCATTGAGACGATCGACTTCTACATAGAAGTAAGATCATGGGGCATTGGCAAAGGGATCGTTGTGTTCTTTGCACTTGGGCGAACCCGCCAGGACTACCGCGAGGATCTCAGGAAGACTAACTATGTCTTGTATGCGCGCCGTGACTCGGATGGAGATGTGGTGCGCACCAGGGAGGACGACACCATCAACTCACACATTGAGGACCTGGAGGAGCTCATCACCAAGATGAAGGAAGAGATGGACGACAACCTCATCACCACCCACAACTTGACTACCCGCAAGGTCGAGCTGGAAGAAGAGCTTCAGAACGCCCGCGCAGAGCATGAGGTGGAGCTCGATGCACTGCAGGATGAGCTCGACGACTTGAAGCTCCAGCTGGAGGAAGCTAAGGAAGAGCTTGATAACGGGGAGAATCTCCAAGAGGATCATTCTTACGGGGACTACGTCAGTGAGGACAAAGACTATGAGGACGACGATGAGGGGATACAGAGTGATGCCGCTGGAGCCGACATCAACATGATAGATCTCTCTTCCGATGAGGAGTAGATTTAGACCACCATGAGAGATTAGGATTCGATAGTCGATTAGTATTTGATCTATTTATTTGTGGGACCTTGTCAAATCTTGTGACATGGCTCACCTTAGATTTGTTTCGTGTGAACTCTTTGATTGAATTGAATTGGAGTGATTTTGATTTTTATTGACATCATGTGCATATGGGTAGTGTTCCTCCCTTAGGCCTAATTCTATCTATGCCCCATCTATGCTGACCCAACAGATGCAACCAAGGCGTGACCCTTCCGGGAGTGGCTCAGGGAATGATATCCCACCCGCCTTGGAACAATTGCTTCAGACCCAGAACCAGATGATACAATTGATGATGCAGAATATGGCCCAGAACAACAACTGCAACCCGCCTCCACCTCCACCACAAATTGACAGCCTTACCCGTTTTCTGAGGCTGAGTCCTCCAATCTTCACGAGCAGCCCAGAGCCGATTGTCGCAGATGACTGGCTTCACAACATGGGAAGGAAGCTAGCCACAACAGGATGCACTGATCAGGAGAAGGTGAGGTTTGCCTCTCACCAACTGGATGGACCAGCAGCTTCGTGGTGGGAGAACTACACCGCCACGTACCCCATGGAGAATGTTACTTGGGCTCAATTCCAGCAAGCGTTTCGCACTGCTCATGTTTCAGCGGGAGCTATGGCTCTCAAGAAGAGGGAGTTATGCAACTTACGCCAGGGAAGTCGCTCACTGTCTGAGTATGTTGATGACTTCAGCAAGTTGTCCCGTTATGCCCCAGGTGACGTGGCAACCGATGCAACCAAGCAAGAGAAGTTTTTGGAGGGACTGAATGATGAGCTGGGAATTCAGTTGATGGTAGCGACTTTGGATAACTATCAAGAGTTGGTGGACAAGGCGATCACTCTAGAGGGCAAGCATCAGCAGATGGAAAATCGCAAGAGGAAATATGGTCAAGGCAAGTTTCAGTCGGAAGCTCAGCAGAAGCCTCGCTCCGCCCCTTTCTCAGGATATTCTGGTACAGGACACAGTAAATTTGGAGGGCACAACCATCATAACCATGGTGGTCATTCTCAGCATGGAGGTAATGGACACCACCACAATGGCAATAAAAATGGAAATGGGAATGGAGGAAATGGCAATCACAATCACCCTACCCCTGCTACACCAGTGAGGAAGGATCTGACTCACATCACCTGCTTTAAATGCAAGAAGATAGGGCACTACTCCAACGAGTGTCCCGAGCTACAGAATGGGAATGGCAATGGAAGTTCTGGAGGCAAGAAGCCCAATCCTTTCACTAAGGGGCATGTGAATCATGTCAATGTGGAAGAGGTCTATGAACAACCAGATGCAGTGATTGGTAAGTTCTTGGTTAATTCATTTCTAGCACTTATTCTATTCGACACTGGTGCATTGCATTCATTCATATCGAGGGGATTTGTGGATAGACATAAGTTGCCTACCGTAGCTCTTAAGTCACCTATTCTAGTGAGTTCCCCAGGAGCAGAGTCTATGACTAGTCAGGCATGTTTTCAGTTGCCTTTGAACATAGGGGGACATGTTTTTCCCACAGATATGATCGTACTTGAGTCACAAGGGTTGGATGTAATCCTAGGTATGGATTGGATGTCCAAGCATCAGGGAAGCATTGATTGTGCCAGTAGGTCAATTCTTCTCACCACTCCAGAGAAGAAGAGGATCAAGTATGTATCCAGGCTTAAGCCTAAGAAGACTCAAGTGAACTCTCTTATGGGAGTTGTCCAGGAGGAAGTACCAGTGGTGAAGGATTATCCCAATGTATTTCCAGAGGAGTTATCTGGTATGCCACTAGATCGGGAGATTGAGTTTCTCATTGAGTTACTGCCAGGCACCGGGCCTATCTCCAAGAGGCCATACCGGATGCCCTCTAATGATCTAGCGGAAGTCAAGACACAGATTGAGGAGTTACTAGAGAAGGGCTATATTCGCCCGAGTTCATCACCTTGGGGATCCCCGGTACTCTTATTGGAGAAGAAGGATGGAACCTTGAGGATGTGTGTGGATTATCGCTCTTTGAACGAGGTGACCATCAAGAAAAAGTATCCACTGCCGATGATCAATGACTTGTTCGACCAGCTAGAAGGAGCTAGTGTTTTCTCCAAGATTGACCTTCGATCAGGTTATCATCAATTGAAGATCTGTGAGAAGGATATACCTAAGACAACTTTTAGCACGAGGTATGGGCTTTATGAGTATACAATCATGTCTTTTGGTTTGACTAATGCCCCTGCCTATTTTATGAGCATGATGAACAAGGTATTCATGGAGTATTTGGATAAGTTTGTCGTGGTATTCATTGATGATATATTGGTTTTCTCCAAGAATGAGGAGAAGCACACTGAACATCTGCACTTAGTTCTGGAGAAGCTCAGAGAACACCAACTTTATGCCAAGTTCAGCAAGTGTGAGTTTTGGTTGAAGGAAGTCGGATTTCTCGGACATGTTGTGTCAGGAGAAGGAATTGCCATGGACCCTTCCAAGGTAGAAGCAGTCACAGAATGGAAGGCACCGACCTCAGTTAGCGAGATCCGCAGTTTCCTTGGACTTGCAGGATATTATCGGAGGTTCGTTGAGAATTTCTCCAAGATTGCAAAGCCCATGACAGAGTTGTTGAAGAAGGACACCAAGTATATTTGGACTGAGGAATGTGAAGCCAGTTTCCAGGAGTTGAAGAAGCGTTTGGTTACAGCTCCAGTGCTAATTCTGCCGAACATACACAAGGATTTTCAGGTGTACTGCAACGCTTCACGCCAAGGACTTGGAGGCGTGCTTATGCAAGGAGGAAAGGTTGTAGCTTATGCTTCATGTCAGCTTCGACCTCATGAGTTGAACTATGCCACGCATGATCTGGAGTTAGCAGCAGTGGTGCATGCACTCAAGACCTGGAGACATTTCCTTATTGGGAACCAATGTGATGTTTACACCGATCACAAGAGTTTGAAGTACATCTTCACGCAGAAGGAGTTGAACCTTAGGCAAAGGAGATGGTTGGAGCTCATTAAGGATTATGACATGAATTTGCATTATCATCCAGGAAAAGCCAACGTCGTGGCAGATGCGTTGAGCCGTAAGGGCTATGTCAACACTCTTGTCGCAGGAGGACTACCTCAGGAGTTGTGTGATGAACTTAGAGACCTCGAGTTGGAAATAGTTCCAAGAGGCTATGTTGCCGCACTTGAGTTTCAGTCCACCTTGTTGGGAAGGATCAGAGAAGCTCAGAAGTTGGATCAAGGTATTGCTGAGATAAGGGAGAGGATTAGCAAAGGAAAGGCAGAAGGATTCCGTGGGGATGAGCATGGAACCATATGGTTTGAGCAGCGTATTTGTGTGCCCAATGATCCAGAGATCAGGAAGTTGATTCTTCAGGAGGCTCACGATTCGCCGTAGTCGATACATTTGGGAAACACCAAGATGTATTTGGACTTGAAGGAAAGTTTTTGGTTGACCGGTATGAAGAGGGAAATTGCTGAGTATGTAGCAGTATGTGATGTATGTCAGAGGGCAAAGGCAGAGCATCAGAAACCAGCAGGTTTGCTTCAGCCATTGCCGATACCTGATTGGAAATGGGATAAACTTGGCATGGACTTCATCACTGGATTACCCAGGACCCGTTCAGGTTATGATTCCATTTGGGTAATAGTTGATCGCTTGACCAAGGTTGCTCACTTCATTCCTGTGAAGACTACCTATACAAGGGCTAAGCTGGCAAAGATATATATGACCAGGATTGTATGTCTGCATGGAGTTCTGAGGACCATTGTATCAGATAGAGGAACACAGTTTACTTCAAAGTTTTGGCATCAGCTACACGAAACTTTGGGTACTAGGCTAGAATTCAGTACAGCCTTCCATCCACAGACAGATGGGCAGATAGAGAGAGTGAATCAGATTCTGGAGGACATGTTGAGAGCTTGTGCGCTGGACTCCGGGTCTAGTTGGGATGATAACTTACCTTATGCAGAGTTCTCATACAACAACAACTATCAAGCCGGTTTATAGATGGCCCCTTTTGAGGCATTGTATGGGAGAAAGTGCAGAACACCATTGATGTGGGATGGAGTTGGTGATCGCAAATTGTTTGGATCAGATTTGATTCGAGATTCTGAGGAGAAGGTCAAGTTGATCCGTGATAGACTTAAGATAGCTCAGTCTAGACAGAAGAGTTATGCCGATGTTAAACGCAAGGAAGTGATTTACGAAGTGGGAGATAGAGCATATCTGTGAGTGTCTCCACTTCGAGGTATTAAGAGGTTTGGAGTCAAAGGAAAGTTAGCACCACGATTCGTGGGGCCATATAGAGTTTTGGAACGCAGAGGGGAAGTTTCATACAAGTTGGAACTACCAGAGGGTTTGTCAGGAGTTCATGATGTGTTCCATGTTTCCCAACTATAGAAGTGTCATGCAGAGATGGCAAATATTCCTTTGAGAGATACAGTGTCTCTAGAAGCAATTCAGTTGGATAACGATCTAACTTATGAGGAGAAGCCTGTTAGGATTCTTTAGACTGCCGAGAGGATCACTCGTACCAAGGTCATCAAGTTCTACAAAGTTTAGTGGAGTCACCACACCGAGGAGGAAGCTATTTGGGAACGAGAAGAAGATCTCAAGCGAGACCATCCACACCTTTTTGCTAGCCAACCCGAATCTCGAGGGCGAGATTCATCTTAAGGGGGGTAGTTTGTAACATCCCAAATTTTCAATTTGGAATGTTTTGCAATTATTAGTTAATAATCTATGCATTATGATTGAAATGAATGTGGCAATTATATTTCATGTTCTTTATTTGACTTCTTTTCAATTGGCATTTGAGTCTACTCAATTACCTGACAAAATACTTTGAACAAAAAGTATGAGAGGAGGTAACATGACACCCCAAAGGTCAGAAGAAAATAGTGCCAATTTATTTGAAAGTCAAATTTGGTTTCATTTTGGATTTTCTTTAAATAATGTTTTTATAAAGTTTTTATTTTGACTCTAAAGAAATGTTCACGCTCATATCTAAGAAGAAGAGGTTTAAAAAAAACAAAGACACACACGCACACAGGCCGACCGCAGCCCAGCCAGGCCGCTCGCTAGCCAGGCGAGGCGCTCGCCCGAGCCCAGCCCCAGCGCCCGTCGCTTTCTTCCCTCAATCTCTCTCTCGCTCGCATCTCTCTCTCTCTCACGCAACTGCCAGGTGGGGCCCGACCCATCTTCTCCAACCTCCCGCATGGTACGCACGGGATAGAGCAGAGCGGGAGCTCCCGAACCAGCCGGCCGAGGCTCTTCGGATAACGCTTATCCCCTCATTCCCAGACCCCTAACTGCGCCTATAAAAGCCCCATGATGCCCTCGTTCCATTTGTCCAACCCGCACCTCCTCTTGCTGCTCACAGCCGACGCCGTTCGCATCTCACAGGAGCCGAGTCCGTTCGCCGAAGGTTTTGTCGCCGGTGAACCTCCCCTGCCCCTGTTTATTCACAGATTCGGATCCCCATGTCAATCCGCACCTCCCTAACAGCGGGGTCCTGTTGGAAACTAAGGGATATTAAGGCCTCCTTTTAATAGAGAATCGGACCAAAGCATTAGCACTTAGTGAATACATGAACTCCTCAAACTACGGTAATCATCGGAAAGAATCCCAGTTGTTGTCACCCCGGGGATGCGGATCATAACTCGTAATAGGTGTCTACAACTTGCAATATAGGATCAAGAACACGCATATATTCATGAAAACATTATAGGTTCAGATCTGAAATCATGGCACTCGGGCCCTAGTGACAAGCATTAAGCATAGCAAGGTCATAGCAACATCAATCTCAAAACATAGTGGATACTAGGGATCAAACCTTAACAAAACTAACTCGATTACATAATAAATATCATCCAACCCATCACCGTCCAGCAAGCCTACGATGAGATTACTCACGGACAGTGGAGAGCATCATGGAATTGGTGATGAAGGATGGTTGGTGATGACGAAGGCGTCTATTTCCCCTCTCCAGAGCCCCAAACGGACTCTAGATCTGGTCTCCCGAGGAAGAACAGGAGGTGGCGGCGGCTCCATATCGTGAAACGTGATGAACTCTTCCCCTCGATTTTTTCTCCTCGAATAGGAATATATAGGACTGGAAACGAGGTCGGTGGAGTAGCAGGGGGCCCACAAGCCTCCTTGGCGTGGCCTAGGGGGGTGGCCATGCCCACCAGGCTTGTTGCTCACATAACGACCAAGAGGTTTTCAATATCTTCCATGCTAGATACATTATAGGCGGTTCCCAAACAGAAAAGTAAAGTTTTTACTCCCCCTCCACCAATCAGTCACACTCCACGGCGAGCCGAATCCACGGATACCGTCCATACAAACACAATCCTAGGGGAGTTTTGTTTAATTATATTTTGCTTTTTATTTCGAGCATGGGACTGGGCATCTGTCGGGACCCCGATCCTAAGTCATAAGAATCCAGACTGTAACACATCACATCACTTTGCGGCCTCACACACAGTAATCTCCATGGCTGCAGCCTTACCTTAGCCGGGACCGTTTGCATCTTTTGGCTCACATATGTGAATATGTCGCTAGCAATCAAATGACAAAGAACCCGGGCCGACATAACTAGTCATAGAACCCAAGTGACACATCCATACGGAAACAGGCATACGTAACCCAGCAATGCAGGTGTCGGTCTCAAGCATGTGTAGATGAGTCATAGCAAGCTACAAGGACTCCATTATGCCGTGGGACATAAATGTCATCACTGCACATAGACGAGTCATAGCAGGCTACAGGGACTCCATTACACTGCGAGACATTTCCCCGAAGGGACAGACACAACAGCAAAGAAGGATACAGGCCGGTCAATCAATGTGTCCGGAGCAGTAGCAAGCTAATAAGGCTCGGTGGAAGCACAAACAGGCAGTTTCCCATAAAGATTACTACTAAAGGCACATGACTAGGTGTCGGATCCCATACATACCGTTGCACGTCACACGTACGCATGACATGCCCGATATGCATAGATACAACTATGGCATCACAACATAACCATACAACAGCACAACTTTCATTTAAGAGGCTCTCAGGAGCCTTGCATAATATGTTCTTACAGATAGGGGTCACATGACTCGATACTCAAGTCATACAAACAAGTTCATACAAACCAACCAGAACCATAAAGCTGTCTGAGTACAAACAGTTGAAAGGATAAAAAGGCACATGGCCTGACTATCTACAGTCCGCCATAGGGCATAATTTCGTAGCTGGGACACCAGCTATTCGGCATCATCGACATCTAGATAGAACCCACCGGATGGGTCCTGGGTCTCATCTACAACATTTATTAAGCAAACATGAGTACAAACGTACTCAGCAAGTCTTTAAAGCAGAACTAGTATATTCATGCTCATGTCTCAACAAGGGAAGTGGTGGAGTTTATGGGCAATGCCAGCTTTGACTCATGGCTAACCTATAATACACATTTTCAACTCTTTGTTCAGATTTTACATATCGCACACGTGTCCACTAACTCCACATCAATACACCACCATGGATTCACTTCCGTGTCCTATGAGAGTGCCATCCACGGTACTCACACTTGTCTTGATATTTTTATGAGTATCCATTAAATTATCTATGAACAACATAAGCTCTCCAAGTAGTCCATATCCGAGGACGCAACTATTCGAATAGTTTCATACCCTGCAGGGGTGTACTTCTTCACACACGCTCTCGGCACTTATCGTTGTGTGCTCATAAAACCATGCACCTCGGCAACCTTCAAGCGGTAGCCCAGCAAGGGAGTCTGCCACGACCGTCAATCACATAAGACCTCTAGTCAAGGCTATCACCTATTTGAGACTGAACACACACGGAAGTCCGGCCGAAGTTTCCGCTACGGCCCCAAACGATGTGCGTAGGGTTCCCAAGCCCACCATTCGGGTGACCCTTGGTACACCGTGTCACCGCCCACCATGGATTCACTTCCATCTCCTATGAGAGTGACATCCACGGTACTCACACTTGTCTTGATATTTTTATGAGTATCCATTAAATTATCTATGAACAACATCTGCGCTCAAAGTAGTCCATATTCGAGGACAAGACTATTGGAATAGTTTCATACCCTGCAGGGGTGTACTTCTTCACACACGCTCTCGCCACTTATCGCTGTGTGCTCATAAAACCATGAACCTCGGCAACCTTCAAGCGGTAGCCCAGCGAGGGAGTCGGCCACGACCGTCAATCACATAAGACCTCTAGTCCAGGCTATCGCCTATTTGAGACTGAACACGCACGGAAGTCCGGCCGAAGTTTCCGCTACGGCCCCAAACGATGTGCGTAGGGTTCCCAAGCCCACCATTTGGGTGACCCTTGGTACACCGTGCCACCGCCTACCGCATCGTAACCCACCCCTAGGGTCAGCGCTACGCACGGCCTCCAGCATACTATAAACACCAGAAACTACTTGCAATACCTGGACCAAGACCTAAGCGATTGATAAGTCAAGAGGGTTAATTAAGTATCCCAACGTGTGGTAGTAACTAGCCTTGGATCACAAACATGAAACTCAGTTCCTAAGAACGGTCCCAATGAGGCCACCCGCTATGTACTCCTACATAGCCTCTCATTGCTACCTTTACCAAATCGGGTTCATCATAAGCTTATCACATCAGAACAATATTGTTTCACTCTAGTTCATCACCCAGATGAATGAGACCTGACACAACTCTAAGCATAGCAAGCATAGCAGGCAAGGTAAGCAAAGCACATCATGGCACAAGCATCTACCAGGTATGCTAGGTTGCAAGGTTTAGCTATTTACTGTGACAATGACAGGTCATGCAAAGGAATGGGTTCATCTACCGTGTTTGACAACAATTGAACGTTTGTCCTAATGCAATTAAACAAGAGCAGGAGCGAGAGAATGGGATGTTATCGGAATGATCAATGGGGTTGTTTGCCTTGCTGGGAAGCAGGAAGGTTTTCTCCTTTGTTGGAATACTCGGGGGTATCCTTAGAAGCAGGGCTTACTGCAATGCAGATAAGTAACAATCAATACACGGCAAGTGCAACAATATGATGCATGATCATGACATGTCAGCATGTATGGATGAGCTAATGCATCTACTATCCAAGTTAAATGAAGTAATTTTGAATATAGGTTCAAAATCATTCTCCATTTCATATTCCATATGTTAATCTATTAGTAAATTTCAATTTTCATCTACATATGTTGCTCTAACATGCATGATAACAACACCATTGGATTCATTGGATTTTTCTGATAAATTTTCATATATAAATTATTTCAATCTGAGTTACAGATTAATTTCTATGAATTTTCTAAGTTTTAAATAGTTTCCGGAATTAGTTTAATTTAGGAAATTCTTTAGTGCATCAGCATGACATCATCATGATGTCAGCTGGTTAACAAACCATTGACAGGTCAAACCTAACTAGTGGTGTCCACTGGTCAATGACCCAGCTACTAACAGAGTTAATTAATTCACTAATTACTAATTAGATTAGGTAGGGTCCACTATGAGTGGGTCATTAACTTAATTAATTAATTAATTAATTAAACTAATCTTAATTTAACAGAGCCTGACCCCACTTGCTAGTGACCCAGGGGTCAAACCCCGTTGGTCAACTCCGGCCAGACCCACTGGTGTTGAGCCGCCGGTGGCTCCAGAGACAGCGGAGGGGTCGGGTTTCCTCCTCCAGCGACCAAATGGACGGCGGACGGCACCAGGCAAGTCCAGGCTCATGCGCGCATCCATTCCGACGTCTCTCAAGGGCTGAGATGGCTGAAATCAACGCCGGCGACGATCTCGGCGGCTGCCGGAGCTCGGGCGAGCATTGGCCCGTCGGTACAGGGCGCAACATGACTGCAGCTTGGCACCTATGGCATCTACGTGGCCCCATGAGCTCGGTGGTGGCCTCGGAAGGACCAACCTATCAGTAGAACAACGCCGACGGTGAGCTCGTGCGGCGGAGCACATTGGGCATCGATGGAATTGGGGCCTACAGAGGGGGAAACGGCGGGAGAAGAGAGGGGAAAAGACCGGGGGCTCACTGCGGATGCGACGGAGATGAGAGCGGGCTCGGGGAGGCCTTGCTTGTGAAGAACGGACGGCGACGGTCTCCGGTGACCGAGGAGGAAGAAGGCATCGGGGTCGATGCTAGGGGGCCCTCCGGGCTCAATTCCTTCGGCGGGGAGGACCAGCGCGTCGAGGCAGAGCTAAAGGGGGGCTCGGGAGCGAGGGGGAGCGACAGCTACGACGGCGAGAAGGCGGCGTCCATGGCAGGCAGAGGAGAGCGGAGAGACAAGGGGGCGAATGGGCGAGAGAGAGAGAGAGCGATGGGGACGGCAGCGGCTGTAGGAGATATGCCCTAGAGGCAATAATAAATGTTTTTGATTATCTCCCTGTTCATAATTATGTTTATGTTCCATGCTATAACTGCAATGATTCTCGAGTCTACAAATAAAACGAGGCTTGGAGGGAAACTCATGTGCACGTGTGGGATAATAAACGGTAAAATGTATTCCTAGTCTGGCCTCTAAGACTGGCTCAAGTATTGCATGATGATCATGTTTTCCTGATCATGGGCATGGCTATGCCAACAATTTTGAGGGCATAATGTTAGAAGAACATTTGTGTTGAATCGACCTGAATTGATGTTATGCTATGAGATACATTCGTCATAAGTTAATGGTTAATAACATAGAGAAGTTAATGTTTGCATAATTCCTTAGACCATGAGAGTATCGAGTTTCTTCATGCTTGCTTCATGAACTTTGGGGTTTGTTAAACGTCATCCGTAAATGGGTGGCTATTACGGCGGCTTACGGGTTCATGGAAAAGTATGTGAAGTAACTTGATAGCTCAAGATTGGGATTTGCTCCTCCGACGATGGAGAGATATCTCTGGGCCCTCTTGGTGTTACGGTATCCATCATCGTCTGGACAGACACTTTGTGATTTGATCACGGGGATGCCGGAACACGGGAACGAGAAAAGAGAACAATACCGTTAACGAGGTAACTGGCATAGTGGACAAGTTGTTGATCCACGAGGATGCCAACATGTCTTGCCTCGGGTATTTGTAACATATCGCGAAGCAACAGGAATAGCACACGGCAACTGAAGGTTCACTCGAATATTTATTCGTGTGGGTATAGGGATCGATATGGGTGTCCACGGCTCCGATGTTGATCATTGATCGGAAGGGGTTCCGGGTCATGTCTATGCTTCACCGAACCTATAGGGTCACACGCTTAAGGGTCATCTATCTGTTGAATACTAGACAGGGAGTCTGAGAGAAAATCACCAAAAAGTTTCGGACACCGGAAAAGTTTCGGACAGTGGAAAAGTTCCGTAGACAGGTCACCGGAACAGTTTCGGTGAAACTGAAAAGTTGTTTCAAGGGATACCATTAAGTCAAATTGGTTTCGGCACATGCCTGATAATTCTTGGAGGGTGCCAGAATCATTCTGGAAACTTCTGGGAATTTTCCGGAAGAATAACCGGAAATGTTCCAGAGCTGCCGGAACTGCTTTAGATGCTTTTCGCAGATGAAAATCACTATTCCGGAATTGTTCCGGATCGCATTGAAAATTATTTTAGTGGGGTACTAGAATTGATCTAAGCCCACATAAATATTTTCAGTTCGAGCGGACGCTGAAAAATGTCGCCGTGAATAGTGAAAGTGCTTTTTCGACTACTTTATGGAAAGCCACCTTTTGGGGCTTTGCTCCAAAAGATCTTGGAGATGACATGGATGGATTGGAGCCATTTTGGGGCCCCACATGAGGGTGTGACCGGCCACATGGTGGACTCCTTCATGGAGTCCCTCTTGTTCCTTGGTTTCACTTTTATGCCCTTGTGGAAGGACTTCATTCATGTGCATTTTGGGTTTTATTGTAAAACCACCCTACCCCTTGGTTTTCCTATAAATAGAGGAGATGTGGGCTGCCATTTCTTCATCCTTGTGCTCTCATACACATGCTTTGCTTTGCAAGCTCTCTCTCTCCCTCCCAGCGAAATAGTTTCATAGAGCCGAAAGGCTGTCTGGGTTCCGACAGGAACTAGTTCTAGACGGCGAAGCCCTGCCGGATAGATGACACCGTATGTGTGCAACTCTGTAGAGAGATTGTAGTTTCGGTCTTAGTTCGAGTGTGCCTCCCGAAGGGCTATCAATGTGACCGTCCGAGTTTTGGAGGTCCTCCCGAAGGGCTGTCCGAGTGACAGTCCGAGCTTTGGAGGTCCTCCCGAAGGGCTGTCAATGTGACCGTCCGAGTTTTGGAGGTCTCCCGAAGGGCTGTCCGAGTGACAGTCCGAGCTTTGGAGGTCCTCCTGAAGGGCTGTCCGTGACACTGTCCGGGGGACTGTCCGACCGCCTCCCGGAGGGCTGTCCGCGGGGCAGATGAGGGTATACATCCTCGCGGTTGGGAGGTTGTAAATCCTAGCTGCGGGGATCTGCACCGCCGATCGTCATCGACTCTACTTCCGCTGCGCTACGAGTCGGTAACGAAACTGATCAAACCTTGTATGCAATCTCCATAGTGGTCCTGGGCTGGTGCGTAGGTCAGGAAATTTTTGTTTTCTGCTGCGTTACCCTACAGCGGCGTCCTCATCCTCTCGCCAGCACGACGGGGAATGCAGGCACGCAGGGAGCTGCGTGGCAGCACCGGCGCGGGTGCACGGCGAGCACACACTCGTCCTCCTGGTGGGTTGGCCCAGGTGGGCTTTCTCCCTTTTCTTTAAATTCTAGTTTCTGTTTTATTTTTCTGACATTTTATTTATTTATTTTTAGGCACAAATGCTAGGCATAAAATATCCCAAATATTTTATAGAACTTAGTTTGAATATTTCAAACTTCCATAAAATGTTTCAGAATATTTTGAATACTAAAATAATTATAATGTTTTATTTGGCATTTTCAGTAGCTTTAATATTTATTTTTGAAATTCTATAATTATTCAAATATTTAGAATAACCCCTGATATATGCATGTCCACATTTATCAGACATAGGGGACATTTTTGATGGGCATTTTGGATTTGTTGGTTTTTCACAATCATTGAATTGGTTTGATTCAAGTGAGGTGTTTGGGGTTTCTGTTAATCCCCATTTCAAATTGGTGCAAAAAGTGAAACATGATGCACACACATGCTGACCTAAGTAAGCTAACTAGCGATGTGACAACTCACCCCCACTCAAAAGAACCTCGTCCCGTGATTTGGAAGTCGTCGGGAAGAGCACGGGGTACTCTAGTCAAAGACGATCCTCTCATTCCCATGTGGCCTCCTTCTCAGAATGGTGTAACCATCGAACCTTGAGAAACTTGATGTTCTGACGCTGAGTGGTACGCTCAGCTTGATCAAGAATACGAACAGGGTATTCTCAATATGTAAGGTTATCTTGGAGATCAATCGCTTCATGGTCTACTTCGCGGACAGGGTCTGAGAAGCAATGCGTGAGTTGCGAAATGTGGAAGACATCATGAACCTCGGAAAGATGCGGCGGAAGTTCCAATTGGTAGGCAACCTCTCCTCGTTTAGCAAGAATGCGAAAAGGTCCAATGTAACGAGGAGCCAACTTGCCCTTCATACCGAATCGATGGGTACCCTTCAGAGGTGTAACCCAAAGATAAGCCTTCTCGTCAACTTCATAGGTCACAGCCTTATGATGGCGATCATATTGGCTCTTTTGACGAGATTGTGTTGTTTTCAACTTTTCACAAATAATGCAAACTTGCTCCTCTGCATCCTGGATCATATCCGGCCCAAAGAGTTGCCTCTCTTCGGTTTCTGACCAGTTAAGAGGTGTTCGACACCTTCGTCCATAGAGAACTTCAAAAGGGTCTTTGCCCAAGCTTGATTGATAACTATTGTTAAGCAAATTCGGCAAATGGAAGACATTTCTCCCAGTCCATACCGAAGGATATAACACAAGCTTGGAGCATGTCTTCGAGGATTTGATTGACTTGCTCAACTTGACCACTTGACTGCGGATGGAAAGCAGTGCTAAAGGATAGATGAGTCCCCATAGCATTTTGGAAGCTTTCCCAAAATTGGAAAGTAAAGATACTCCCACTATCTGAGTTAATCTCCAAAGGAACACCATGAAGAGAAACTATTCGAGAAACATATAACTCCGCTAGTTGGCTAGCATATATACTCTCCCGAACAGGAAGAAAATGAGCCACTTTGGAAAGACGGTCAATGACCACAAAGATAGCATTATTCCCTCTCTTAGTCCTGGAAAATCCGATAATGAAATCCATACCGACCTTATCCCATTTCCATTCAGGAATAGCTAAGGGTTGAAGAGTGCCAGTAGGCCTTTGATGTTCTACCTTAACGCGACGACAAACGTCGCAATTAGCAACGAACTGAGCAATTTCTCTCTTCATCCTAGTCCACCAGAACCTCTGGCGTAGGTCCTGATACATCTTGGTACTACCCAGATGAATTTTGATAGGAGAATCATGAGCCTCCTTAAGGATCAGCTATCTTAAGTGTCTGCTCTTAGGAACCACCAACCGGTTCTGAAATAACACAACACCCTGATCGTCTTTGGAGAAATCTTTAGCGTTTCCGCTAGCAATATTCTCCTTGATCTGAGATATACCCTTATCATACCTCTGGACATCTACTATTTGATACCTAAGAGTAGGTTTCTCCACCAGGTTGGAAAGGAATCCTTGAGGAACAATGTGGAGGTTCAACTTCCAAAATTCCTCATAGAGAAGTGGTTGACCTTGTTGTAACTCAAGTTGTTACAATAAGACTTATGACTTAGTGCATCATCCATGCCATTGGCTTTCCCCGGGGTGTAAGTTATCCCTAAGTCATAATCTGTAATCAACTCAACCCACCGTCTTTGCCTGAGATTCAAATCCGGCTGGGTGAAGATATATTTCAGACATTGGTGATCAGTGTAAATTTGGTAATGATTACCCAGAAGGTAATGTCGCCAAGTTTTTAGTGCATGGACTACAGCTGCAAGCTCAAGATCATGTGTTGGATAATTATCCTCATGTGGACGCAACTATCGAGATGCATATGCAACCACATAATGATCTTGCATGAGAATGCAACCTAATCCTTGTCGCGAGGCGTCACAATAGATAACAAAGTCCTTAGAGAAGTCTGGTGGCACCAGAACGGGAGCAGAGGTCAGGCGTCTTTTCAATCCTGAAAAATGTGCTCGCATTATGGAGTCCACCTGAACTTTTTATCTTTCTTGAGGAGTTCAGTTAGAGGTTTCGCAACCTTGGATAAATTCTCGACAAAGCAGCGACAATAGCTCGCTAAGCCAAGGAAACTCCGAACTTGCTTAACCAATTCAGGTTGAGTCCAATCAAGGACGGCCTGAACTCTCTCGGGATTGACAGCAATACCTTTATCAGAGATCACGTGGCCTAGGTAGGTCACTTCTGGTAACCAAAATTCACACTTGGAGAATTTGGCATACAGACGATGCTCTCAAAGTTTGATCAATACCAGCCTTAGATGCTCAACATGTTCCTATTCATTCTTCGAGTAGATGAGTATATCGTCGAGGTAAACCATGATGAATTTATCCAGATACTCCATGAAGATCGAATTCATCAAGCGAAAGAAGGTGGCTGGGGCATTGGTTAAACCGAAGGACATGGCGGTGTACTCGTATTGGCCATAACGAGTAACAAAAGCCGTTTTTGGAATGTCCCCGTTTCTAATTCTGATTTGATAGTATCCGAACCTCAAATCCATCTTGGAAAAAATAGAGGATCCAGCTAGTTGATCATACAAATCATTGATCCTGGGAAGCGGATACTTGTTCTTTATGGTGACCAGATTCACTGGCCGATAATCCACAACCATCTGATCCGATCCATCCTTCTTCTTAACGAAGAGGACAGGGCAAGCCCAAGGAGAAGAACTAGGACGGATGAAACCTTTCTTCAAAGCCTCATCGAGTTGTTTCTTAAGTTCGGCTAGTTCTAAGGGTGCCATATTATAGGGTCTTCTGGCTATTCGGACAGTCCTTGGGATGAGCTCTATCACAAACTCTACATCTCTGACAGGTGGAATTCCTGGCAGTTCTTCTGGAAAGACATCCGGAAAGTCTCCGACCACCAGAATATCTTCTAATTCTGGAAGAGGGCTAGCATTGAGAGAATAGAGTTGGCGCTTGGTAGCTCGAGTGGAGACATTAACTATCTCACCAGATGGATGTGTAAGCTGAACATTCCTAGTATGAGTATCAATCTTAGCATAGTGGGCTTTTATACAGTCCATGCCTAAGATGATATTGATGTCCGAACACTTGAGGTCTATCAAAGATGCTAGGAAGACTAGCCTATACACAAGAATCTCATTATCATGGCTCACTCTAGAAGTTTGCCATTTTGAACCAGGAGTCTGAACTACTAAAGGAGTAGGCATATCACAAAAAGACATGTTATGCAACTGTGCATAACTTTCTGAGATGAATGAATGAGATGCTCCCATATCAAACAAAACAGATGCTGGATGACTATTGACAAGGAGTGTACCTAGGATAACATCAGGATCCTCAAGGGCTTCTTTAGTAGAAACATAATTCGCTCGACCACGAGCAGGAGCTGGCTTCACATAGAAGGCTTTTCCTGACTTTCACGTCCAGCCGGCTTGGCATTGTTCTGGGGACACTCACGGGAGTAGTGTCCTGGTTCTCCACATTTGTAGCAGACGACAGTGGCATGGGGAGCAACATTGACAGGGGGACCTCCAAATGTCCTGACTAGAGGGTTGGGCGGAGCTGGGCGAGGCGCCTGGAAGGATGGCCTCACGGTGTACCATGGCGGTAGAGCTGCGTTGGGCACCCACATCCGACGTTTGTTGGAGCCCGAGCCAGATGCGGGGCTGAAGTCACGGGTGTGCTTCTTAGTTGCCTCGTAGTCAGTCTGTCCAGTTTCGGCATTGATAGCCTTGTTGACGAGGGCTTGCAAGGAATTGCACTCATGTAGACGCAGGTCTCGACGGAGCTCAGGATTAAGTCCCTTGCGGAACCTAGCCTATTTCTTCGCATCGGTCGACACTTCCTCCGGAGCATAATGAGCAAGATTGCCGAACTCATGGCTATAGGCATCCACTGTCAATCTGCCCTACGTGAAAGCACAAAATTCCTCTATCTTGCGGTCCATCAGCCCTTCTGGGATGTGATGGGTACGGAATGCCTCACTGAAATCTGCCCAAGTTGGTGCGGGGCCTGAGGGACGCATGGCTTCATAATTTTCCCACCACAGGTTGGCGGGTCCTTCCAGAAATTATGCAGCAAAGGTTACCTTGTTGGCCTCAGATACATTGGCAGCTCGGATTTTGTGGGACATGCTGGTCAATCAGTCATTCGTGTCGAGCGGATCGACCGAATGATGAAACTTAGGTGGGCACAACTTGACGAAGTCATTGAGGGACACACCATCATTGCGATCATTGCAGGGAGGACGCGCTGTGTTCTGCTCAATACATTCCAACAGCCTGTTAGTCTCCCTTTTGTTCCTCTTAGCTTCGAGCATCACTTCTACCAGGGAGGGCGCCTGTGGCAGATTCTCTTTCCTTGGTTGGATCCCCTCGCCCTGCTCGGGGACATGCACAGGGTTATTCCTAGTTGACACCATCCTGGGAAAACAAAACCCACAGCTTAGACAAGAAGGACATCAAGTCTCAGACATGAGATAAGGAATGCACTGGACAACATGGCATGCATGGGTAAACACCCGATCAACATGGTAATAGCAAACTGCCATATGAACACCATGATTCATACACACCATGACATAGTTCAGTACAAGCCCAAGCTAAAATACAAACTACAGAGAGATGAAACAACTCATCGGAGGCATTACAAGCTTCCTATACATTATCTATCTACACCTCCGGAACTCAACTCTCTCAACCTCAGTCATATCCCACAAGACACGCAGGACTGTGGCAATACCACTACTACCATACTAGAACTAACATCAACGTACTCAAGCATCGTCGTAGAATGCCTCTTATAGGTTACCCCCGTGGCCCGGGAGCTGAACCTAAGGATCCGGAAAGACCCTAGCCTACGATTCCTGGAAACTGTAAGGACACGGATGTGGCCTCGATCCCCTCGTTGGTGGCAATAGCGGTCCTCGAAGAGGGGTGATGCCTCCAAGATCAGTCCAATCTACGTGTGCTGGAAGATGAGTCCGCGATGGGTTCAGCATCTCCAAATCTCCATAGTCTGTCTGCACGACAGGTGCTAGCTGTGTCAGGGCTGTCCAAAGACGTGCATGGGTAGCATATAGCTCCATGCGAAGAGCATGTGCATCATGATCCCTGTTCTCCAACATCTGAGTGGTCACCTAAAGCCTAAGGTCCTCATGAGAATGATCATAGTAGGCTGCACTAAGATAACCTTCCTCTCCTCCTAGAGAAGCAGGAACATAACAGAACTCTGTGTTCTGAAGCAGACCATGGTGAAACCTCATGATAGTCAGCATGGTATAGGCAGCCTCCTGAACTGCCATGTCTATAGTGACACCTAACCCATATGACCAATGCAGCGGCTCTGCAGCTCCAGAATATGATGGATATATCCTAACAGTACACAAATACTGGCTCTGGTTGAAGTCTCGATACTGCTCCTCCACTGAATACTCTAGGTACCAACGGTAACCAACCTCCATCATAACTCTAACCAACATGGCTATGTGACCCGGTACATCAATGCACCTGGTCAGAGGGACCACCTGACGGGAAGGACGAGGGGGCATCTGAAACAGAGAATGATGCAAAGACATTAGAGATTCTAGCAGCAATTGGACAACATAACGACTGTAATTGCTCAAAAAGGATCTTGAGACAACTGCAAAAGATTGGAAAGCATAACCACTCGACTATCTAGACTCAAATCTCTTCTCCAATTGTTTGTCACACAAACAATACTCGAGTACCGACGTTCACTTGAGAACAAGCTAGCTAATAGTCCATGGTTAGTAACTCGTCATCCTAAGAAATAGATGAGAAAACTACCTCTTAACCCTGTAGCAAAGATGAGGATGACTCAGAATAGAATAACTTGGGAAGAGGAGTAAAAAGAGCCTTATGTTCCCTTCCAAAATCAATTCCCCTACTTTTCTATAGTGTTTCTAGAATCAACTTCGACCGGTTTGGTTTCGTAGTCCTACAGTCAGTCAGGCTCTAATACCAACGCTGTCGAGACCCCGATCCTAAGTCATAAGAATCCAGACTGTAACACATCACATCACTTTGCAGCCTCACGCACGGTAATCTCCACGGCTGCAGCCTTACCTTAGCCGGGACCATTTGCGTCTTTGGCTCACGGATGTGAATATGTCGCTGGCAATCAAACGATAGAGAACCCGGGCCGACATAACTAGTCATAGAACCCAAGTGGCACATCCATACGGAAACAGGCATACGTAACCCAACAATGCAGGTGTCGGTCTCAAGCGTGTGTAGACAAGTCATAGCAAGCTACAAGGACTCCATTACGCTGTGGGACATAAATGTCATCACTGCACATAGACGAGTCGTAGCAGCCTACAGGGACTCCATTACATTGCAAGACATTTCCCCGAAGGGACAGACACAACAACAAAGAAGGATACTTGCCGGTCAATCAATGTGTTCGGAGCAGTAGCAAGCTACCAAGGCTCGGTGGAAGCACAAAGAGGCAGTTTCCCGTAAAGAGTACTACTAGAGGCACATGACTAGGTGTCGGATCCCATACATACCGTTGCACGTCACACATATGCACGATATGCCTGGTATGCATAGATACAACTATGGCATCACAACATAACCATACAACAACACAACTTTTATTTAAGAGGCTCTGAGGAGCCTTGCATAATATGTTCTTACAGATAGGGGTCACATGACCCGACACTCAAGTCATACAAACAAGTTCATACAAACCAAGCGGAAGCATAAAGCTATCTGAGTACAGACAGTTGAAAGGGTAAAAGGCACATGGCCTGACTATCTACAGTCTGCCACAGGGCATAAGGTCGTAGCTGGGACACCAGCTATTCGGCATCATCGACATCTAGATAGAACCCACCGGATGGGTCCTCGGTCTCATCTGCAACATTTATTAAGCAAACATGAGTACAAACGTACTCAGCAACTCTTTAAAGCAGAACTAGTCTATTCATGCTCATGTATCAACAAGGGAAGTGGTGGAGTTTATGCAGCAATGCCAGCTTTGACTCATGGCTAACCTATAATACACATTTTCAACTCTTTGTTCAGATTTTAGATATCACACACGTGATCACTAACTCCACATCAATACACCACCATGGATTCACTTCCGTGTCCTATGAGAGTGCCATCCACGATACTCACACTTGTCTTGATATTTTTATGAGTATCCATTAAATTATCTATGAACAGCATAAGCTCTCCAAGTAGTCCATATCTGAGGACACGGCTATTCGAATAGTTGCATACCCTGCAGGGGTGTACTACTTCACACACACTCTTGCAACTTATCATTGTGTGCTCATAAAACCATGCACCTTGGCAACCTTCAAGCAGTATCCCAGCGAGGGATTCGGCCACGACCGTCAATCACATAAGACCTCTAGTCTAGGCTATTGCCTATTTGAGACTAAACACGCACGGAAGTCTGGCCGAAGTTTCCGCTATGGCCCCAAACGATGTGCGTAGGGTTCCCAAGCCCACCATTCGGGTGACCCTTGGTACACCGTGCCACTACCTACCGTGTCGTAACCCACCCCTAGGGTCAGCACTATGCACGGCCTCCAGCATACTATGAACACCAGAAACTACTTGCAATACCTGGACCAAGACCTAAGCAATTGATAAGTCGAGAGGGTCAATTAAGTATCCCAATGTGTGGTAGTAACTAGCCTTGGATCACAAACACGGAACTCAGTTCCTAAGAACGGTCCCAATGAGACAACCCGCTATGTACTCCTACATTGCCTCTCATCTCTACCTTTACCAAATAGGGTTCATCATAAGCTTATCACATCAAAACAATATTGTTTCACTCCAGTTCATCACCCAGATGAATTAGACCTAACACAACTCTAAGCATAGAAAGCATAGACGGCAAGGTAAGCAAAGCACATCATGGCACAAGCATCTACCAGGTATGCTGGGTTGCAAGGTTTAGCTATTGACTGTGACAATGACAGGTCATGCAAAGGAATGGTTCATCTACTGTGTTTGACAACAATTGAACGTTTGTCCTAATGCAATTAAACAAGAGCAGGAGCGAGAGAATGGGATGTTATCGGAATGATCAATGGGGTTGCTTGCCTTGCTGGGAAGCGGGAAGGTTTTCTCCTTCTTTGGAATACTCGGGGGTATCCTTAGAAGCAGGGCCTACAGCAATGCAGATAAGTAACAATCAATACACGGCAAGTGCATCAATATGATCCATGATCAAGTTAAATGCATCAATATGGCAAGTGCATCAATATGGCAACATGTATGGATGAGCTAATGCAACTACTATCCTAGTTAAATGAAGTCATTTTGAATATAGGTTCAAAATCATTCTCCATTTCATATTCCATATGTTAACCTATTAGTAAATGTCAATGTTCATCTACATAGGTTGCACTAACATGCATGAATTCATTGGATTTTTCTGATAAATTTTCAGGAAATAGTTTTAAATAGTTTCTACAATGTTCATCTACATAAGTTGTAAGTAGTTTCTAGAATTAATTTAATTTAGGAAATTCTTTATTGCATCAGCATGACATCATCATGATGTCAGCTGGTCAATGGACCGTGACACGTCAAACCTGACCAGTGGGGTCCACTGGTCAGTGACACGGCTATTAACAGAGTTAATTAATTCACTAATTACTAATTAGATTGGGTAGGGCCCACTGTGAGTGGGTCACTAACTTAATTATATTAATTAATTAATTAATTACACTAATCCTAATTTAACAGAGCCCGACCCCACTTGCCAGTGACCCAGGGGTCAAACCCCCATGGTCAACTCCGGCCAGACCGACCGGCGTTGAGCCACCGGTGGCTCCAAAGATGGTGGAGGGGTCGGGTTTCCTCCTCCGGAGACCAAAGGGACAGTGGAGGGCACCAGGCGAGTCCAGGCTCACGCACGCATCGATTCCGACATCTCTCCGGGGCGAGACAACCGGAATCGACGCCGGCGATGAGCTCGGCGGCTGCCGGAGCTCGGGCAAGCACGGGCTCATTGGTACAGGGCGCAACATGACTGTAGCTTGGCACCTACGACATCTACGTGGCCGCGCGAGCTCGGTGGTGGCCTCAGAAGGACCAACCAATCACCAAAACGACGCCGGCGGCGAGCTCGTGCGATGGATTACATCGGGCATCGATGGAATCAGGACCTACAGAGGGGGAAACTGCTGGGGAAGAGAGGGGAAAAGACCACTGGCACACCGCAGATGCGACGGAGACGAGAGCGGGCTCGGGGAGGCCTTGCTTGCGACGAACGGACGGCGGCGGTCTTGGTGACCGAGGAGGAAGAAGGCGTCGAGGTCGACGCCGGGGGGGCCTCCGGGCTCAATTCCTTCGGCGGGGAGGACCAGTGTGTTGAGGCGGAGCTAAAGGGGGGCTCGGGAGCGAGGGGGAGCGGCTGGAGTGGCAGCTACGACAATGAGAAGGCGGCGGCCATGGCGGGCAGAGGAGAGGGGAGAGACAGGGGGCGAATGGGCGAGAGAGCGAGAGAGAGCGATGGGGACGGCATCGGCGTCCTCATCCTCTTGCTAGCGCGGCCGGGGATGCAGGCACGCAGGGAGCTACATGGCAGCACCGGCGCGGGCGCACGACGAGCACACGCTCGTCCTCCTGGCCGCCAGGAGGACGACGACGGTGTTGTGCTAGATGGGCCGGCCCAGTTGGGCTTTCTCCCCTTTCTTTAAATTCGAGTTTCTATTTTATTTTTCTGACATTTGTTTTATTTATTTTTAGGCACAAATACCAGGCATAAAATATCCCAAATATTTTATAGAACTTAGTTTGAATATTTCAAACTTCCCTAAAATGTTTCAGAATATTTTGAATACTAAAATAATTATAATGCTTTATTTGGCATTTTCAGTAGCTTTAATATTTATTTTTGAAATGCTATAATTATTCAAATATTTAGAATGACCCCTGATATATTCGTGTCCACATTTATCAGACATAGGGGACATTTTTGATGGGCATTTTGGATTCGTTGGTTTTTCACAATCATTGAATTGGTTTGATTCAAGTGTGGTGTTTGGGGTTTCTGTTAATCCCCATTTAAAATTGGTGCAATAAGTGAAACATGATGCACACATGTGCTGACCTAAGTAAGCTTGTGGCCCACTGGTGTAGCCCCCTGATGCATTCTCAGTGCCAAAAATTCTTAAATATTCCAGAAAAAATCATACTAAATTTTTAGGGGATTCTGGGAACTTTTATTTTCAGGTCATTTTTCTATTGGACGAAAAACTCAGAAAACAGAAAAATAATAGCATTTTTACTTAATTTCATCTAGGTAATAGAAAGTAAAATTTAGGTGCAGGAAGCTGTGCTTTCTAAATTCATCCATCTCATGCTCATCAAAAGGAATCCATCAGTAAGGTTGATCAAGTCTTATTAACAAACTTCTTTTGAATGTCATGAAACCGTAGAATTTTCGAATAACACTAAGTTACCTCAATGGGGATATGCATTTCCCCAACAATAAGTGTATCATATTTCTTCTTGACAGTAGGAAGAGGGAACTCAAAGTCTCCAAATGTAATTGTTGGCATTTTTTCAATAGAGTTGATAGTATGAACTTGAGGTTGTTTCTTCGGAAAGTGTACCGTATGTTCATTACTGTTAATATGAAAAGTGACATTGCCCTTGTTTCAATCAATAAAAGCCCCTGCAGTATTCAAAAAGGGTCTACCAAGGATGATCAACATACTGTCTTCCTCGAGAATATCAAGAATAACAAACTACGACAGGAACATCCTCAGAAATACCGATGGGTAGAGCAGTTGATTTATCATCCATTTGCAAGGAGATTTCAGTAGGTGTCAACTTATTCAAATCAAGTCTACGATATAAGGAGAAAGGCATAACACTAACACCAGCTCCAAGATCACATAAAGCAGTTTTAACATAATTTCCTTTAATAGAGCATGGTATAGTAGGTACTCTGGGATCTCCTAGTTTCTTAGGTGTTCCACCTTTAAAAGTATAATTAGCAAGCATGGTGGAAATCTCAGCTTTCGATATCTTTCTTTTATTTGTCACTATATCCTTCATATATTTAGCATAAGGAGACATTTTCAAAATATCAGTCAAGCGCATACGTAAAAAGACAGGTCTAAGCATTTCAGTAAAGCGCTCAAAGTCCCCATCATCCTTTTTCTTGGATGGTTTAGGAGGAAAGGGCATGAGTTTCTGAACCCATGGTTCTCTTTCTCTACCATGTTTCCTAGCAACAAAGTCTCTTTTATCATATCTCTTATTCTTATGTTGTGGGTTATCAAGATCATCAGCAGGTTCAATCTCCACATCATTGTCAGTACTAGGTTGAGCATCAACATGAACATCATTATTAATGTTATCACTAGGCTCATGTTCATCACTAGATTGTGTCTCAACATCAGAAATAGAAATATCATTTGGATTCTCAGACGTATCTATAACAGGTTCACTAGCAGCACGCAAAGTACTATCATCATTCTTTTCCCTACTCTTATTGGAAGGAATAGGTGCATCAGTATTAAATCTCTGATAATCTTTCTCAATTCTCTTAGGATGACCCTCAGGATACAAAGGTTCCCGAGTCATTCTACCTCCTCTAATCACAACTTTAACAGGATGACCATTGTCTTTACTATTCATCTCATTAAGCAAATCATTTTGAGCCTTAAGTACTTGTTCTACTTGAGTGGTTACCATGGAAGCATGTTTACTAATAAGCTTAAGATCATTGACAGTTGTACTCAAATAATCGCCCAAGCAATCAAGCATATAAGCATTATGTTTCAATTGTCTACTAACATAGGCATTGAAATTTTCTTGATTCATAATAAAATTATCAAATTCATCCAAGCATTGGCGAGCAGACTTATTATAAGGGATATCTCCTTCATCGAATCTACTGAGAGAATTTACCTCTACTACCTGTGTCGGGTTATCAAGACCATGTATTTCTTCAATAGGTGGTAGATTCTTAACGTCTTCAGCTTTAATACCTTTTTCTTTCATAGATTTCTTTGCCTCTTGCATATCTTCAGGTTTGAGGAATAGGATACCTCTTTTCATCGGAGTTGGCTTTGGAGGTGGTTCGGGAATAGTACAGTCATTATCATTGCTCAATATATTATTCAATAGTAATTCAGCTTGTTCAACAGTTCGTTCCCTGAAAACACAACCAGCACAACTATCTAGGTGGTCCCTAGAAGCATCTGTTAGTCCATTACAAAAGATATCAAGTATTTCATTTTTCTTGAGAGGATGATCAGGCAAGGCATTAAGTAATTGGAGAAGCCTCCCCCAAGCTTGTGGGAGACTCTCTTCTTCAATTTGCACAACGTTAAATATTTCCTGCAAGGTAGCTTGTTTCTTATGGGCGGGGAAATATTTTTCAGAGAAGTAATAAATCATATCCTGGGGACTACGCACACAACTAGGAGCAAGAGAATTAAACCATATCTTAGCATCACCCTTTAATGAGAAAGGAAACAACTTAAGAATATAGTAATAGCGAATTTTTTCCTAATGAGTAAATAGGGTGGCTATATCATTCAATTTGGTAAGATGTGCCACAATAGTTTCGGATTCATAACCATGGAAATGATCAAATTCAACCAAAGTAATTAACTCATGATCGATAGAGAATTCATAATCCTTATCAGTAACAAAGATAGGTGAAGTAGCAAAGTTAGGATCATATTGCATTCTAGCATTCAGTGATTTTTCCTTCCACTTGCAAAGCAATTTCTTAAATCATCTCTATCCTAACAAGCAAGAAAGTCCCGAGCTATCGCAAGAAAGTCCCTAGCTATCTCTCCTTCCATAACATAACCCTCAAGTATATCAAGCAATTCATATCTAGGAGAGCTAGGTCTAGCAGGTGAATCATAGTGTTCAGTTTTAATAATTTCATCAGATTCAGAAATATTATCAGTTTCAACATTGGCTCTAGCAATTTGTTCATCAAGAATTCACCAGTGGCACAATATCATCAAGCAAAGTATTATCATAAGAATCATGCATAGCAAAAGTAGCATCATCAATTACTTGCGACATATCATAATTACTAGCAGGTGGTGGTGTCGCAAACTTACTCATAACAGAAGGTGAATCAAGTGCAAAGCTAGATGGCAGTTCCTTACCTCCCCTCGTAGTAGAGGGATAGATCTTGGTTTTTGGATCTTTCAGATTCTTCATAGTGATCAACAGACATATATCCAAAGTGACTTAGAGAATAGAGCTATGCTCCCTGGCAACGGCGCCGTAAAAAGGTCTTGATAACCCACAAGTATAGGGGATCGCAATAGTTTTCGAGGGAAGAGTATTCAACCCAAATTTATTGATTCGACAACAGGGGAGCCAAAGAATATTCTCGAGTACTAGCAGCTGAGTTGTCAAATCAACCACACTTGAAAGACATAATATCTGCAGCAAAGTATTGAGTAGCAAAGTAATATGGTAATAACGGTAATGGTGGCAAGTGATAGTAGCAGTTTGTAATGTTTGTAATAGTAGCAACGGAAAAGTAACTGAGCAAAGATCAATATGTGGAAAGCTCGTAGGCAATAGATTAGTGATGAATAATTATGTCAGATGGCATTCATCATGCAACAGTTATAACATAGGGTGACACAGAACTAGCTCCAATTCATCAATGTAATGTAGGCTTGTATTCTGTATATAGTCATACGTGCTTATGGAAAAGAACTTGCATGGCATCTTTTGTCCTACCCTCCCATGGCAGCGGGGTCCTATTGGAAACTAAGGGATATTAAGGCCTCCTTTTAATAGAGAATTGGACCAAAGCATTGGCACTTAGTGAAAACATGAACTCCTCAAACTACGGTAGTCACCGAAAAGAATCCCAGTTATTGTCACCCTGGGGGATGCGGATCATAACTCATAATAGGTGTCTACAACTTGCAAGATAGGATCAAGAACACACATATATTCATGAAAACATAATAGGTTCAGCTATGAAATCATGGCACTCGGGCCCTAGTGACAAGCATTAAGCATAGCAAAGTCATAGAAACATCAATCTAAGAAGATAGTGGATACTAGGGATCAAACCCTAACAAAACTAACTCGATTACATGATAAATCTCATCCAACCCATCACCGTCCAGCAAGCCTACGATGAGATTACTCACGAATGATGGAGAGCATCATGGAATTGGTGATGAAGGATGGTTGGTGACGACGAAGGCGTCGATTTCCCCTCTCCGGAGCCCAAAACGGACTCGATATCTAGTCTCCCGAGTAAGAACAGGAGGTGGCGGCGGCTCCGTATCATGAAATACGATGAACTCTTCTCCTCGATTTTTGTCTCCCCGAATAGGAATATATAGGAGTGGTAACAAGGTCGGTGGAGCAACAAGGGGCCCACAAGCCTGCTTGGCGCGACCTAGGGGGTGGTTGTGCCCACCAGGCTTGTGGCCAGGTGGTGGCCCCCTGCAGTTGATTCTTCCGCCAGTATTTTTTATTAATTCCAAAAAAAATCTCTGGCAATTTTCATGATGATCCAAGAACTTTTATTTCTGCACAAAAATAACACCAAGGCAATTCTACTGAAAACAACATCAGTTCGGGTTAGTTTCATTCAAATCATGCAAATTAGGGTCCAAAACAAGGGCAAAAGAGTTTGGAAAAGTAGATACGTTGGAGACGTATCAATAACTAATAGACATTTTCCATAAGTATGTGAGTTCTTTATGACTAATGTTGAGTCCATGGATTATACGCACTCTCACCCTTCCACCTTTGCTAGCCTCTCTAGTACCATGCAACTTTCGTCGGTACACCAAACTCTCCTTCCTCAAAACAACCACCATATAGTCCTCAAAACAGACACCATACCTACCTATTATGGCATTTCCATAGCCATTCTGAGATATATTGCCATGCAACTTCCACCATTCCGTTTAGTATGACACGCACCATCATTGTCATATTGCTTTGCATGATCGTAAGATAGCTAGCATGATGTTTTCATGGCTTGTCCGTTTTTTGATGTCATTTTCTATGCTAGCTCGTTGCACATCCTGGTACACCATCGGAAGCATTCATATAGAGTCATATTTTTGTTCTAGGTATCCGGTTGTAAGTAAATAAAGGTGTGATGATTTTTATTATTAGAGCATTATCCCGTGAGAGAAAAGGATGATGGAGGCTATGACTCCCTCACAAGTTGGGATGATTATTCGGACTTTACAAAAAAATAAAAGAGGCTAGGGAAGCCCAAGCAAAATAAATAAACAAAAGAGGCCAAAGAAGCCCACCAAAAAAATGAGAGAAAGAGAGAAGGGACAATGCTACTATCTTTTTCCACACTTGTGTTTCAAAGTAGCACCTTGATCTTCATGATAGAGAGTCTCCTATTTCGTCACTTTCATATACTAGTGGGAATTTTTCATTATATAACTTGGATTGTATATTCCAATGATGGGCTTCGTCAAAGTGCCCTAGGTCTTCGTGAGCAAGCGAGTTGGATGCACACCCACTTAGTTTCTTTTTGAGCTTTCATACACTTATAGCTCCAGTGCATCCGTTGCATGGCAATCCCTACTCACTCACATTGATATCTATTGATGGGCATCTCCATAACCCGTTGATACGCCTAGTTGATGTGAGACTATCTTCTCCTTTTTCCCTTGCACCTCCTCCATATTCTATTCCACCTATAATGCTATATCCATGGCTCACGCTCATGTATTGTGTGAGAGTTGAAAAGGTGTGAGAACACCAAAACTATGAAACAATTCCTTGACTTGTTCATCGGGGTTGTGCACGATTTATATACTTTGTGTGGGGAAGATGGATCATAGCTAGACCATATGATTTTTTAGGGATAACTTTCTAAGGCCATGTTATTTCGAAAGGACACGACTACCTTGTTGGTGTGCTCGAAGTATTACTGTTTTTATATCAATATTAGACTATTGTTTTGAATCTTAGGGATCTGAATATTCATGCCACAATAAAGGATATTACATGGATAAATATGTTAGGTAGCATTCCAGATCAAAAATTCTGTTTTTTATCATTTACCTATTCGAGGACGAGCAGGAATTAAGCTTGGGGATGCTGATATGTGTCCAACGTATCTATAATTTTTGATTGTTCCATGATTATATTATTTGTTTTGGATGTTTTATATGCATTAATATGCTATGTTATATTATTTTTGGGACTAACCTATTAGTCTAGAGCCTAGTGCCAGCTTCTAATTTTTCCTTGTTTTGGAGTTTTGCTGATAAGGAATATTAAATGGAGTCCAAACGGAATAAAACCTTCGGAATGATTTTTTCTAGAACAAAAGGAAACCACGAGACTTGAGAACCAAGGAAGAGGAGCCACCGTGGGGCCACAAGCCCTAGGGGCGCGACCAGGAGGGTAGGCCACGCCACGCAGGCTCTTGGGCCCACGACTGCTCCCCTAACCCTAATCTTCGGCCGGTAAATTCCAAATATTCCATCATTATCGAAGAGATCCAAAAAAACACTTTTCCGCCGCCAGAAGCCCCTGTTCCCGAGAGATCCAATCTTGGAGCCTTTTTCGGTAATCTGCCGGAGGGGGATACGATCACGGATGGCATCTACATCAACTCCATTGCCCCTCTGATGATGTGTGAGTAGTTCACCATTGACCTATGGGTCCATAGCTAGTAGCTAGATGGCTTGTTCTCTCTCTTTGCTTCTCAATACCATGTTCTTCATGATCTTCATGGAGATCTATCCGATGTAATACTCTTTTGCAGTGTGTTTGTTGAGATCTGATGAATTGTGGGTTTATGTTCAGATTATTCATGAATATTATTTGAGTCTTTTGTGAATTCTTATATGCATGATTTCATATCTTTGCAAGTCTCTTCGATTTATTACTTTGCTTTGCCAACTAGATTGGTACTTCTTGCAATGGGAGAAGATCTTAGTTTTGAGTTCAATCTTGCGATGTCCACACCTAGTGACAAAGTAGGGGTAGCGAGGCACGTATTGTATTGTTGCCATCAAGGGTAAAAAGATGGGGTTTTCATCATATTTCTTGAGTTTATCCCTCTACATCATGTCATCTTACTTAATTAGTTACTCTGTTCTTCATGAACTTAATACTCTAGATGCAGGCAGGAGTCAGTCGATGTCTGGAGTAATAGTAGTAGATGCAGAATTGTTTCGATCTACTTGTCATGGACGTGATGCCTATATGCATAATCATTACCTTGGATATCTTCATAATTATTCGCTTTTCTATCAATTGCTTGATAGTAATTTGTTCATCCACCATAATACTTGCCATCATGAGAGAAGCAATCTAGTGAAACCTATGGCCCCTGGGTCTATTTTCCATATTATACTTTCAGATCTAAAACCAAAAATACCAAAAATACTTGCTGCCCTATTTTTACTTTTAGTTTTACTTTCCATTCAAGCATAATATTACATCTATCTCTATTAGATCTCATACTTCCAAGTAACCGTGAAGGGATCGACAACCCCTTTATAGCGCTGGGTGCAAGAGTTTAATTCTTTGTGCAAGTACATCTATTGGTGACTCACTTGTATCTCCTACTAGATTGATACCTTGGTTCTTGAAAACTGAGCGATATACTTATCTACTTTGCTGCATCAAACCGTTCCTCTTCACGGGAAACCAATGCATGCTTGAGAAGTAGCAACCGTCAGTCCCTCCTCATCATGGAGACCATAGGTAGGATGAAGATGGCCTCTGGTGATGATTCCCCCCTCCAGTAGGGTGCCGAAACGGGGTCTAGATTGGTTTTTCGTGGCTACAGAGGCTTGCAGCGGTGGAAATTCTCATCTCGGGTTATTTCTGGTGGTTACTGAATATATAGGATTTTTGGGCGCCGGTTTCACGCGAAGATGGGCCACAGGAGTCCACAAGACCCCAGCGCAAGCCAGAGGGGGGCTGGCATGACCTGATGGGTTCTGCCCACCTCGTGGCTCTTCTGGCCCTCCCACGAAGCTTCTAGTGCCTCTTTTGTTCCAAATTTTTTTGTCAAAAAGTTTCGTCGCATTTGGCGAACTTTTATTTCTGCACAAAAACAACACCACGGTAGTTTTGTTGAAAACAATATCAGTCCGGGTTAGTTCTAAATAAATCATATAAAGTGCATCAAAACCATATAAAAGTATTGTAGAAATAGGTGAATATGGCATGGATACTTCATAAATAATCAATACGTTGCAGATGCATCAGGTGGTGGCCACTGCGGTCGTCGACATCAGCTGTGTTCGGGCAAAGGTGGCGGAGAGTGCGGTGGGTGGCATATGCAGGCCCAACAATGACGCCAAACACACTACATGCTTTCGGGGACTACGCCGTCGACGTGGTGTAGCCTCCCAGTTGGAGGTGTCCTCCGGTGGAGTGGTGGAGCAATGACGACAAACAGGTGCAATTGACAATTGGGGGAGAAGCAAAGTATAGACAAGCTACGGGAAGGGTGGCGATTAATGCGATGTGGATTTGCCGGTCGTGAAGGGTTTATAAAGAAGACGTCCAAGAATTTGGGTTTGGGGGACTTCGGTGACCCGGGTGGGAAGCTTCCACTGGAACCTACGCGGTTGCACGGGAACGGGAAGGCCAAAAGAAACGCATGGACGCTCCCAAAGCGTGCACTGGAATCCTCTGGTGGAAACGCGGTGACAAGACGGGACAAAGGAGGGAGAAATGAAGTACACAAATGGCTAATGATAAAAAAAGTGTTTGTGTATTATTACATAGCAAACGACCGTTCTGTACGCACCATCGCGAACTGCTCTACGCATGAGGCAGTTGAGGCGGCAATGACGCACTCTGCCCACGTCCGTGAGCACACACTCTCCCGGCGTCCCTCCATGCACGAAAGTTCACATACGTTTTGGGTGACACATGCGGTTGCATCGTACCCGGCGCCACCATGCAGTTATACGTGCGCCACCATGCACTTAAGCGCAAGAAAAACTACCATGCGGATGTGCTGAAATTCCAGGCCGTCTGACGCCCACCCTTTTTTTCCCACGAACATTTACATTCATCTCTTCCACCTTCTATTCGTTCCACACAACACAAGAAGCACACCCAAGACGAAAAATAATAGAGAGAATGCACATATCTTCATCGCTTCAACCTTCACGTGTGGACCCAATGGCGACTGATAGCACCGAGCAGCATTTCGCCATTATTGTCAAAGTGGGCACCCACATCAGGAACACGGACCTCTCGGTGGTGTACACCAATGACCCGGTCGTGGTGGAGAACTCCATCAACACGTTGGAGTAGTTGCTTGGTGAGGATGACAAGTACAAAGTGGTCGGCTTCGACCTCGAGTACACCAATGTTCGTGCCCGACATGATCAGAAGGTTGACAGCGCCTAGTTGTGTGTGCACAATCATGTGCTCATCTACCATTATTGTATGGACACAAGGAATTGCGAGTGTTTCTCGGGTTTGCCTACAACCCCGACTATAGGTTCGCAATGGTGGAAACCACCAATGATCTAAAGGTGCTCGAGACTTTGGGCTTGTCCTGCAAGAAGCTTGTCAACATCCAATGTCAGTACAGGGTCTGGGGCGGCGGGAAGATGAAGGCAAAGGACTCCCTAGAAGATAAAGCAGAAGTACTCCCTCGTCAGGGTGAATCGTTTGGGTTACTAGTAGTCTTCCCACACAATTCTAATGAACAAATTGTTTCCTGGGTATTGCTGACGTGGCTTGAGACTATGTCGGCATTTCCCCAAAGAGGAAGGGATGATGCAGCACAACGATGATAAGTATTTCCCTTAGTTATGAAACCAAGGTATCATTTCATAGAGGAAGATCGCGCACCCACATAAGCAACACCTGCACACAAATAGCAAATACTTGCAACCCGACACGAAAGAGAGGTTGTCCAGCTCTCTACGGTAAGAAGGTAGATTAGATGATGATAGTTTTTGCAAATAGACATCGCAAGAACACAAAATAAAATAAGTAAACAAAAAGTACAGCAATGTATTTTTGGGTTTTTGTATTAATAGAAATGAAAACAAAAAGGCAAAAAAGTAGATCGGAAAGCAATATCTTGGAAAAGTAGACCCGTGGGCCATAGGTTTCACTAGTGGCTTCTCTCATGAGCAGCGCACTGTGGGTGAACAAATTACTGTTGGGAAATTGATAGAAGATCATCATGATGATATCTAGGCAATAATCATTATATAGGCATCATGTCCAAGACAAGTAGACCGAAACGATTTTGCATCTACTTCTATTACTCCACACATCGACCGCTATCCAGCATGCATCTAGTGTATTAAGTTCATGGAGAAACGGTGTAATGCAATAAGAATGATGACATGATGTACACAAGATCTATTTATGTAGGAATAGACCCGATCTTGTTATCCCTAATGGAAAAGATACATGTGTGTATTGCTGCCCCTTCTGTCACTCGGAAAGAACACTGCAAGATATAACGCATCACAAAGCACCTCTTCTCATGGCAAGAAAAATCGATCTAGTTGGCCTACCTATACCAAATATTCGAAGAAGAAATACGAGGCTATAAGTAATCATGCAAATAAGAGATCAAAGAAGACTCAAGTCATATTCATGGATAGAAACTGACAATGAAAACAAAATTCATCGGATCCCAACAAACACACCGCAAAAGTCATTACATCAAATAGATCTTCAAGAGACCATTGTATTGAGAATAATAGAGAGAGAGAGAGGAATACATCTAGATACTGCCTACGGATATGTAGGTCTATGGTGGACTACTCACGCATCATCAGAGAAGCATCCATGAAGATGGTGCATGCTAATTCTCGAGCATGCATTGGTTTCCCATGAAGAGGAACGGTTTGATGCAACAAAGTAGATAAATATTTCCCTCGGTTTTTGATAACCAAGGTATCAATCTAGTAGGAGATACAAGCGAGTCACCAATAGATGTACGTGCACAAAGAATCAAACTCTTGCACCCAACACTATAAAGGGGTTGTCAATCCCTTCACGGTTACTTGCAAGGATGAGATTTAATAGAGATAGATATAATATGATGCTTGAACAGAAAGTAAAACTAAAAGTAAAAATAAGGAAGCAAGTATTTTTGGTTTTAGATCTGAAAGTATAATATGGAAAATAGACCCGGGGGCCATAGGTTTCACTAGATGGCTTCTCTCATGATGGCAAGTATTACGGTGGGTGAACAAATTACTATCGAGCAATTGATAGAAAAGCGAATAATTATGAAGATATCCAAGGCAATGATTATGTGTATAGGCATCACGTCCGTGACAAGTAGAGCGAAACGATTCTGCATCTACTACTATTACTCCACACATCGACCGACTCCTGCCCGCATCTAGAGTATTAAGTTCATGAAGAACAGAGTAACACATTAAGTAAGATGACATGATGTAGAGGAATAAACTCAAGCAATATGATGAAAACCCCATCTTTTTACCCTTGATGGCAACAATACAATATGTGCCTTGCTACCCCTACTTTGTCACTCGGTGAGGCCACCGCAAGATTGAACCCAAAACTAAGCACTTCTCCCATTGCAAGAATTACCAATCTAGTTGGCCAAACCAAACCAATAAATCGAAGAGACTTGCAAAGATATGAAATCATGCATATAATAATTCAGGAAATACTCAAATAATATTCATGGATAATCTGAACATAAATCCACAATTCATCAGATCTCGACAAACACACCGCAAAAGAGTATTACATCGGATAGATCTCCATGAAGATCATGAAGAACATGGTATTGAGAAGCAAAGAGAGAGAAGAAGCCATCTAGCTACTAGCTATGGACCCATAGGTCTGTGGTGAACTACTCACGCACATGCCAACATGAGCAAACAAAAGAGATCCGGCGAGAAAAAGGCAAACAACAAAGAGGGCGAATAAAACGGCAAATTGGTGAAGTGGGGGAGAGAAAAACGAGAGGAAAAAGGAAAATAATGTAAATGTAAGAGATGAGTTTGTGATGGTTACTTGGTAGGCTTGATGTAGATCTTCCTGCAACCAAACCAGAAATTGGCAAGTTGACGAGAGAGTTCTTATCTTGACTTGCTATGTATCTCCCCTGCAACGACACCAGAAATCCTTCTTGCTACTTCTCGAGCATGCGTTGGTTTCCCATGAAGAGGAACGATTTGATGCAGCAAAGTAGATAAGTATTTCCCTCAGTTTTTTAGAACCAAGGTATCAATCCAGTAGGAGATACAAGAGAGTCACCAATAGATGTACCTGCACAAAGAATCAAACTCTTGTACCCAATGCTATAAAGGGGTTGTCAATCCCTTCGCGGTTACTTGCAAGGATGAGATCTGATAGAGAGATATAATAGGATGCTTGAACAGAAAGTAAAACTAAAAGTGAAAATAAGGAAGCAAGTATTTTTGGTATTTTTGGTTTTAGATCTGAAAGTATAATATGGAAAATAGACCCGGGGGCCATAGGTTTCACTAGATGGCTTCTGTCATAATGGCAAGTATTACGGTGGGTGAACAAATTACTGTTGAGCAATTCATAGAAAAGCGAATAATTATGAAGATATCCAAGGCAATGATTATGCATATAGGCATCATGTCTGTGACAAGTAGACTGAAACGATTCTGCATCTACTACTATAACTCCACACATCGACCGACTCCTGCCTGCATCTAGAGTATTAAGTTCTTAAAGAACAGAGTAACGCATTAAGTACGATGACATGATGTAGAGGGATAAACTCAAGAAATATGATGAAAACCCCATCTTTTTACCCTTGATGGCAACAATACAATACGTGCCTCGCTAGCCCTACTTTGTCACTGGGTGAGGACACCGCAAGATTGAACCCTAAACTAAGCACTTCTCCCAATGCAAGAATTACCAATCTAGTTGGCCAAACCAAACCAATAACTCGAAGAGACTTGCAAAGATATGAAATTATGCATATAAGAATTCAGGAAAGACTCAAATAATATTCATGGATAATCTGAACATAAACCCACAATTCCTCGGATCTCGACAAACACACCGCAAAAGAGTATTACATTGGATAGATCTCCATGAAGATCATGAAGAACATGGTATTGAGAAGCAAAGAGAGAGAAGAAGCCATCTAGCTACTAGCTATGGACTCGTAGGTCTATGGTGAACTACTCACGCATCATCGAAGGGGCAATGGAGTTGATGTAGAGGCCCTCCGTGATCGAATCCCCCTCCGACAGATTACCAGAAAAGGCTCCAAGATTGGATCACTTGAGAACGGAGGCTTCTAGCGACGGAAAAGTGTTTTCGTGGCTCATTCTGATAATGATGGAATATTTGGAAATTAATAGGCTGGAGATTAGGGTTAGGGGAGCTGTCATGGGCCCACAAGCCTGCATGGCATGGCCTATCCCCCTGGCCGCGCCCCTAGGGCTTGTGGCCCCATGGTGACTCCTCTGTCTTGGTTCTCAAGTCTCGTAGTTTCCTTTCGTTCTAGAAAAAATCATTCCGAAGGTTTTATTCCGTTCAGACTCCGTTTAATATTCCTTATTTGCAAAACTCGAAAACAAGGAAAAAACAGAAACTGGCACTAGGCTCTAGATTAATAGGTTAGTCCCAAAAATAATATAAAATAGCATATTAATGCATATAAAACATCCAAAACAGATAATATAATGGCATGGAACAATCAAAAATTATATATACGTTGGAGACGTATCAGATACCGGCATGAGGACAATAAGGAGTGGCAATACCCTAAGCTTGGGGATTCCCAACGCACCCCAAGGTAATAACCAAAGAAGACTCAAGCATCTAAGCTTAGGGATGCCCCGGAATGCATTCCGTCTTTCGTCTTCAACACTATCGGTATATCTCACTTGGAGATCTATTTTTATTTCTCACATAATACGTGTATTGCTTGGAGCCTCATTTTATTTTGTTTTTCCTTACTTGATGTTATTTATAATCATGTTTTTCAATAAAAAGTAACAAGAATTACCTTTAGGATTCTTGAATTGCATGTTTGATGTGTGATGTACAAAAACATAAACTTTTGTTGTGATGTTTGAATTTACATATTTTACTGGAACATGGAAAGTTTATGACATTTTTACACAATATTGACATACCAATTCGTTATCATGTCCTAAATATTCATAATTATTTCAGCTACAGAAGTATAATTTTGAAATTAATTGGTACAAAATGTTCTGTTTGGACAGATTGTAGTCATAGTTTTGTTAAATTCTTATCCTAGAGTTTTCATGGCTTATATTCGTAGATATAAATTTTGGAAATGATAGTATGCAGTACCTAATGTTTGAAAATTATTATTCAACTTGTCTTGAAACTAGATGAAGTGTTGATTTATTCTTATGTGCACTAACGCATCTCACGAGTTCTTGTGAAGTTTTGTGCGGGTCAAGCTTTTAAGACATAGATGAAACCGGGATGTGATAGGAATCAATGAGACACAAAATCCCAAGCTTGGGGATGCCAAAGTATACCCAAGTTAATATTACAAGAAGTCTCAAGCATCTAATTAAGCTTGGGGATGCCCCATTAGGCATCCCACGTCTCTTCGTCAACAACTATCGATTAGCCTATGTTGATCCTAAGTTTTTGTTTGTTCACATGATATGTGTTTTCTTGAAGTGTCCTTTGTTTTATTTGCTATATGAAATAAGTCTCAGATCTGAAAATGTTTATTGAGAAAGATTCCCCAAATATCTACTTAATTGTTTGACTACTCCTTGTTCTTCACTTATATCTTTTGAGAGTAGTTTGAAGTTTACTCTTGTACTTCACTTGTATCCTAAGAGTAAATTGTGAATGAATTAAATTTCATAAATCTGAAATTATACATGTGCTATATGCATAGTAGTAAGTTCACATTGGGTCTAAACAGTAAAATCTATTGAAGTTTGACAATCACAATATTGGCCGTACAAGCAATTCGTGAATGATTAGTACAAGTAAGAGAACTTTCATATACAAATATATTATCTTGGAAATCTTTTATGATTGTGAATACCCATTAATTATTTTTAAACTTGTTCAAATTTGTTGAACTTGGACAAGGAATATAACGTAATGACTTATGTTTGGGTATATTTGCATAGAAGTTATATTGTTATGGATCCTCCAACATGTGGTGCTTGTTTAGAACCTTTTGTTAGCCAAAACTTTGAACTAAGTAGAGATACTATTTGTGCATCAAAAATTGTTTTGAAAAGTTTCTTCCACGAGAGTCCACCAAACCTATGTACATTTCGTATTTCACTCCCATTCCAAGTAAACTTGCATGCGCCATCTCTGAAACCTTCAAATAAACATCTGTTTTGTGTGGCTGTAGCGCTCATGGAGCGACGGGGAAGACAGTATCTTCCATGATAAGTATTTTTAACTCATGAAGAGTGTTTATTCACTTGTCATTGAATGAGAGAGGTTGGTAAAAAGAATGCCCATCCCTGCTTAATACTAAAATAAATAAACAAGAATTCCCCCTAGAAAGTTGATTGTTTGGACGGATGTCGGTGTCAAAACTGGCAAATCTCGGGTAGGGGTCACGAGCTGTGAGACTAGGATCGATGGTAACAGGGGACAAAGGAGACACTGTTTACCTAGGTTCTGGCCCTCCTATGGAGGTAAAACCCTACGTCTTGCTTGATTAATATTGATGATATGAAGTTTATAGAGTTTATCTACTTCGAGTTCGAGTAGCTAAATCCTAGATGAGTCGTTCCCGTTACAACCTAAAATCCTCTGGCTTATATAGACGCCGAGGGTACCTAAGGTTTACACATGGTCAGTTACACATCGAAGGGATAAACATGCATATTTACTACTCCAAACGTGAAGCACACGCCACGAATGATGAATCTTCCTTCCTGGAGACAGGGCCTTTGATCAATCCAATGCTCGGTAAACGACCCATATAGTCCGACCCCTTAAATCAGGACTCCCTCAGTAGCCCCCGAACTAGCCTCCAACGCCAAGGGTCTTTACTCCAGCTTTGCTTGATCAGGGTCTTCGGCTTGCGAGGCAAGTTCTTCTCCTCAATCAGTGATCGACCGAGTTCAGTTCGACCTCCGATGACATGTAGCTTTCCTGATCTGCAGATCGCCCAAACACCATGAATAGCTTAGTCCCGAAGGCCAAGCATAAAGGAGCAAACAGAGTTCCCTGACAACCTTTTTGACGAAAGGTCATGGCCCACCACCACTGCTGGACCAGTTGCAAAAACTCGATTCATGGTTCAAGGCTGTTTTTTCACCAGCACAATCCATCAATGCATAGATCATGCTCCGTTTAACACGGGATATGATTAATCATGCATGCACAATGGCACGCATGCCTTGGGAAGTGGAGGGATCTGTGGTGTAGTAAAGGGAGGTTAACCGGCGACCAGCCCCATAAAACGGAAAAAAACCAAGGCCTAGATACGCTTCCCATTCGCATCCTCTACTTCCCCAATCTCATAGCTTCCAAAGCCCAGATCTAGTTTTTCCACTCCACCTCCTCCGAGCTCGGCCATGGCAGGTTCTGGTTCCAATGGCAAGTGGGAGGCCTCTGATACGTCTCCAACATATCTATAATTTATGAAGTATTCATGCCATGTTTACAATAATTATATTTGATTTTGGTATGATTTTATTAGAACTAACCCAGACTGACGTTGTTTTTAGCAGAACTACCATGGTGTTGTTTTTGTGCAGAAATAAAGTTCTCAGAATGGGCTGAAAATTTACGAATATTTTTGGAAAACATAAAAAATACCGGAGCAGAGATCTGGGCCAAGAAGTGGACGAGGAGGTCACAAGCCTGTTGGGCGCCCCCCTCCTAGGTCGTGCCCCTATGGCTTGTGGACTCCTCGAGCGTCCCCTTGACGTGAGACCGATGACAAAAATTCCTATAAATACTAAAACCCCTAGAAAGAAACCTAGACTAGGAGTTCCGCCGCTGCAAGCCTCTATATCCACGAAAAAACAATCGGGAGCCCGTTCCGGCACCCTGTCGGAGGGCGAAACCATCACCGGAGGCCATCTTCATCATCCCGGCGGTCTCCATTACGAGGAGGGACTAGTTCACCCTCGGGGCTAAGGGTATGTACCAGTAGCTATGTGTTGGATCTCGCTCTCTCTCTGTCTCTCGTGTTCTTGAGATGGCACGATCTTGATGTACCATGAGCTTTATTGATATAAATGAATTATATGGAGTTTTCCCCTCTCTATCTTCTTGTGATGAACTGAGTTTTCCCTTTAAAGTTTTCTTATCGGATTGAGTCTTTAAGGATTTGAGAACACTTGATGTATATCTTGCGATGGGATGTTGGTGGTGACAATGGGATGTTCTATAGATCCACTTGATATTTTTTTTGGTGATCAACTTGCGGGTTCCGTGACCTTGGGAATCTATGCATAGGGGTTGGCACATGTTTTCGTCTTGAATCTTCGGTACAAACTTTGGGGCACTCTTTGAAGTTCTTTGTGTTGGATTGAACATGATGAATCTGAAATTATGTGATGCATATAGTATAATCAAGCCCATGGGTACTCGTGGTGACATTGGAGTATCCAGGTGACATTAGGGTTTTGGTTGATGTGTATCTTAAGGTGTTATTTTAGTACGAACTATAGGGCTGCTCATGACACTTATAGGGATAGCTCATAAGATTGATTGGAAAAGATAACTTTGAGGTGGTTTCGTACCCTACAATAATTTCTTCGTTTGTTCTCCGCTATTTGTGACTTTGGAGTGAACTATTGGTCGCACGTGAGAGATTTACATATGATTCAACTATGTTAGTATTGTTGAGAGAACTTGCACTAGTGATTGTACAAACCCTAGGCCTTGTTTTCAAGCATTACAATACTGTTTTTGCTCACTTTTGTTACTTGCTACCTTGCTGTTTTTATATTTTCATATTACAAAAAACCTATATCTACCTTCCATATTACACTTGTATCACCATCTCTTTGTCTAACTAGTGCACCCATACAATTTACCATTGTATTGGGTGTCTTGGGGACGCAAGAGACTCTTTGTTATTTGGTTGTAGGGTTGTTTGAGAGAGACCATCTTCATCCTACACCTCCCATGGATTGATAAACCTTAGGTCATCCACTTGAGGGAAAATTGCCAATGTCCTACAAAACACTGCGCTTGGAGGCCCAACATGAGTCTACAAGAAGAAGGTTGTGTAGTAGACATCAGCCTCCACGGTCACCAACCAGGATATCCGGGACTTGAAAGACGCCTGCTACCTCCCCGCCAACATCTACCACCTCGCTCCGGAGAAGAACCAGGCGGTTCCCACCCCGAAACCGGACGAGAGGGTGCTATTCATCCCTCAGTTTATCCGAGGGTTGAGCCTCCCGCTCCACCCCTTCGTCAGAGGCCTCATGTTCTTCTATGGACTCGACTTTCATGAACTCCCGCCGAACACCTTCATGCACATATCCGCCTTCATCATCGTCTGTGAGGCCTTCTTGCGGGTCAAACCACACTTCAGACTGTTGCTCAAGGTATTCAATATCAAGTCGAAGTGCGTCGTAGGTGAGCACGCAGACCGCAGCAGGGCGGTCATCAGCAAGCTCCCCCGCGTCAGATGGCCATCTGACACCTTCATCGACACCATCAAGATTTGGCAAAAAGAGTGGTTTTGTATCACCGAGCCAAGAGAGGAAGGTCGTGCTGCTTCGCCCGAATTCAGATCCGGTCCCCCCACCAAATTGACCTCATGGCTCTAGAAGGGCCTCGACTGGGGGTCGGATACAAAGGTGGACAAGCTACAGAAGCGCATCGCCTCAATGATCAAAGGCAAGATCGAGCTGACCAACGTGATCCAGATCATGCTTCAGCAGTGCATCCTCCCCTATCAGCGCCAAGCCTCTCTCGTGTGGGCTTATCGTCTTGACGATGAGCCTACTATTCGTCGGCTCTTCCGCACTACTCCAGAGAAGCTATGGAAGGCGTTGTTCAAGGCTCAAGAGAGCTGGCCAACCAAGGAGGAGGACAGGGGCCTACATGCCGATAACCCTCCTTCCCAGATATAACATAGTTTCAACTGATCGGTTCCATCTTCCGAAAGAAAAATCTAAACACCTTTTCGCTCATCTTTGCAGAAATGGTTGAGCAAGGCTACGGACATCAATTGCCCGGTGCCACAGCCCAAAGACTCCAGGTCCGAGCTATTATCGGAGATGCTCATTGTGGCGCCTTACAAGGTGCCAGAAAAGGAGGAGAAGAAAAAGAGAAGCCAAGGAGGTCTTCGCATCAAGGACCGGCCGGAAGCTATGTCCGAGGAAACCCAGGCCTCCTCTAATCAAGAGGAGGAGCATGAGGACGAGGGGGAAGGCAATTCCACCCACGCAAGAAAGAGGGTGGCATCACTAGACACCGTGGAGGACGTACCTCCTCCCACCCCGAAGAAAGCGCGTCGGTCGCAGTTGATTCTGCCTGACAGTTCGGACTCGGATATCGTGTTCGAAGACTTCGAGAAGGTTCCTCAAAGGAACCTAAGGGTCAAGCCCCCAGCTCGAAGGTAAGAATCCAAAGACTCCCGAGCTATTTATGACAAGTTTTAGATGTTATTAACATGTGAGTGCCTTTTGATCTGCAGCCCACCGCGTGTTCTCCCCACCGACCAAGTCTCAGACAAGGAGACCCCACCCGCCAAGCTAGCAGAGAGCAGGACCGCGTCGCACCCCACCCCTCCGAGCACTGCGAAGGATGCCGTGGAGATGTCATCCCACCAAGCTCCTATGGAGCCGAGCACCGACGGCGGGGGCGACGATGTCATGGTCGAGGTTAATGCCTCGACCGCCAAAGACCGGGGGGAGGAGCCCCTCCCGGATAGTGAGGAAGCCAGACGGAGGGGTGTCCAACCCCCTCCAAGGTCATCTATGGAGCGCACCATACCTCCGGAGCCACTGGTTCAATCCCTGGTTGGAGATTGGGCTAACCGATCACCACCAGCGCCATCGACCAATGGGTGGCCGGTCATGGAAGAGGCTCTATCAAGCGCCTCCCTCTTCGAGGATCACCGCACCCTTATGGGTGCGGTTTTACAAAGCATCCAGTCCGTTGATAGCAGACTGAAGGAGGCCTTCAACGGTCTCCTACGCGCTTCCAGGCAAGCCACGCAATGTTCTATTTCTGGAATATTGATTTATTTACATTTGTGCTATCGTTATATATATAGCAGTAAAACTCACCCGGGGGTCAGTCATAAATTTTTTTTCGGACAATGTACGAAACAATATTTGTTTGGAATGTTATAATAGCCCTTAAAAGGATCGAACGTAGGGTCATGTTTATGACAACTCAGAGGTTTAAACCCATATAATTGATGGGAGACGTAGTAGTAAATCAAAAAATTCCTACGTGTTCACCAAGATCTATCTATGGAGAAACCAGCAACGAGTGTGGGGAGAGTGCATCTTCATACCTTTGAACATCGCTAAGCGGAAGCGCTACAAGAACGCGGTTTGTGGAGTCGTACTCGTAGCGATTCAGATCGCGGTGGACTCCGATCTTAGTGCCGAACAACGGTGCCTCTGCGTTCAACACACGTGCAGCCCGGTGACGTCTCCTACGCCTTGATCTAGCAAGGAGGAAGGAGAGGTTGAGGGAGAGCTCCGGCAGCACGATGGCATGGTGACGGTGGAGCTGCGTGGTCTCCGGCAGGGCTTTGCCAAGCACTACGAAAAGCAAGGAAGAGGAAGGGTAGGGCTGCGCCGAGAGAGAGAATTCGTGTCTCAAATCATCCCCAATACCTCGGGTATATATAGGAGGAGGGAGAGGGAGGGATGCCTTGGCCCCTCCACCAAGGAGGAGAGATTCAGCCGAACTAGGGAGGAGTCCACCTCCCACAAGGGAGGTGGATCTTTTCCTCTTGAATCTCCTTCAGCCTTATCTCTTTATCCCTAGCCTCATGGGCCTTTACAGAAGGACTTGGCCATCCCAATAAGGTCTGGTCCACCTCCTCCAATATCCCACAAAGTCCTTTGGTCGTCACACCCCTCCCGGGGGTCCTCCGGCACCCTCCCGGCACTCCCGGTGCACTACCGATGAGCCTGAAAACTTTCCGGTGACCAAAACTGGACTTCCTATATATCAATCTTTACATCCAGACCATTCCGGAGCTCCTCGTGACATCTGGCATCTCATACAAGACTCCGAACAACCTTCGGTAGCCACATACACTATTTCCCTATAACCCTAGCGTCATCGAACCTTAAGTGTGTAGACCCCACGAGTTCGGGAGACACATAGACCTGACCGAGACACCTCTCTGGTCAATAACCAACAGCGGAATCTGGATACCCATGTTGGCTCCCACATGCTCCACGATGAACTCATCGGATGAACCACGATGTTGGGGATTGAATCAATCCTGTATACAATTCCCTTTGTCTAACGGTATGACACTTGCCCGAGATTCGATTGTCGGTATCCCTATACCTTGTTCAATCTCGTTACCGGCAAGTCTCTTTACTCATTCCGTAACACATCATCCCGTGGCTAACTCCTTAGTCACATTGAGCTCATTATGATGATTTCTTACCGAGCGGGCCCAGAGATACCTCTCCGTCACACGGAGTGACAAATCCCAGTCTCGATTCATGCCAACCCAACAGACACTTTCGGAGATGCCCGTAATGCACCTTTATAGCCACCCAGTTATGTTGTGACGTTTGGCACAACCAAAGCATTCCTATGGTATCCGGGAGTTGCACAATCTCATGGTCTAAGGAAACAATACTTGACATTAGAAAAGCTTTAGCAGACGAACTACACGATCTTGTGCTATGCTTAGGATTGGGTCTTGTCCATCACATCATTCTCCTAATGATGTGATCTCGTTATCAATGACATCCAATGTCCATGGTCATGAAACCATGACCATCTATTGATCAACGAGCTAGTCAACTAGAGGCTCACTAGGGACACGTTGTGGTCTATGTATTCACACATGCATTACGGTTTCCGGTTAACACATTTATAGCATAAACAATAGACAATTATCATGAACAAGAAAATACAATAATAACCATTTTATTATTGCCTCTAGGGCATATTTCCAACAATAATCTGATAGGTGTTTTTTATTTGTAGGCTTCGTCATCGGCGGCGGCTACTAATGCCACCGAGTTAGACGAGCTAAATCGGAAGCTCAAGAGCTCCGAAGATGACCTTGACGCTCTAAACAAGAGATTCGACGAGGCACAAGGTAAGCCGGATTATAATATCTGAAGTTTTCATCACTAGTGATTCATACTGTCGATGCAACATGGTTATATCTTTGATACTTACATAGCCTCGGCATAAGAAATCGAGAAGCTCAAGGCCGAGCTTCTAAAGGCAAAGCAAGAGGCCGCGGACGATAAGGCAGCGACCGAACACGCGGCTATCGTGCTTTCCACTTTAAAAGCCACCATTGCCAAGCATGAGGCTCGGGTGGAAAAATTCAGCAAGAGCTCAAGGACGCCGTCCAGAAGTGCGAGGACCTTGAGCAAAAAGGCAAGGAGCAGGCCACGGAGCTATCCACAATGAGATCTGATCTCCAAAAGGAGCGGGTGTATAGGCGGTTCTTTGAAGAGCAAGTCCCCCAAGTTAAGGCTATCACGGATGGTAAGCCGTATTTACTCCAGTGTGTCTTTGGTGCTAGCAGGTTCGCATTACTCACCCAAGTTTGGCATTCCTCAGGCCCCTGCTCGGACCTCCGAAAGAGCATAGCGGACGCGAACCAGTTCTATGCTTCGCGGGGAGAGGGAGATGAAGCTCGCCTGTTTTGGGTGCAATTCGAAGCCTCCGAGTGCTCTCCTCTTCTCACCGAGTAGCTAAAGCAGCTAATGCAGCTACACCAGATGGCGGAGCCAGCCGGGAAGGATCTCTGTATCCAGTTATGGCCCGACGAGCCGTTGCCGAGCAGTTACTTTGTCCAGGTGCAGAAGATGAGCGATGCCTTGCCTCGGACGACGCACTAATGCATTCCTCCAGTATTGAGGGAGCTCGGATGGCCTTCGCAACGGGCAAGGTGCACTGGACGGGTCTTGATCCGACGAAGATAGCCACCGTTCCTCCACCCCCTGGAAAGGAGCATAGGTGCCCTGAGTGATACTTCTCCATAGTGATGGAGGGTGCTTGGGCAATAGAGGCGCAGTGTTCAAAAGAAAACACTTATGAGTAGATGCATTCTAATATGTGTGAAGACCTTTTGTTAGTGCATCTAGTGCCCCTTAGTGATTTTGGTGTACTGAAGACTTATAGGTTAAGGTACTAATGTGTTTCTGAGTGTACACAGGCTCTAAAAGTCGATGAGGAGTTTGATATATTCTGAGATTATCGACCCCTAAAAATGTATGTCTTGAACTGAAGACTTTGCTGAAGACTTTCTAAAGAATTTGGTGAAGACTTTGTGAAGACTTTGAAAATGAGGAAGTTGGTGTGACCTTGAAGATATGAACGAGGATTATGAAGCATGAAGACTTTTGTTTTCGAAGTTTCATTTCCTTTCTTTGAGTCATAAGTAACACTGTACTATTAAAGGGGGGCGTGGTAATACTTAGGAAAATTTCCAACTGATGCTCAACTCCAAAATCGTCAACCTATACAATCCTTCGAGTGAAGCCTTTGGAACTCTCTTACGGTTCTGTCAAGTTCTTTAGTGACAGAGATGAAGTTCTTCTGGTCTCTAGGGAAATTGATCTGACTGAGGAGTTAGGATTTCGCAAGTACGAATTGCCTACAAGTGAGGAACATGATATGTCTGAGGACTTTCATAGTTCGAAAATCCGACCATTGCTATGCTTAGCGCCAGCTGTCCCCAATCACAAATATCCACATAACGGTCATATCATTGGGGGCATTTATGTCATATCATGTCAGGTTGCACCCTGGCTATAAATAGCCAACCCCACAACCACTAGTTGGTTGGCTGCTCCGAGAGAGAACTGACACTTGTAAACTGAGAGCAACCCATCATCAGAGGACTTTGAGAGAAAATCATTAGTGAGGAAAAACCCACAACCAAACGACAAAACCCAAACTGATTGAGCATCACTGAAGAAATTCCTGTGTGGAACTGACACTTGTTACCTTTGAGGACTGTGCATCCACCATACGGTTAGGCGTCATGGTCTAGTGCTCCTGCAGTCAAATGGGGATCACGAAGTGACCTAGGTCTAGAGCATCCAGCAGTAAATTGTGGATCGCCGGGTGACCTGTATGTGAGGGTTTTGGAAGTCTACCCTGAAGACTTACCACGAGTGTTGGGCGAGGACTGTGTGACCTTATCTCAAGGATAATACGATAAGGACCGTGTGTCCTGTGGTTTAAATACCAGGCTGCTCCAAACCGGACGTACGGCTGTCACAGCAGTTGGAACTGGGTCATCAAACCATTGTCTTCATCGAGCTACCTGGTTCTATTTCCACAACCTCCTTATTCCTCATAAACCTGATGATGAAATTGATTGTTACTGTTTGAAGAATTTGACTGAAGACTTTCACAAATTCCTCATCTCAAATTCTTCAAGAGACCTTGTTCATCACTGCTTATCCTGTATCACGCTACTCACTATCTGTGCATGTTTCATTTCATCGTGATGACTAAGTTGTTACTATGTTGCTCATGCACTTGAGTACTTATTCTGCTGCTAGTTATTCATCACATTTGAAATTCCTCAAAGTTGAAATTCCTCAAGTGATGAATTTTTAAAAATTGCCTATTCACCCCCCTCTAGTCGATATAACACACTTTCAAGTGGTAACAGAGCAGGTACTCCCTCGCTCTGTGTGATTTTGGTTTAACCACCTAGAGTTCTAGTTATGTCGACTGCAGGTATGATCAAGGTGTCCGCGGGCTGTCCTACCTTCGATGGGACGGACTACCCTTACTGGAAGAACAAGATGCGTATGCACCTTGAAGCTATTGACAATGATCTCTGGTATGTTGTGGAAAATGGTGTGCCCTCTGTCACTCCCACTGTTACAGCTGCAGATGTGAAGAGATTCAAGCAACTCGACTCTCAAGCGAAGAATATCATATGTGGACATCTGAGCAAAGGTCAGTATGGCAGAGTGAGTGCTTTGGAGTCTGCTAAGCTTATCTAGGATAGGCTGTCCAAAGTCAATGAAAGTGTCTCCACTCAACGTGACTCTCATGTTGATGTTCTTCGCAATCTCTTCAACCGCTTCAAGAGACTTGACAATGAAAATGTTCAGCAAACTTTTGATCACCTCACTGATATCTCCAATGAACTTCAAGCACTGGGTGTCACTGATATCACTGACCATGAAGTGGTGAAGAAACTGCTAAGATCTCTCGATTCCTCATTTGATACTTTGGCTTTGATGATTCAAGAACATGGAGATTCCAAAGCACTTGATCCTGCTGATATTCTTGAGAGACTCAATACTCATGAATTCCAACAAGCTGAAAAAAGAGACCTCTACGGGCCAAGCTATGGAAGATCTTGTGCTCTGAAGGCAAAAGCAATTTCCTCATCTGAAGAAGAAGATTCTAACAGCAGCCTTGGTGATCCTGAAGAACTAAGTCAGGAACTAGCAATGCTTGTGAGGAAATTCCAGAAGTTCTCAAGAAGAGGTGGATTTGGAAAGTAATCAAAAAGTGGCTTTAGGAAATCAGATTCCTCAGAAGATTACAAGAAAAGAACCTGTCATCGTTGCAAGAAGCCTGGTCACTTTATCTCTGACTGTCCTCTCTAGGAAAAAGATGCAAAGAAGAAGAAGAAATACAAGGATGATAGTTCTGATGACTCGAAGAAAAAGAAGAAATCTTCAAAGTCCTCATCTACAAAGTCCTCAAAGCACAAGAAGAATGGTTCCAGAAAATCTCGAGCATTCATCGGCAAGGAAATGGATTCTGAGGAAGAATATGAAGAATATGAAGAAGAGGAAGAATCTGTGGAGGAATCAGAATCTGGTGTCGCTAGCCTTGCTCTTGCTACCACTTTCGTCAGCAAGTCCATCTTCAATGATGAAGAATATGACTTTTCCAACGACTCTGACGTCAGCAATGATGACTATGCTCCCACCTATTGCTTGATGGCAAAAGGATCAAAGGTACACAAACATGATTCCTCTTTTGAATCAAGTGAAGGTGAATCTGATGAATATGTGAAACCTAGATATGCTAAACTTGTTAAGCTTGCCACCAAGCAACCAAGTGCACTTGAAAAGCTTCAGAAAATGCTAGACAAAAGCGATGATCTATTGAACCATGAATTAGATCGGACTCAAACTCTGTCTGACGATATCAAAAGTCTTTAGACAAAGTATGATAACCTTCAAAGTTGTCATAACGACCTCTTAGCCGATCATGAGAAGCTTTCTTATGAATTTCTTCAAAGAAAGCAAGATCTTGAGAAACTAAGGGTGTCACATGAGGATCTCCAAAGGGAAAACGATTCCTTACTGGCTCAACAGATCAGTACCGCTCAGGAAGAATTTGTCCCACCTTTTTTGAAATGCATCGAATGTGAAACTGCTAATTCTTCACCTGAATGTTCAAATGCTTCTATTGCTGCAAATTCTTCAACTATCCCCGTGGTCACAAATTCCTCATCTAAAGATACCACAAGTATCACTGATGACAATGCAGGGTTGAAGGAATTGTATGTGACAGACATGTACAAAAGTCTCAAAGGGCATCAAACCCTCTGCGATGTCCTCAAAAAGCAGATCCTGAACAGGAACCCTAGGAAAGAGGGTATTGCCTTTGTGAGGAAACTCAATGCTGATGGATCCTACTGGACACTTGAGCAGTACCCCAAAACCTCATGGGTTGCTGCGAAAGGACCTCCTGTAGATCCATCCACTTTATCTGGCTTTACTTGTGAAACTTCATATTCCTCTGATGAGTCACTTGACTCCAACTACAAATTCTTCAAAAATCAGAAAGGTGAACTATTTGCTAGATATGTTGGAACTAACTGCAAGAATGACTCTCCTATGAAGAAAATTTGGGTTCCCAAGAACTACCTACAAAATCTTCAAGTGAATGTCCTCACGACACCACTCATGAAGAATAGGAACCCCAGATCAAATTCCTCATATGGACCAAAGTCCTCACTTGGACCAAATTCCTCAAATGATCAAAACCATCATTCTCGTACTAATGCCTCTATTTCGCAGGGAAAACCTAAGACTTATGAATATGTGTATTATTCTTCAAACCATTATGTTCATAAGTCCTCAAAGAATCTCTCTGCCTATTCATTTCAGTACTCTAACCCTCGCCCTGTGAAACGGAGCGCACTTGCTTCTATGCCTCCCTTCTCATATGGTGCTTGCAAAATGATGAACTCTTTGCCACCCCTCCAGATGTGGGTGGTGAAGAAATCAAACTGACATCTTATGTAGGGTTAGGTCTCCAGATGAAATTGAACATCTGATGAATTTGCTGGAGACCTCAGGAAATGCTTGAAAGGACGCAAGCTAACTATGCAGAAATGAATTCCTCATTTCTCACGTCCTCATACTACTTGCTTACTACCTTGTGTGATGAAATTCTGTCTCATGAAATTGATGTCATATTCTTCACTTTGAAGCATATGAGTTTGTAAGTTGTACTAATTCATCTGCAAGATGATACTCCAAAAGCTACTGAGTGGGTCCTCGATAGTGATGCACAAACCACATGACTGGTGACAAGAATCTACTGACGAATTTTCCACTCACTCCATCTCCTCTGAAGCATATCACCTACGCAGACAAAGGAAAAAAGCAAGGTATTGGGACTTGGTAAGGTTGCTATCTCAAAGGACCGAACCATGGATAAGGTGATACTTGTCGAATCCCTTGGGTTCAGCCTTATGTATGTCTCAATGCTTTGTGATCTTGATATGATTGTCTTATTTGGAAAATATCATCGTGTTGTCATCATGGAATCTGACAATTCCAAAGTCTTTGAAGGCTTTAGGAGAGGAAACTTGTATATTGTTGATTTCTCTACAGGTCCTCAGCCTGCCACATGCTTACTTGCAAAGTCCTCAGAAGGCTGGTTGTGGCATCGACGACTTGGACATGCGGGCATGAGGAACTTGCACACGCTCGTGGAGAAAAAGCACATCATTGGCATCGAGGGCGTCAAATTCCTCAAGGACCACCTTGTGGCGCATGTGAATCTGGGAAGATGACCAGATCCAAGCATCCCTCGAAGACAATCATGACCACTACTCGACCCTTTGAATTGCTTCATATGGATCTCTTTGGCCCCACTCATTACTCCGTACTAACAAATTCTTCAAGTTTGTATGGCTTTGTCATTGTTGGTGATTACTCTCGTTACACTTGGGTGCATATTATTCTGTACAAAAATGAAGTGCAGGATGTCTTCAGACGATTTGCTTCAAGGGCCTCCACCAACTTCGGCGTCAAGATCAAGCATATTAGGAGTGATAATGGGACTGAGTTCAAGAACACTAATATTGATGAATATCTTGATGAACTTGGTATTACTCATGAGTTATCTGCCCCTTATACTCCTCAGCAGAATGGCATCGTGGACCGCAAAAACAGGACACTTGTTGAGATGGCTCGCACCATGCTTCATGAGTACAAGACTCCTTGTCGCTTCTGGCCTGAAGCAATTGTTACTACATGCCACATCATCAATAGGGTATATCCTAACAAATTCTTCAAGAAGACTTCATATGAACTTATGACTGGCAAGAAACCCAATATGAGTTATCTCAAAGTCTTTAGTGCAAAATGCTGGATCAGAGATCCTCACCATAGTTCTAAGTTTGCACCGAAAGCACATGAATGTTTTATGCTTGGTTACGGAAATGACTCGCACACCTACAAAGTCTACAACACCTACCATCACAAGGTTGTTGAAACTGTAGATGTGCGGTTCGATGAAACTGATGGCTCGCAAAGAGAGCACCTGCCTTCTATGTTAGATGAAGAGTCCCCTAAAGAATCCATTAAGCTGAAGGCAGCTGAAGATATCATACCCACTGAGGAAGTCATTCCAACAAATAAAGACTTTCATGCTGATACACCTGAAGAAAATGAGGCTGAGGAAAATCCTCAACCACGTCAACCTGCTCATCCTAGAGTTGCAAATGAAGTGCAGATTGACAAAATCATCGACGACATCAATGCACTAGGTCCTCTCACATGCTCAAAAGCTTCACATTTAACTAACTTTTGTGGGCACTTTGCCTTTTTTTCTATCATAGAGCCCACCAAAGTTGATGAAGCATTCAAGGAGCCTGAGTGGATTCAAGCTATGCAAGAGGAATTGCATCAATTCAAGCTCAACAATGTGTGGGAACTTGTCAAGCGGCCAGATACTCGCAAGCATAACATCATAGGTACCAAGTGGATCTACCGTAACAAGCAAGATGAAAATGGCCTTGTGGTGAGGAATAAGGCTCGTCTTGTAGCTCAAGGCTACACACAGGTTGAAGGAATTGACTTTGATGAAACTTTTGCACCTGTTGCTAGACTTGAAGCTATTCGCATATTGCTTGCTTATGCTAACCATCATAATATCATATTATATCAAATGGATGTGAAAAGTGCATTCCTCCATGGTAAGCTTGAGGAAGAAGTATATGTTGCTCAAGCCCCAGGCTTTGAAGACCCTAAGCATCCTGACAAAGTCTTCGGACTCAACAAGGCCCTCTATGGCCTCAAGCAGGCCCCTCGGGTCTGGTATGACACTCTGAAGGAGTTCCTCATGAAGAAAGGCTTCAAACCCGGTTCACTCGACCCCACTCTTTTCACAAAATCCTATGACAATGAACTGTTCATATGCCAAATATATGTAGATGATATTATCTTTGGATGTACTGACAAACCTTACAGTGATGAATTTGCCTATATGATGAGTGAAGAATATCAAATGTCTATGATAGGAGAGTTGAAATTCTTCTTAGGTCTTCAAATTCGTCAGCAAGACAACGCCATCTAAATCTCACAAGAGAAATACCTCAAAGATGTTATGAGGAAATTCGACATGCAAGATTGCAAAGGCGTCAAAACACCAATGCCTTCAAAAGGACACCTCTGCACTGATGAAAATGGTAAAGATTTCGATCAGAAGGTATACCGCTCCATGATTGGCTCTTTATTGTATGTATGTGCATCTAGGCCTGATATTATGCTAAGTGTTTGTATGTGTGCCCAATTCCAAGCAACACCGAAGGAATCACACCCTAAGGTTGTGAAACATATTCTTCGATACTTAACTCACACACCAACACTTGGATTATGGTATCCCAAGGGCTCAAATATTCACCTTGTCGGATACTGTGATGCTGACTATGCTGGAGATCATGTCGATCGCAAGTCAACCTCACACACATGTCATTTCCTCGGACGATCCTTAGTCTGTTGGTCCTCGAAGAAGCAAAACTCCTTCTCACTCTCTACTGCTGAAGCTGAGTACATTGCTGCTGGCTCATGTTGTGCTCAGTTACTATGGATGAAGCAAACCCTCAAGGACTACGACATCAAGTTGAAGAATGTGCCACTCTACTGCGGCAACGAGAGTGCCATCAAGATTGCATACAACCCAGTTCAGCACTCCAAGACCAAGCACATCCAGATTCGTCATCACTTTCTTTGAGATCATCTACTCAAGGGCAACATCTCCATCGACCACATCCCCACTGAAGAACAACCGGCTGATATCTTCACCAAGCCCTTGGATGAAAAGAGATTTTGGAAGTTGCGGTGTGAGCTAAATATCTTAGAATCTTCAAATGTTCATTGAAAAAGAACACACATCCTAACACTTATGCAAAAATTGATGACTTAGATGTGCAACACACGAAGTAACATTTTTCTTCAATCAATGAAGAATAACCCTCTAAGTGTGAAGAAATTAACGAAGAATTTGATTCTCAGAACCCTACGACAATTGTACGCGGTGTCTGAAATCATCATTCTTATACGATGAGTCACGCCACCAGAAATTCTTCAAAATTGAGTTTTTCATCATTTTTGCAAATTCTTCAAAATATCAAATTCCTCAAATTTGCAAATTCCTCAAAATTTTAAATTCCTCAACTTTTCAAATTCTTCAAACTTTGAAACTCATGTTCTTCATTGACTATACATACATACATATATATATATATATATATATATATATATATATATGAGTTTTCAATGTCCTCAACACCATTCACTTATTGCTAATTCTTCAAGTTGATTTTCATCTAAGTGAATGTGATCGGACCCTTTCCACGTCTATGCTAAACTCAACCCAGTCTATTCACAAATTCTTCATATGCGTTCTACTTTGAAACTCGTTCAAAGTATTCACTGTGTCCTTGACAACTGAATAATTTGCAAACGGAAACCTTGAACTTTTCACTATCAAAATTTTCAGCGGTTCCCGCTCAAATGGTTCCGATTCCCGCACCTGGATAACCCACGACCCCCCACTATCGCCACCTCTAAGTACTTGGGTGACACCTGTCGCGTGGAGAGCAAGGGTCAGGGGCCATATTGTCTAATATTGACCCTTCAACTATGCTCGGTTACTCCTCATCTCTACCCTCTCCTGAGCTCCAACCTAGCGCCGTTGTTGAAGTCATCATCGCCGGTGAGGAAGAGCTTCACTGCCTCGACCTCATCGTCACTGTACTCACATCGGCCGTTGAAATCTTCATCCCGCCGCCGCTATAGTTGTCTCCCTCTGCCAAGCTAGGGCGTGGGAGATCTGAACGGACGAACTTCCTAATCTCATCTCTGAGTTCGTCGTGTTCTTCACCAGGGTAAATAAAATTTATTTTTACTGCCCTTGTTTGATCTTCAAATGCTCTTCATATTCCTCAAAAGGTGTTTATTCTTCATGAACCTTATTCTAGAGCACCTTGTATCTTCTCATACTTGATGATTTTCCCTAAGTAATGATTTTCTTCAAGATTCCTCAATTGTGTGAATCTGCACAACTCTAGAACCTAAGACAAAGAACACTTATTGAAATTCCTCAAGACACTCACGGTCAAATTCCTCACACCTATTTTATTCAAAAATTTCTAAGAACGCATATGACCTCTTCAAATTCCTCGCACCTATACTCTGTTCACAGGTACAACATGGCCGCTGATGAATCACTAGGTTCTCATCAACTTAACTCATTTGCAGCGCTTCTTGAATAAAAATTGTGTACCTCTTCAGAGTCCTCAAGAGTTCATATTCCTCAAGTGAAGAAAATGGCTGACGGAAAGAAACCTCAGAAAGGAGGAAACAAGCCAGACGTACACACTGCCTTTGAGATTCCAGATGATGTGTATGAGGAATACTGCACACCTGATGAATAAACACATGGCAAATAGATGACCAAGCAGAGAAAGATTCGTCTACAAAAGATTGAGAGGAGATGGGCAAAGGAATGGAATGAATATCGTTATGTAACCCCAAAGTACATGATGAAATTTGAAGTGAAACCTCCTTGCAGCAGGCCTCCCCTTGCTCCAAATGAGATTGCTGATCCCACTAGCCTCAAGATTGGTGAGGACTTTCCTCATCTGTGGGAGAAGCAGCAAGCCAAGCTGGCAAGCAAAACCAAAGAGGCAGTGAAGAAATTCAATGAAGATTCTGCTGCCGCTGCCTCCGCCGGAGCCTCTGCAAGTGCTCCCAAGAAAATCATGATGAAGAAATCTGCTTTGAAGACAAGTTCTTCAACATCAAAATCTTCACAACATATTCCTCAAGGTCAAAGGCCTCGGCCTACAAAGTTCTTAGCTCCAGAACGGTTGCTGCTCGGTCTTCTGCGGTAGCTACAAAGTCCTCAACCCAGTGCATCTGGCAACATGCAAGAGGACTGAGGGTTTCTCCAGAGTTCCAAAGATTACAGCAAGCCCCTCCAACACTGCAAAGTCTTCAACCAACCCTTTTGCGTTGAAGCTGAAGAAAACTGCTCGACGAGGTCAAACACCAAGTCCTCACTCAAGCAAGGTTGTGGTGACCATACCCTCAGGTTCTGAGGATGATGATGATGATGAAGTTGATGATGAGGAATTGGAATAAATCATCAGGCAAAGTCAGCAAAGGGCTGCTATAGCAAAGGGCAGTTCTATTCCTCTCATGCTGGATCCCAAGATGATCCTCAACTTCATCGACATTTGTCATGAAGACCCAAACACCCCACTTTCTTCACTAAATCTGCCTCTTGGAGTGGATCATGTCCTCACCCACTTCACCTCTGAAGAAAAATGGAAGAGAGAGCAAGCTCTGAGAGCTAAGAGGAACAGGGCTCGGAAAGAAAAGTTTTTGCAAGACAATGTGATGAACTTGACCCCAAAATAGCTCGTCACAGTTCAGTCTGAAATTCGTACTCTCTCTGAGGCTCAAGAGAAGTATGGTGCAGAATGGAAGGGCACCAAGGTCAGATTCGTTAGGGCTGCTCAAGCTGCAGTAAAGGATCACAACACCAGGGTTACAGCCCGATAGCAACCACAAAATCCTCAGTCTGATAAAATTCCTCAGACTGCTGATGAAAATGCTTCTACACCAGAAGCAACTGCCAGTGCTGCTGAGGAAACTCACACCACTGATGATCATGCCAGGATAGCCTCCATTGTTGTGCCTAAAGAAACTGAAAGGCCAGCTGATATTCCTGTTGCGCCTAAAGAAGCTGATAGGCCAGCTGAAGATTCTGCTGCGCGTGAAGAAACTGAACCCACTAGGGCGGCTGCATGAGTCGTTCCTGAAGAAAGTGTCACTGCTGAGGAAAAGACCCTCAAAAGAAAAGCATCAAATTCAGAAGCCCCGGCTTTGAAGAAGTTGAAGACTATGCCAAGTTCCTCAACTGGACCAATTGATGCAACACCAATTTCCTCAGCACCTGCCTACGAAATTGTGCCATTCGGGGTGGAATATGTCATCCCAGAGGAAGATGAAAATCATTCTGCCGCTTCAACAGAGCAGATTGATGAGGAAATAGTTGTTGAAGACATTGCTTCAACCCCGAAGGTATCATTGCCCCAGCTTCAGTTCATTGCCGAGGAAGCTGGAGTTGAAGAAATTGATGAGGAAGTTGACATTGGTGACACTACTTCAGTCATCAATGATGAATATTGGGAATCTGCACACCCAAATTCACCAATGACAACTCCTCTGACGCATATTCCTTAGTCGCCTGCTCCGACTGAAGAAATTCCTGAAGAATCTGCCAATCTGAACATTCAAGTCTGTGAAGAAATTCCAGCTGCAATAGCTGATGATCTTGATGCTCCCATTGTAGCTGAGGAACCTGTCCTTCAAATTACCCAGTCTGAAGTTCCTCTCACGCCAACAGAGATCAAAGGGCGCATCAAAACAAATCTTCAACCAAAGCCAAAACTGCCATTCAAAGGCACAATTCGTCCCAAATTCCTCAAGAACAATTTCTTCAATGATCACATGTTCTTCATAGGTCCAAACCCCTATGACTCTACCAGGGCTGGACTCAACATATCTGGACTGCAACACAGCTCAACTACTATGCATTAGTTCTGTATGAGAAGAAGAAAGCCTTCAAGCATCATCAAATTCCTCGTGCTGACATGCAAACTCTTCCATCATTCACACCGGTGCTCCAAGTTCTTCATGATGCAGGCATTCTACCATTCTGTGTCGACATCTGCGACTGGAATGAAGAACTCATTCTTAAGTTCTATGCTACATTGCATATCAGCGGAAATGCTTCTGACGTCAACTCCTGGATATTGGACTAGATGAAAGGAACGACACACTTCACCGCTCAAGCCTCTGAACTGTTTTAGTGTGTCCCAGTCCCAATTCCCTCAGATGAAGCTCGCAAACTATTTGCTGAGCCTGCACTTCCAAATCAGCTGATGCAAGTGATGATGAAGACATTGCCTCCTGGAAAGCCTCAACGTACAACCTTCCTTGTGAAGGATCTGCTATATGTGCCCAACACTGTCTACAGAATACTCACAAATACGTTGTGTCCTCAGAAAGGTCACAATTCTGAAGAAGAAGAAGTGAAGGAGTCATGAAGAATATGCTTTTCAACATCATACATGGAATTCCCAACGACTTGAATGACTTCTTTATGAGGACATTGTCCAGTGTTGTCTTAGCTCCATTCGAACAGAAACCCTATGCACCATGGATCATGAAATTCATTAGGGCAAAGTCCTCAATTCCCTTCAAGGCTGATTTTCAGAACCACTTTGGCTTCCTACCTCCGATTGAAGTCATCAAGAACACAATTGCCTCAGCTGAAGGAAAAGGCAAGTCTGTCATTGATGAAGGCACTCATCCATTGGATGGACAGTTTCGCAAAGCCGCTTCCTTCTCCACCAATGATGACACTGCCACTCAAGACTCAGATGCAAAGGCCTCAGCTCACAAACCTCAAGAGTTTGCCCCTCGTGTGATGACTGATCGCGAGCTTCTAATAAGTCTTCATCAGAAGGTCGATCGCAATCACAAGTGGGTAAGGCGTCAACTTGGATACATTGTGCAGAACATGACTGTGATGCAGAACACTGTGAAGAGGAATCACTACTACGTGCATCAAAATCTCAACCGCACTTAGGCTGTACCGTCTCACCTCATGTCTTTTGAAGAACTGGATGAGCTGGATCTTGAGGAACATCCTAACTGGGCTCGTCGTCCTCAGAAGAAATTCAAGAAAGTTCAAGTTTCTCTGATGGTCACAAGTTCATATTCTTCATCTCGATAGCGCGATGAGGATGAAGACATTGACGACACTGCCGCAGGCCCTGCATCGACAACCGACCCCGACAACGCTAGCGCTCCTTCCTCACCAACATGTTGAAGTTCTTCAAAGGGGCATTAGTCCTAATTTTTCCTTCCCTTTTGGTCTTCGATGACAAAGGGGGAGAAAATTTGAGTTAGTCTTCAAGCGGGTCTTTATATATGGGCTTTTTTTTGTTTAATTTATAACTCTCGCTCTGTTAAAACTTTTGATGGTTGAGTTGTAAACTTAAGTCCGATGGTGGTCTGACACTTTTGAACTATTTCCTTGCATGTTCATTTCCTCAAGTACCTTAATGCATACATGCTGAATTTCGTCAGACACCATTTTCCTCACGCATTTCAAATTCTTCATATCATATATTCAAATGCGTGTATGAATTACAAGATATAGGGGGAGTTCTCCATGTTTTAAACCTGCCATGTGCATTTGCAGTCCAAAGCAAATTCCTCAAATGTGCACATCTTCAGGGGGAGTTCTTCTATATCTTGCAATCAAATTCCTCAAACTATGTACTTTCACTTCATATGTTTATCCCCATGGAAAACTTAACCTATTTGTCATCAATCACCAAAAAGGGGGAGATTGTTAGTGCATCTAGTGCCCCTTAGTGATTTTGGTGTATTGAAGACTTATAGGTTAAGGTACTAATGTGTTTGTGAGTGTACACAGGCTCTATAAGTCGATGAGGAGTTTGATATATTCTGAGATTATCGACCCCTATAAATGTATGTCTTCAACTGAAGACTTTGCTGAAGACTTTATGAAGACTTTGGTGAAGACTTTGTGAAGACTTTGAAAATGAAGGAGTTGGTGTGACCTTGAAGATATGAATGAGGATTATGAACCATGAAGACTTTTTTTTTGAAGTTTCATTTCCTTTCTTTGAGTCATAGGAAACACCGTACTGTTAAAGGGGGTCGTGGTAATACTTAGGAAAATTTCCAAAATCCTCAACCTATACAATCCTTCGAGTGAAGCCTTTGGAAATCTCTTACGGTTCTGTCAAGTTCTTCGGTGACAAAGATGAAGTTCTTCTGGTCTCTGAGGAAATTGATCCGACTGAGGAGTTAGGATTTCACTAGTGCGAATTGCCTACAAGTGAGGAACATGATATGTTTAAGGACTTTCATAGTTCGAAAATCCGACCATTGCTGTGCTTAGCGCCAGCTGTGCCCAATCACAAATATCCACATAACGGTCATATCATTGGGGGCATTTATGTCATATCATGTAAGGTTGCACCCTGGCTATAAATAGCCAACCCCCACAACCACTAGTTGGTTGGCTTCCCCGAGAGAGAACTGATACTTGTCAATTGAGAGCAACCCATCCTCAGAGGACTTTGAGAGAAAATCATCAGTGGGGAAAAGACCACAACCAAACCACAAAACCCAAAGTGATTGAGCATCACTGAAGAAATTCCTGTGTGGAACCGACGCTTGTTACCTTTGAGGACTGTGCATCCTCCAGCCGGTTAGGCGTCATGGTCTAGTGCTCCTGCAGTCAATTGGGGATCACGAAGTGACCTTGGTCTAGAGCATCCAACAGTAAATTGTGGATCGCCGGGTGACCTGTATGTGAGGGTTTTGGAAGTCTACCCTAAAGACTTACCACGAGTGTTGGGCGAGGACTGTGTGACCTTAGCTCAAGGAGAATATAGTAAGGACTGTGTGTCCTCTGGTTTAAATATCAGGCCGCTCCAAACCAGACGTACGATTGTCACAGCAGTTGGAACTGGGTCATCAAACCATTGTCTTCATCGAGCTACCTGGTTCTATTTCCTCAACCTCCTTATTCCTCATAAACCTGATGATGAAATTGATTGTTACTGTTTGAAGAATTTGACTGAAGACTTTCACAAATTCCTCATCTCAAATTCTTCAAGTTACCTTGTTCATCACTACTTATCCTGTATCACGCTACTCACTATCTGTGCATGTTTCATTTCATCATGATGACTAAGTTGTTACTATGTTCCTCATGCACTTGAGTACTTATTCCGCTGCTAGTTATTCCTCAAAGTTGAAATTCCTCAAGTGATGAATAGTTAAGAATTGCCTATTCACCCCCCTCTAGTCGATATAACGCACTTTCACCTTTTAACGTTTTATGGTTATGATGTATGGTTTATGATGTCTTTAATGTTTTGCATTCCTTATAACTCCCTTGTGGCTATTGAAACTGAAAGTTGTGACTCATCGGCTTCAGCCCCCATGTAGATACTACGCGGGGTGTCTCTACCTATGCACTGTGACCCTTAGCCAAGCTATTAGTTCCCGAAGGCGGTAGTGTGCGGCGGACCAGGCAATCAGACCATAATGCCTTATTGCTTTCACTTAGCCGTAGGAGCGCGAAAAAGGAATGCGGGGGCTGATGACTAGCCCCAAGTGATTTTGTGATGTTCGGGTGAACGATGGCTAAAGCCTGATATCACATGGTTTGTATGAATACCAAACCCATTATATGACACAGAATAACCTCTAACTAGGTTTTTAGTATAACACTTAAGCTCGGATTCACAAACTGGTGATCGCATACTATGACAGCCAGTTTTCGGCTTTCTCCCCTCAGGTGCTTGACCAGGCTAGCTGGAAGCACAATCGCAGTGGTTCTCCCTTTGCCCTTTTAGCCGTATGAGCAGAACGTAAAGGGGCAAGCACAGGAGCCGGGCAACCCAACTATTGACCCAAGACATAGTTCGAAACCAATGCATATAAAGTGAATTCCAAGACGCTGAACGCATAATCAATTGTGCATAGGGAGATTTTTTTAAATTCGAGCCCCCGGTCTATTAGCTAGTTGCATCATACTATGTACCAAACAGTTTTGCAAGAAGAGGGTGAAAATAGAATATGTGCCAAAAAGGTCAACGAATCGACCATGTATAATGGTTTTATATTTTGCTCAACAACTCTTACTGCTCGAATTGCTGAGGCAACTGTTTATAGGTATTTGAAAATGAAATATAAATTTTACAGGAGTGGTTGTACCAGGGATCTTCGATGGGTGACCTGACATCCTCGATGTGCCCTGTTGCTTGTCCTCTCCTGCACCTCCTAGGGAGTTGTGTACCTCAATGGGTGGTACTATTTGGCAAACGGACCTTGCAAACAAAATCTTGAGAAGTCGTCGAAGTGTGTATGAGCTTTACGCCTTTAGCAGGCCCTTGATGGTACCTGCAGTGTGTCTGAAGACATTTGATGGTAGTAGTTCGATCTAGCCGAATACGTACACTTTGATAGTTTTCCCCACCGTCGCACATAGAATCTTGAGCGCGAAGTTGTGCCTCCTCGACATGTGCTTTGCTGGTCCTAGGGCTGTGCGATGTGGGGCGACTCCCTATTTATCGGGAGAAGAAGGTTCCGGGGGTTCGGGCTGAAACCGAGCTCGCTTCTCAACCTTACGTGCCTTTACGGCAGATGTCGGCGTTTGCCGACCATCATTGTGATGGAATTCGGCTGCCAGGGCCAACTTATGTTCCTCAGTTTAGAGGGAGCGCTCTGTGTTGCCGTTGACAGTAATGACCCCCTTGGGGCCGGGCGTCTTGAGCTTGAGGTATGCATAGTGTGGGACAACATTAAAGCGAGCGAATGATGTACGGCCTAGCAGGGCATGATAGCCGCTATGGAAAGGTACAATGTCGAAGATCAAGTCTTCACTTCGAAAGTTATCAGGCGAACCGAACACTACTTCCAGGCTTACAGAGACCGTGCACCGGGCTTCAACGCTTGGAATCACTCCTTTAAAGGTAGTGTTGCTGGGTTTGATCCTTGATGGATCTATACCCATCTTTTTCACCGTGTCTGAGTAAATCAGATTATAGCTACTTCTTCTGTCCATTAGGATTTTAGTGAGGTGATACCCGTGTATGATGGGGTCTAGGACAAGGGCGACCGAACCCCCATGATGGATACTGGTCGGGTGGTCACATCGATCGAAGGTGATCGGGTATGCCGACCATGGGTTATACTTCGGGGCTACAGTCTCTACGGCGTAGACTTCCCGAAGGGCGCGCTTCCTCTCCTTCTTAGGTATATGGGTGGCGTATATCATATTTACTGTTTTCACCTCCGGGGTAACTTCTTTTGTCCGCCACCGGTCGGACCCTAAGGCTCATCCTTGTCCTTGATGCATGGGCTTTTGCCTTGATCCTCGGATATGAGTTTGCCGGCCTGTTTGAATACCCGGTTGGTGTGGTTGGCGGGCTTCTCTTGAGTGCGATGGATCTGGCAAGGCCTCTCCATGATCTTGTCCAGCGGGGTGGGTCCGTCATGATTGCCTTTAGGAGGCTTCTTCTGCTGCCCGGGTTAGGAATTGCGAAAGCTGGCGTTCACGGCCATGTCATCGGCATCACTGCTGTGCCGACCCTTATTCTTGTTGCGCTTTGGTTTCCCGTTTCCGTCCTGACCTTCAGAGGTTCCAAGGTGTTTGTGGTTGTGGCTTCATCTTGCTAGCCAGTTATCCTCGCCCACGCAAAAGCGAGTCATGAGTGATGTAAGGGAGGACATTGTCCTAGGTTTATCTTGGCCGAGCTGGCAAGCCAACCATTCATCCCGAATGTTGTGCCTAAAAGAGGCTATTGCCTCGGCGTCCGGGCAGTCAGCAATCTGGTTTTTCTTGGTCATGAATCAATTCAAGAATTGTCGTGTAGACTCTCCTCGCTTCTGTACGACGTTTCTTAGGTCGGAGGAGTCTGGCGGCCGAACGTAGGTGCCCTAGAAGTTAGATCGGAATGCATCCTCTAGATCCTCCCAGCACCCAATGGAGTTTTTGAGGAGGTTGTTTAACCAGTGCCGAGCTGGCCCCTTAAGTTTTAGGGGTAGATACTTGATAGCGTGGAGATCATCCCCTCGCACCATGTGGATCTGGAGGAGGAAATCCTCAATCCATACAGTTGGGTCAGTTGTCCCATCGTACTACTCTATGTTCATGGGTTTAAACCCCTCCGGGAACTGTTCCTGCATCACCTTGTCCGTGAAACATAGTGGGTGGGCAGCACCTCTGGCCCGAGCTATGTCGCGCCGGTAATCGACATCTGTTCTAGCCCGGTTTCGTTCCCGACCTCTGTTGTTGAGGTCGAGCCAAGGCCGGTACCCATCCCGTCTATCGGGTGAGTACCCTCTGGATCTGTAGATGGATCTCGTACGACCTTCTCTGTAGTCCATGTCACGTTGCAGGTCGAACCTGTCATCGGGCCCTATTGGCTCTTTTCCCCGTCTTCGGGGTATCGTTGGCCTATAATTGGTGTCGTCAGCCGCCCTGTCTCATCCTCGAGGAGGGCGGTCTGGCTTGTCGTATGGGGTATGTTTGGGAGACGACGTGGGTAAGCTCATCATTGAATTGTGGCAGTAGCCTTCTACGTGGATAAGTTTTAGGTTGGTCCAATGGACCGGTACCGTATCCTTCCTCAGCTGAGAGGACTCTCGTCCATCGACCATTGAGGTTGTCCTGTTCGGCTTTAAGCTCTCGTTCTTTTGCTTTCAAACTGCGGGCCGTGGCTATAAGCTGTTGCCTGAACAATTCCTGATCTTCAAGGTTATCGGGTATGGTGAAGTCATCGGCTTTCGGGATGTCCTCCTCCTCAATAGGGGGCAGGTAATTGTCGTCCTCCAAATCGTTTTGATCATCGGGGTTGCGCTGATCTTTTGGCCTCTCGTGACACTCTAGTGGGTGTTTGGGGATATCAGGATCGCTGAGGTCTTCTGGGGTATCTCCGTCCCCGGTGCCGACGATAGCTTTTCTTCCCTTTTTCCTTTTGATCGTTTATGCGGCATTTGGTGCCTTGATGGCGCTTCACCCGATTTTTCGCCATCGTTTTTAGGTGTGTGCTCGCCGTTAGCGGATGGAGTGTCCACCATGTAGATGTCATACATAGAGGTAACAGCCCATCACCCGGTGTTAACGGGGGCGGGAGCGCAATCTTCCTCATCCATGAATTCTGCCTCCTCGGAGGCATAGTCCAACATGTTGGTTAAATCCTCGATAGTGGCTATCAACATGGTGGTGTGAGGGACGAAAATTTTGCCTAGACCCTCCTTGAGACAGATCTGAGCATGGATCGGGGTTGGGTCATCGGTAATCTTCATCGACGAGATCTGATCTAGGGCCTCGTTGAGTATCGAGAACTCGATCAGGTCAATCTGCTCGTAGCTTTCGGAGTTAACCTCCGATGTGTCCGTGCGTAGGGAGTGTTCAGCCGGAACAGGTGTCTGGATGTCTGGCTCTATTGATGGATCCGAACTAATAGTCTGGTCATCGCCGAGGTATACCTCGTGGGCGGGACCGATAGAGGAATCCGAGGTTAAAGCCTCGGGGTCTTCGGGCGTGGCAGGCGAGACTGCGAGCCCGGTTAGTGATAGATCGCCCCGAGAGTCTATGGAGAACTCTAGGTTCCCAAATCTGACCTCTTGGTTAGGGGTGAAGCTTCCGACCTGGCCTAGATGGCCGGTCGGGTTAGCGTGCAGCACAATGTTGCCGAAAGCGAAGATATGTCCGGGGACAAAAGTGTCAATGTTGCGTACTTCTTCGTTGATGACAACACGAGCCATCGATTCCTTTGGTGATCACAGCGGAACTCTCAATGAAAGCACCAATGTCGGTTTCAAAACCGACAGATCTTGGGTAGGGGGTCCTGAGCTGTGAGACTAGGATCAATGGTAACATGGGACGAAGGAGACGGTGTTTACCCAGGTTCGGGCCCTCCTATATATGGAGGTAAAACCCTACGTCATGCTTGATTTATATTGATGATATGAAGGTTATAGAGTTGATCTACCTCGAGAACGAGTAGTTAAACCCTAGATGAGTCATTCCCACTACAACCTAAAACCCTCTGGCTTATATAGACACTGAGGGTACCTAGGGTTTACACATGGTTGGTTACACATCGAAGGGATAAACATGCCTATTTACTACTCCAAACATGAAGTACACACCACGATTCCCAAAGCTTCCTTCCTGGAGACAGGGCCTTTGATCAATCCAATGCTTGGTAAACGACCCATATAGTCCGGCCCATGAGAAACAGGTCGGCCACCCGAGGACCCCTTAAACCAGGACTCCCTCAACGGCACCTGTGGATGTGGGTAGCCATGGAAAGTGTTTGAATGGTGGAGGGGGAGTAATTTTCCTTAATTCTATTCGGGAACCACCATTAACGTATTTAGCATGGAAGATATTGAAATTCTTTATTATGACGTTGACATGAAAGGCACACCACCCAAAACGTATTCATCTCTATTTTAATCAATGAACTATGGCACCTCTCCAAATCACCGCTTCCCTTTGCAAAGGGACATTCTATTTAGTTTTATGCTATTTACTTTCATGTTATTTATTTTTCATGTTGAGTCAACTTCTTATTTCAACCTCAATATCTACTTGGCAAGCATCATGTGGCGGGGAAAGATCCAGGTATATATATCCAGTAAAATATATTTGATCATCAATTATTATTGTTGACAATTATCTTTATGATAAGTTGGGAGGGCGAAACACTAAGCCCCTATCTAAAAGCACATATGCTCCCTTGGTGCTTTTGATAATTCATGACAAAATACTTTGTCTCTTGGACTAATAGCTCTACCTAGTTTATTTCGGGTTTAGTCCACAAAGAGGATTGGCTAAAGATTGTGAGGAGAATCTTTCCCGAGAAGAAGAAGAAGGGAAGGAATAGGATTGTCCATGCTTCAAGATTGAGGACTCTACATTTTACATTTTGTGAGAAATCACTTTTGAGTCCATAGGAAAGCCAATACCATTAAAAGGGGATAAGGAATTATGATGATCTGGATGCTCAAGTGCTTAGAGATTAGCCACCAAAAATAATCACCCACTTTCCCATGAAAATCTTCTGTCGAAAGCCAAAAGTCAAGATTTGTCTACACCAATATTTTCCATTTGGATCCACCGAGTTTTATCCTAGACAGAAGCCCAGCCAAACCATTACATCTCGGTACTACCAAGTTTTCATTCGGGGCAACCGAAAAACCGGTGACCAACTTTCTGTTAACCAATTTTTGAAAATTGGTCCCACAAAGTTTAAGTAATCGATGACACGGAGACTTGGTAACTTCCTAGGTCACCCATATCGGTACCACCAATATTTATATATTAGTCTCACCGAAAAGGCCAAAGTTGCCACATTTGCACTAATTGGTGCAACCAAGTTTTTACTTCGGTTTCACTGAGTTGGGCAATAATGTTGTAACGGTTGGAATTTTGGAGATGCCTATATATAGCCCTCCACCACCTCTCACTCACAAGAGAAGCACTCAGAACACACGCCCACTTGCCATTTCCATTTTGCTGAGAGAGAACCACCTACCCTTGTGTTGAGATCAAGATCATCCACTCCAACCATATGGATATTGATTTCTAGCCTCCCCAAGTTGTTTTCCATCCAATCAATCTCTTCTACCCATACCAAACCTGTGAGAGAGTGATTGAGTATTGAGGAGACTATCTTTTGAAGCACAAGAGCAATGAGTTCATCATGCTACCACATCTACTACCTATTGGAGGGTGGTGCCTCCTAGATTGGTTAGGTGTCGCTTGGGAGCCTCCTTCTTCATGATTGTGGAGTTGAACCAAGAAGTTTGTAAGACCTAGGAGATAGTGTCATGCCCAAGATGCAGTCATATCCTTATTTCGGCATGAGGGCCTCGACGGGGATAGAAGCGCATCTCGATGCGTTCGCAAGAATGGATATCATTACAAGTACATGTATAAAAGAGATGAGTATATGGAATTGGCTTACACTCGCCGCAAGCTACATTAGAGTCACATCAATACAACAACATACTCAAACATGATACAGAAGAGCAGGGTCTGACTATGGACGAAATCAAATGATAAAATGACATCCACCCTTGCTATCCTAGGCTGCCGCCTGGAACCCATCCAAGATTGAAGAAGAAGAAGAAGAAGAAGAAGAACTCCAAATCAAATCAAGCAACACGCTCACGTCAAATCATCGCATTACCTATACCTGCAATTGTTGTTCTAGTAATATGTGAGCCACAGGGACTCAACAATCACATTTCCAAGGATATCAAGACTATTAAAGCTTAATAGGTAAGGTATGGTTAAGTGCTGAGGCTGCAACAAGCAACTAACATTTAGTCGAGTGGCTAACTTACGAATACAGAAAGTCAAGTATGGTGGTCTATGCATAACGGACGTGAACTAGTAATGATCACTAACTAATCCTGAACACCTACTTACGTCAATTTTAACCCCACCGTGTTCTCTTTCGGGTAGGAACTCACGAAAATAGATAGTCACGGTTACACACATAGTTGGTGTATTTTATTAGAGTTTACTACAAGTTTTCTATGACCGGGTGTTAAACAAAGTATCTAAGTTTGCCACATAACCGCGGGCACAGCTTCTCGAAAAGATTTAACCCTGCAGGGGTGCTCCAACTCATCCATCATAAATTAACCACACGCAGCGGGAATAACCTCAACCACGGATCTCGTGATTGTCGTAGGCAATTCCAAACGAAATCCAACACCTCGAGATAGCCCGAAGAATAATCGGAATTCCTCACTCAAGACGTTCGATAAAGGTAAAACAAATCCAGCAAGGCTGCCCGACGTGTCGACGAACCCGATAGGAGATGCGTATCTCGTTCTCAGGACACGATAGATAACCGACGCATACGGTGGCCTGATAGACATCTCCCGAGTTGCCTCGGGTTGGCCCTGCATGGTGCTCTAGTTTGGACCAACACTAATGAGGAGCACTGGACCGAGTTATTGATTAATTATCCACGGGGTCCGGAAAGTCCCTATGCAAGTTCATTAGTTATTAGGCAAGTGTAGTACCAATGTTGGGCCTTGCCAGACAAGTTTTATCCCAAACCAAAAATCAAGGGGGTCCCCATAAAAACCCCGAGCATGTTAGGAGCGCTCAATTATGGAACATAACACCGGTTCAGAAGTAACTAGGGGTGGCAAGAGTGGAACAAAACACCGAGCAAAAGGCCAAGCCTTCCACCTTTACCAAGTATATATGTGCATTAAATTAAATAGCAGCAATATTATGATATAACAAAGGAATGTCCATGTTGTCACATGGAAACAAATGCACCTGCAACTAGAAACGCTATAAGAAGGGCTGAGCAAGCGGTAACGTAGCCAAACAAAGGTTTGCTGGGATGTGAAGGGTTATACGTTTTCATGGCAATGTTGGGAGGCTTGTCAAACAAGTGGTAGGTAGCGAGACATAATGATAGAAAACGAGAAATCTAGCAAGGCAATTATAGTAACGGTATCCAGGGAAATGTATCATCTTGCCTGAGATCCTGCTCGGAAGAAGAACGAGTCCATGAAGAAGACGAACCAACGTAGTCGAACGAATCCTCACACTCCGAACGCTTTCGGAACTCTATCGAGAAGAAGCAATCCGAATAAACAATCAACACAAGATACACCACAACATATGCATGACACGATGCACAAACCAATATGATGCATGTCTGGTTTAAATATGCAAGGCATGACAATTCACAATACGAGTCGCATATTGACGAAACTCCACATTCGAATTATTTAGTTCACTCTTATTAGGTACACGATAATATTAAATGTTGTTAGACATGGAAAGAGCTGAAGCATAACTAAACTATCTATCTAGGCATTTTAAATGAGGCCGGAAACAACTTATAGCATTTCCGAAATGACCTCACATGATAATTTCGAAATTGGTCCAGATCTGAACTAATCACATTTTTTATTTCTTAAACAGCAGAATGAAGCATACCATGACATTCTACATGTCGTTCTAGTCGATTTACATATGTAGAACATCTCAAACGGAGCTACGGTCTAAAAGATATGAGCAACACAAGATGCACATGTCATGAATGCAAATGCATGGAAAATACCATTACAAACATTTCAAAAGATGAATGTAGCAAGTTATTATGAAACTACATGATATTCTAAGCAAGTTTCATATGCAACATGTTCAAAACGGAGCTACGGTTCAACAAATACAACCAACACAAGTTTTAGTTGAAATCTGCCAAAAACAGCAACTTAGCATTTTGCACATGTGAAAACAACAAGTCACACTTTTCTAAAATGCACAAACTAAGCATGGGGCATTAGTATATAACACACACTTAATTTTGTCTTGACATATCATAAACAAAACATGCATGGATCACATGGTAGGAAGCTCACAAGGAGGCTACTTGAAAACAGTTTCAGACTTAGTGAAAATAGCAGTTTTTGACAGTGCAGTTTTTATCACGAAGGCATATTGACAGCTGTAAAACTATATGCTACAGGTCATAAAATGGCATGAAACTTAACAGCATACTGAAGGGCAATATCAACTACAAATAACTCCATTACACCTTCCACAAAAGGATGCTCGATCACTAGCAAATCACATGGCAAGACAGCAAAAAAATATTATAGATTCCAGACTTAGAAATATTTTGGACCCTCAAAACCACAGAATTTTATAGCAAGTTGGCAACAACAAAATAACACATATACATGCATTTCTATGACAAGCAAAATGTCCATGGGCTAGGACACATATCAAAGGGCATATCTCATGTTAAAAATTATCTCATATCATGCATGGATTAAATCCCACAAAATTAACAAAAGGGCATCACGACATAAATGACAGGCACACGAAAATGCTCAAATGACAAAACTAAATGCACAGGATAATTCTATGGATTTTTCTACCCCGAAAACATATATAATATGAATAGGTTCATGTGGATAATTAGTCACAATTAATTATGCAAGATATGACATAATCACCTTATAGCAATTCATTGATGCAGAATAAATGCAAACATTATGCCAACAATTTTATCATGCATGAAAATGCGATGCCGATGATATGAACATTTTTAATATATGGTTTTACCTAATTCCGATGCACGAACAAATAATTATGTGTAATGCAAATCATGACAATTATGCAAAATGATAGAAAATGACATGTTAAATATTTAGTCATGGATGATAATGGCATATTATTAATCTACACTTTATTCTAAGCATTTTACCTATATAAAATATTTTATTTCGACATGCGGTTTATTAAATATGGCATTCTAAAATATACAATGGGCCTAAAAATATAAAAAACGCAAAGGGGGGGTTGCTGGCTCACTATGGGCTGGCCCATGTCGGCAGGAGGTAGGGGAGGCTGGGCCGGCTCGGGGCGGTCAACGGGCATGGCTGGGCCACTGCTGGGCCGAGCCCACTGCTGGGCATGGCTGGATCAACGCATGGCTGGGAGCCTCGTCCCGGCTCGATCGCAAGCGGGAGCTAGCGCGCACAGGACACCGGCGAGGCGGCAGCCGACGGAAGGCAGCGGCGAAGGGCGGTGAGGCCGGGGAAGAGGAGATCCGGTCGATGGGGACCGGATCCGGCCGGCAATGGCGACCGGCGGCGGCGGCTGGGCAGATCGGGCGGCGGCCACCTGCGGGAGGGAGAGGATCAGAGGAGGAAGAAGGGAAGACGAGAGGAGAAGGGAGAAGGATGGCTACGCTACGGGTTCCGGCGAGGGGCGGCTCCAGCGATGGCCAACAGGGGCATGGGGCCCTCTGGTGGCCGGCGACGACGGGACCACGGGAAGGATCTATGGCTGCGTGAGAGCTCGGGAGGACTGCGCCATGGGAGATGCGGGAGGAGTTCGGGGACGGGCCCAGATGGGCTTCGTCGGGCTAAGATGGGCTCGGGCGGGCCGGACGGCTGGAGGAGGGAGAAGCTGGGGTTTGGCACAGGGAACGAGGGGGATTAGGGTTTGCTGCCCAATTAGGAAGGGGGAGGGACTATTTATAGGCTTCGGGACTTGGGATGACGGTCTCTGTTCGTTTTTGGACCGCCGGATGTCGATCGGACGGCCCGGAAGAGGAGGGCTATGGTGACTATGCAGAGGGCTATGTGGGGAAGAGAGAGAGGATGGTGGCCCGTGGCACGAAGGTTTTAAAACACCGACAACTTCCGACGAAAACCGATAACCTCACTGCTACGACTGACCGACGGGATACCAAACGAACTCGGAACGCGACGAAATTCGACGGGCGGTCTACCTACAACATAATAAGACCGCACACCAAGTTTCGACCCAATCGAAGAATATTTTAACGTGCATTAAAACTGTTTAATTTAAAAAGATGCCGCGGGCGCGTGCATGTGTGATTGTTCTCAAAATGGTCAGCGACGAGAACGGAGGGAACCGGCAACTACGAACGGATGCATGTTTTTGAAAACGGGAGACGATGCTATGCAGATGATGCGAATGATGCAATGATGAAGCAACAACCAAACAAAACACAGACAAGAACGGAAATAAAAGGGGAATCTTCTAGAGCGTCGGTCCCGGGCTGTCACAACTCTCCTCCACTACATGAGGATCTCGTCCCGAGATCTAGAATGAAAAAGGGGAAGAGAAAGAGCAAAAGGTAAAACTTAGTTGCTTCTTGACAAATGAGTGAAATCAATGAATCTTGAAGGATGCAAAGAGGTGAAGAATGACATGACGAATAGCAAGAATTCATAGGAAATTTCGGTTGCACTTCGGTAGGATAGAGAGGAAAAATTGATATGATGGAAACAAATTGAAAGAGATGCACCAAACTTAGGTTGGAAAAGATCAAAATTTCATAAGATGGAAGGATCATGAAAAGATTTCACAACACTCTAGTTAAAAGAATAAGCAAAGAAAGAACATGATCTTGATACAACAAGATGATAGTTGAAAAGAGCAACACCACTATTCCTTCGGAACAAAAGAATAGAAGCTATTGGAGAGAAGAGAACGGGGAAGAAAATGACACTTCTACCACCATTGAATTTGAAAAGCATGGTTCAAAGGAGTTGATGAAGAATGGACAATGAAAGCAATAGGTTGTTATGGTCTTACGGAAAACATCTCAAAACTATGAGGTGACAACCTGCCACAACAGAACAATGGATTGATTGGGAGCAACAAGATATGCAAAGCTTCTTTCACCAAGAAGGGGAGGAGAAAACTTGGATCGTTTATGACACCATGATAGCAACAATCCTTAGGAAAAGCTTAAGGTGATATCCAACCCAAGATAACTCCGAGAAAACAAAATGGGTTTACTTATCTTATTCTTGACAATTTTTCCTTCGAGACTCCTCATAATCAAGAATTTCATAACACCATCTCAAAAGACAATGGAGAAGGAATTGAACTTAGACATCCAAGATAAGGAAGACTTGAGCACCTCCAACAAGAATCTTAAGAACACTTGAAAAATGAAAGAAATCTTGATGAACCACCATGAAGAACCTCCGGAAATGAGAGGATGATAGAAAAGAACTAATGGATGCAAAAGAACAAGATTGGGCCTTCCAATGATTTAGATGATGCTTTGAAAGAGATATTTGAGCAACTTGAACTCCGAAAAAAAGATGAGAACACTTGAAATCGAGAATTGATATCATGAACAACTCCGGAAGAAGGATTGAAATCACTTGGATGAAACGAGAATAAGAATTATGTTATGTCTATCCTTCATCAAGTTAAATTGATGACAAGCAACGGATTTCACACACCACTTATTCTTCTTGAAAAAGAATGAAGAGAGAGATAGAGCACAATCTTGAAGAAATCTTGAACGAGAACACCGGTTAGAATTCAAAATGAAAGAGGATAATGCAAATGGATGAAATAACATGAGAACCAAGAGAGCATGATCCACCTAATGGAATGCTTGAACAAGGCACCGGAACAATTGAGATACGAACGAAGGAACAACAATTGAGAAGAATTTGAGAACGAAAGCTGAAAGGTGAGAACGAAGAAAACTTTTGAAATGATGGCCTTCGGAGGGTCAAGAAATGAAAACAACTCTGAATGCACCAGATAGATATGGGAGGAATAACTCATGATCAAAACAATTGAGATGATAGCAAAAGCTGAAACCATGAATCTTTGAAAGAACGAACAACAATTTAAGAGAAACTCTCCTTCGATCTTCAAGCACAGAATGATGATGAGAAACAACATCATGAATTATTGAAACACTCCGGAACAATGAATAAAGAAAAGGTTGAGCCAACAATGAAAATGATTTAGAAGCGACCATGGAAGAGGAATATGACTGATGAAAAGCATTCTTACATCATATTGAAAAGAACTTGAGGACATCTCCGGAAAGATTAGAAGAGTCAGGTAGGATCCTGGGAAACCTGTGGGTTATGGGCCCACTGAAAGAAACCACCGTTGAAACAATTGATTAAAAGATAGATTGCACCGGTACAAATTAAGAACTTGATGATATGAGACCCTTGAAATAATTTAAGAGGACAAGAATGAAAATGAATGTCTTCTGAGATATCTTCAACACTCCGGATAGAATAGAGAGGGATGAATAAACAAGAGAGGCTTGATAAATAATTCCAACATGGGAGAGCAATTAGAGAATGAAAATGATATGACAAACACCAAGAACTTGAATTGAATCCACCGGAAAAGAAAAACAAGATGAATACCAATAAATGATAATTTGATCACTGAGCATCTTCATAAGAATCACTGCAGAAGAATAACAACGAGAACAAGGAATATGTGGATAGATCTTGAAATTGAAATTCCTGAGAATATTCACAAAGAATCAGCGGAAACAAGATAAAAGAAATGATAGCGGAAGCATTAATGAAGAGAAGCACTTGGATGAGAATTTAATCATTGAAGAAAAAGGGCGGGAGGGCGGGAAAAACAAAGAAAACTTGAAACAGATGGAATGAACTCTGGGAAAGAATAATAGGATTGATCTTTCAATATGAAGAGGATAGAATTATCTTGAAGAGAAGCACACCGGTAGGAAAGAATTGATATGACAACTTGATTGAGCAAAAGAATTAGCAATCCCACATCAATATGAGAACACTACTTCGGAAAGATATGACATCACCACTTGACATCGAAGCAACTCGAATTACCATATTCAAAACAAAACAAAGGATGAGGCTTATGAAACAAGCCAGAACAAATACATACCCACTATGTACTTGTTGGAAGATAATTCTAGGTAACTACTTGAATTCCCACCTAAGAACTTCCGAAAACTTTTTGATTATGCAATCCAGTGTGGGGGATACAAGGACAAAATATCCCACACAACTAGCAATCCTACACCCCAACTGTATCCATCCTTCAACACATAACCAGAGGCTTCCGCAAATTCATCTAACTTAGATCCTCAAACTCACAACGATACTAAACTATGGTGGTACCCCTGACGCCTCCCCAGTACTGGGTGACTCCGACCTTATCTCACCACGACAAGTATTGAAGCAATTACGAACATCCTCCATCCTGAGATACTAAGAACACTGAATGATAATGATGTGTCAAGAATCCCTTGGAGCTCAACTCCCCAGAATAAATCAAGTCAGACAGGAGGCACCAAGACAGAACTCCATCACATCGGCATCATATAGTTTCCAAAATACCCGCGTGATCCTAAATTGTTTTTGAGTGAGAAGAGAAGTAGAATCAAAATTCCTAAGTCGAATACCTCACCAGAGCATAGAAGAGGAGTAAAAAGAATCCTACTCTCTGATATAACTAGACTCAAAACAGTTTTTCACTAGACACAACTCGGCCAAGGTCGATCAATCAAGGGGGCTCCTAGGTCGGTACAGGCTCTGATACCAACTTGTCACGCCCAAGATGCGGTCCTATCCTTATTTCAGCACGAGGGCCTCAACAGGGATAGAAGCGCATCTCGATGCGTTCGCAAGAATGGATATCATTAAAAGTACATGTACAGAAGAGATGAGTATATGGAATTGGCTTACACTCGCCACAAGCTACATCAGAGTCACATCAATACAAAAACGTACTCAAACATGATACGGAAGAGTAGGGTCCAACTATGGACGAAATCAAACGATAAAATGTCATCCACCCTTAATATACCAGGCTGCCGCCAGGAACCCATCCAAGATTGAAGAAGAAGAAGAAGAACTCCAAATCAAATCAAGCAACGTGCTCACGTAAAATCATCGCATTACCTGTACCTGCAACTGTTGTTGTAGTAATCTGTGAGACACAGGGAGTCAGCAATCTCATTTCCAAGGATATCGAGACTATTAAAGCTTAATAGGTAAGGTATGGTTAAGTGGTGAGGCTGCAGCAAGCAACTAAGCATTTAGTTGAGTGGCTAACTTACGAATAAAGAAATTAAAGTATGTTGGTCTACGCATAATGGACGTGAACTAGTAATGATCACTAACTAACCCCGAACACCTACTTACGTCAATCATAACCCCATCGTGTTCTCTTTCGGGTAAGAACTCACGAAAAGAGACAGTCACGGTTACGCACACAGTTGGTGTATTTTATTAGAGTTTACATCAAGTTTGCTTTGACCGGGTGTTAAAGAAAGTATCCAAGTTTGCCACATAACCGCGGGCACGGCTTCTCGAAAAGATTTAACCCTGCAGGGGTGCTCCAACTCCTCGATCATAAATTAACCACACAGAGCGGGAATAACCTCAACCACGGATCTCGTGATCGTCCTAGGCAATTCCAAAGTAAATCCAACACCTCAAGATAGCCCGAAGAATAATTAGAATTCCTCACTCAAGACGTTCGATAAAGGTAAAACAAATCCAGCAAGGCCGCCCGACGTGTCGACGAACCCGATAGGAGCCGCGTATCTCGGTCTCAGGACACGACAGATAAGCGAAGCATACGGTGTGCCTGGTAGACATCTCCCGAGTTGCCTCGGGTTGGCCCCGTACGGTGCTCTATTTTGGACCAACACTCATGAGAAGCACTGGCCCGAGTTTTTGATTAATTATCCACGGGGTCCGGAAAGTCCCTATGCAAGTTCATTAGTTATTAGGCAAATGTAGTACCAATGTTGGGCCTTGCCAGACAAGTTTTGTCCAAAACCGAAAATCAAGGGGTTCCCCATAACAACCCCGAGCATGTTAGGAGCACTCAATTATGGAACATAACACCGGTTCAGAAGTAACTAGGGGTGGCAAGAGTGGAACCAAACACCGAGCAAAAGGCCAAGCCTTCCACCTTTACCAAGTATATATGTGCATTAAATTAAATAGCAGCAATATTGTGATATAACAAAAGAATGTCCACGTTGTCAAATGGAAACAAATGCACCTACAACTAGAAACGCTATAAGAAGGGCTGAGCGAGCGATAACATAGCCAAACAAAGGTTTGTTGGGATGTGAAGGGGTTAGACGCTTTCATGGCAATGTTGGGAGGCTTGTCAAACAAGTGGTAGGTAGGGAGACATAACGATAGAAAACGAGACTTCTAGCAAGGCAATTATAGTAATGGTATCCAGGGAAATGTGTCATCTTGCCTGAAATCCTGCTCGGAAGAAGAACGAGTCCATGAAGAAGACGAACCAACGTAGTCGAAAGAATCCTCACACTCCGAATGCTTTCGGAACTCTATCGAGAAGAAGCAATCCGAACAAATAATCAACACAAGATACACCACAAAATATGCATGACACGATGCACAAACCAATATGATGCATGTCCGGTTTAAATATCCAAGGCATGACAATTCACAACAATCAAATACTACACATTAAGTGAAGCTCAATATGCAACGAGTTGCATATTGACGAAACTCCACATTCGAATTACTTAGTTCACTCTTGTTAGGTACACAACAATATTAAATTTTGTTAAAGATGGCAAGAGGTGAAGCATAAGTAAACTATCTATCTAGGCATTTTAAATGAGGCCGGAAACAACTTATAGCATTTCCGAAATGACCTCACATGATAATTTCGAAATTGATCCAGATCTGAACTAATCATATTTTATATTTGTTAAACATCAAAATAAAGCATACCATGACATTCTACATGTCGCTCTAGTTGATTTACATATATAGAACATCTCAAACGGAGCTACGGTCTAAAAGATATGAGCAACACAAGATGCACATGTCATGAATGCAAATGCATGGAAAATACCATCACAAACATTTCAAAACATGAATGCAGCAATTTATTATGAAACTACATGAGATTCTAAGCAAGTTTCATATGCAACATGTTCAAAACGGAGCTACGGTTCAACAAATACAACCAACACAAGTTTTAGTTGAAATCTGCCAAAAGCAGCAACTTAGCATTTTGCACACATGAAAACAACAAGTTACACTATTCTAAAATGCACAAACTAAGCATGGGGCAGTATTATATAACACACACTGCATTTCATCTTGATATATCATAAACAAAACATGCATGGATCACATGGTAGTAAGCTCACAAGGAGGCTACTTGAAAACAGTTTCAGACTTAGTGAAAATAGCAGTTTTTGACAGTGCAGTTTTTATCACGAAGGCATATTGACAGCTGTAAAACTGTATGCTACAGGTCATAAAATGGCATGAAACTTAACAGCATACTGAAGGGCAATATCAACTACAAATAACTCCATTACACCTACCACAAAAGGATGCTCGATCACTAGCAAATCACATGGCAAGACAGCAAAAAAATATTATAGATTCCAGACTTAGAAATATTTTGGACCCTCAAAACCACAGAATTTTATAGCAAGTTGGCAACAACAAAATAATACCTATACATGCATTTCTATGACAAGCAAAATGTCCATGGGCTAGGACACATATCAAAGGGCATATCTCATGTTAAAAATTATCTCATATCATGCATGGATTAAATCCCACAAAATTAACAAAAGGGCATCACGGCATAAATTAACAAAAGGAACGTCAGAAGTCGAGTGTTCCATGAAGGAGATTTGGTGCTTCGAGTGAATCACCACCGACCTCACAAGCTAGCTCCTGCATGGGAAGGCCCTTTTGTAGTCACCAAGGTGCTAAACAATGGGGCCTATCACTTATATAATCTCATGAAGCAGATGGATGAGCCACGAGCTTGGAATGCAGACCTGCTTCAACGTTTTTACACTTGAGACATTAGTTTTCTGATGTAATAAGAGTTCTTCATCAATGCAATTTGTGTCTCTGCAATTAATACCTCGTCGATTCCAACCGTGCAGTTATTTACTTGGGGATACTCCAAGCGACGAGCAATCCTCGCACTCGGGGGCTTAGCTGCGAAACATGTTTTGCCTAAGTTAAAAACCATGTCGAGTGGATAGCAGTCCATTCACTCGACGGCCTATTTGTGAATCCGTCTTCACTTGGGTTCAAAAAAAATTAACTACAGCTTAGACGCGAATCAACATTCGCCTAAGTTCAAAATACTCCGAGTGATGAGCGATCCTCACGCTCGGGGGCTTAGCTGTGAATACAATTCGCCCAAGTTAAAAAACCTCGTCGAGTGGATAGTAATCCATTCACTCGACAGCTTAGATGCGAATCGACATTCGCCTAAGTTCAAAATACTCCGAGTGATGAGCGGTCCTCACTCTCGGGGGCTTAGCTGCGAAACACGTTTTGCCTAAGTAAAAACCTCGTCGAGTGGATAGTAATCCATTCACTCGACAGCTTATATGCAAATCGACATTCACCTAAGTTCGAAATACTCTCAGCGATGAGCAATCCTCATGCTCGGGGGCTTAGCTGCGAATATAATTCGCCTAAGTTAAAAAACTCGTCGACTGGATAGCAATCCATTCACTCGACAGCTTAGATGCGAATCAACATTTGCCTAAGTTCAAAATACTCCGAGTGATGAGCGATCCTCACACTCGGGGGCTTAGCTGCGAATACAATTCGCCTAAGTTAAAAAAAACTCGTCGAGTGGATAGTAATCCACTCACTCGATAGCTTAGATGCGAATCGACATTCGCCTAAGTTCAAAATACTCCGAGTGATGAGCGATCCTCACGCTCGGGGGCTTAGCTGCGAATACAATTCGCCTAAGTTAAAAAACTCGTCGAATAGATAGCAATCCATTCACTCGACAGCTTAGACACGAATCAACATTCGCCTAAGTTCAAAATACTTCGAGTGATTAGCGATCCTCACGCTCGGGGGATTAGCTGCAAATACAATTCGCCTAAGTTAAAAAACCTCATCGAGTGGATAGTAATCCATTCACTCGACAACTTAGTTGTGAATCGACATTCGCCTAAGTTCATAAATACTTCGAGTGATGAGCGATCCTCACACTCGAGGGCTTAGCTGCGAAACATGTTCTGCCTAAGTTAAAAACCTCGTCGGGTGGATATTAATCCATTCACTCGACAACTTAGATGTGAATCGACATTCACCTAAGTTCGAAAATACTCCGAGTGATGAGCAATCCTCACACTCGGGGGCTTAGCTGCGAACACGCTTCGCCTAAGTTAAAAAACAAACTCAGTCGAACAGACGATTGAAAGCCAAATACGAACAAAATCCAAAGGGTAAACCATGGATAAACGTTTCGTATGAAAGCAAATGTGCTCAGGCCTAAGGCCTGAACGAAGTTTTAAAGGATACAAATCCACTCGGCATACCGAGGGAAATTTAACTGTTTCTTTCAAAGACAAGTTTTTCAAGCAGGTGACGGACTTGCGGGCTCGACGAAGGTGTCAAGGTCGATGCCGTCGGCGATTCTGGTGGCCGCTTCGATGAAGGTCTCCATAAAGTCCTCGAAGTGGAGTTTCTTCGTGTTGACCACCTGAAGCTCCTTTAGCCTCTCGTCCTTCACGTCCCTACAATGGACCCTGACCAGTGACAATGCCACATCATCCCCACAACGAGCGGTCGTTTCTTCCAGGCATGCACTCGACTTGGAAGTTCGTCCAGGCAAGCCATCATAGAGTTGACGTCAAGCTAGAAGGTGTCCTCGAGCCATAGCTCTTTGTCGATCCTCTCCATTGCATACTTCAGTCGGACAAGATACGCCTGGACGCCCTGGAGCCGGAAATTGAGTCAGAGCATGTTCATGGCTACCGAGTCTGCGACAGGAGACTTGGGGGGATCCAGATTTGGCTCAACCTCCTCTGTCTCCTTCTCAAAGTCTTGGCAGAATTCTGTTGAAAAATGGAATATGGGAGGAGAATCGGTGAACTACAACCCTCAAAGATTTTACAAAAGTTCAGTCGACAGACAACACTTACCGTCGAGCAAGATATACATCTTCCTCGAGAACTCGCCCAAGTGCTTCTCTAGGCCATTGCTCCTGTTGTTCAGCTGCTCGGCCCTCTTGATGAGGTCTGCGTGCTCCTGCTTGAGTTTGGTGTTCTCCTCTTTCAGCTTCTGGGCGGCCGCTAGCTTCTGATCTACAGCTTCAGTTTTGTCCCTGGCCACCCGTTGGGCGTCGGCGAGTGCTTTGTCCTTCTCCTCCAGTGCCTTCTTCATGGAATCTAAAGAAACAACATTGTTGAGTCGCGCTTAGAGTCGACGGTTTTCATTGCGCATGTCTGTTCGAGTGAGAGCACTCGGTTCAAAACATGAAAAGTGAAGATGGGAATGCTGACAGTCGATAGTAAATACCTCCCAGAGACTTCAGCTCAGCACGTGCTCGCTCCAGGGCGTTGTTGGCAGCCGCCAGGTCCACCTGGAATTGGTTCCTTTCCTCCTCCATCTCCTTGTACTGCGTCCCAAGTTCGCAAGCTGTCTGGAACCAACAAGAGACAAGAGTTCAATCAGCAAGTGGTTCCTCAACAGTCGACTGAGTTAAAACCGGCGAATGACAATCTTGGAAGAATTCAGGCAAAAAGTCCACTCGACATGTCGAGTGGCCCTGGCGCTCCGCGCGCCATAAACCAATTTAAAGCTATCTCTATAAAGAACCCTGCCCGTGTAAGCACTCGACAACGGTCTCGGGGACTACACCCAGTGGGTGCGCTAAGAGCGCCCCCACTGAGACAATTAACTATCGATCTGTCAAGTAACTCGTCAGAAAATACACTCGACATGTTGAGTGACATTAGTACCACGTGTATGACAACAGACTCTAAGACCCCTGCCGATGCAAGCAATCGACAACGGTCTTGGGGACTACACCCAGTGGGTGCGCTAAGGGCGCCCCCACTGAGACGGTTAATTCTCAATCCGTCGAGTAACTCGTCAGAAAACACAAATTCAAAAGCTGTCTCTATTAAGACCCCTGCCGATGCAAGCAATCGATAGCGGTCTTGGGGACTACACCCAGTGGGTGCGCTAGGAGCGCCCCCACTAAGACGGTTAACTCTCGATCCGTCTAGTAATGCGTCAGAAAACACACTCGACATGTCGAATGACATCAGTACTGCGTGTACTACCAATCCTAATCCTACTCGACTATGATCAGATCTATTTGACTGGAGGAGGTTCAAACACTCTACGACAATCACCCAATGGGTGTTTGGCAGCCAAGAAGAGACAATAATTCAATCGACAATGGACTTACAATCGAACTTACTCGGACATTGGTGCGGAGGGATGCGCTGACGTCAAAAGCCAGCTTGCTAGCCTCGTACGCCTCCTTGGTCCTCAGCATGAGCTGCTCCGCCTGGATCATGGCTTCCTTTGCAGCTCCGGTTTGGTCTTCCGGGGTGCGATGCAAAGGGAAGGCCATCGCAGGTGGGGTTGGCGCAGTCGCTAGAGCAGCTGGATTAGTCTGAAGAGGTCTGGTCGGAGCTGACGTCATGACGGTCGAGACGGTTGGAGGAGCATGCGAGGAGGCGTTGCAGACTCAACCCTGGGTCGCGTCCAGTCACCTCTCCTCTCGGAAGATTCCGTAGTTGAGCGTTGGGGTGCTTGCAATGATGACGCCCTTCGGGTGCGAGCGCGTGAAGTGTCCAGCAGCCCCTCATCATCCTCCACTTGAATGACCTCTGCAACAATCGACAACATCAACATCTACATGTGTCGAATCCTATTCGGAAAAACTAACAACTTTCTTACCTCTATGAGAAGTGGCAGCGTCAGCGCTATCAACATCCATTACGTCCTCCTCATCTCGACGAGGCGAAGTCACTCTGATGGAGTAGACAGCTTTCACTCAAATATAACTCAAGACTTCAGTCGACAGAACAATTCGAAAATGAACACTTACGTGGAGACAACAGGCATGGCCACCCTCATACGGGGCAGTGCTTTGCGAGGCTTGGAGGTGGCTTGCTTGGGCTGCTTGGCCAGTCTTTCATTCGGCTCAACAGTTGGGGGGCGGCTCCGTTTTGGGTTCTTCTCACTTGGGCCCAGGGCCTTGTCCTCAATAGTTGTCGGGTCATTGAGAGCCTTAGTGCGGCCTCGCGATGAGGGGGCAACTCGACTCCTTCCTCTTCGCCAGAATCTTCATATTCGTCCTCGGAGTCGGAGAGTCCGTCGCCGTCCACACTGCCGCCCTCACTCACCACGTCATCGTGCACATAGTTCCCGTTGGGAATGGGCGAGTGCATGTTCGTCCATTCCTGCATAATTCAAACAAGAGAGTCAGACCACAAGTCAGTACATCACTCGACAGTATAAACGCATCAGTCGACATTACACATCTCACCAGGTTCTTCGGTGGGTTTTCAGCCGAGTAAGGCTAGATCCTCTTGGCAACCGAGGGGTTGCCGCAATTTCCAGTGATGCTCCGAAGCCACTGCTCGACAATCCCCTGTGTAACTTCTTCTGGATGTGTCCTGGTCGAGTCCCCCGAACCGGAGTAGTGCCACATGGTGTGGTCTCTGGCCTGGAGCGGCTGGATACGTCGACCAAGGAACGTTTCAAGTAGATCCATGCCTGTCACCCCGCCCCAGATCAGTTGAACCATGGCCTCGACTAGGATACCTACTTGGACATGCTCCTCGTTGGTCACCTTCAGGGACTTGGGGGCAGCGGGTCGGTCAGGTGAAAACGGAGGAAGACTGGTCGACATGTTGGGTGGCGCTACATCTTTGCAGTAGAACCAGGTCGACTGCCAGCCTCGAACAGATTCGGGGAGAGAAAAGGTAGGAAAGGAACTACGTTGGCTTTTCTGGACCCCTAAGGCTCCACACAACTGGAGCACGTGGGTCTTCCCGTCGGCAGCAAGGACTTTCTTCACAGTCTTCGATCTGACCGTGAAGAGATGCTTAAACAACCCCCAATGAGGAGGGCATCCCAGGAAACATTCGCACAAGGTGACGAATGCAGACAAGTATGCCATGGTGTTCGGCGGAAAGTGTTGCAGTTGCGCCCCAAAGAAATTTAGAAATCCCCGGAAGAAGGGGTGAGGGGGCATGGATAAACCTCTTTCTACATGGGAGAGGAGAAGAACCCGCTCTCCGTCACGCGGCTCTGGCTCGCGCTCCTCCCCCGGCAACCTCCAGGCGTCGTCTGCCACCAGCCTGTCAGAGACGAGGTCCTCACAGGTGACAACAGAGGGGAGAAAATCCCCCTGCATCCAACCCGCGGGTGCGGTGAACCGAGCGGTCGAGGGCTTCTTGCCCTTGAGCTTCGACGTCCCCTTCTTTGCGGGCTCCAGCTTCTCCATCGCATTCTTCGTCATCGGAGCGGCGGCTCTGGTCAGAGGAGAGAGGTGTGTTGTGCTGGGGAGCAGAGGAGGCGGAGGAAGGGAGGGAGAATCGGCGGAAGGTACTGTGCAATCCGCAGCAGAGAGTGCTTTATATGCTGCCGAGTGTCTCACTGACCGATGGGCCCGCGAGATAACTGCACACGCCAACCGCTGACGGTGCCCCGTGCATGGCGAGATGAACGGCGCAAGAATCGAAGCATCGTGCCTCCACTAGCCCTGATCGTGGCATCATCTCCGCGCATGCGCGCGCTTCCCAAATTTCCGTATCCCAGAGAATCTGGGCCCGTCATATCGACCCGTCACCTCCCCAAGATGCGCTCGATTCACTCAGACACTTTTAAGACTAAATGGATCCAGGCGAGTGGAGAAGAATTCAAGCAACGTAAATTTTGTTGAAGACCCGAATATCATTCGGAAGATTTTGCATGTCGGCCCTAAATGAATGCTAAGGCTCAGAGTTCAATCGACACAAGTTCCATGGAAATCTCAAATGTCATCCGGAGGATTTGATATACTAACTCAAGGTCTTCGTTGGTACCTCCTTCCACCACTCAAACCCCGATCCATTCGGGGGCTAATGACGAGGATATGTACCTAGGGTTGGGTCCTAGGCAAGGCTCGCATACCCTACCTAAGGACACCACATGGGAGGACTTGAAGATCAAGTATGAACTTCCGAGTGGATCCCTAGAGACGTTCAAAGTCACTCGACAGTAATTCACTCGGAGACTCCTTCCTTCACTCGGCAGTCGCATGTCACTTGACAGACCTCGCTTCACTCGATGCCAAAAGACCAGGAGCCATCATCAAGAGCCCAACGGGCAGACGCTGGCTTAATGGCCTTTAATAGCTTTTACTGCATACGTTACCTGTAACGGCAGACTTTACACCCCACGACCAGACCCTTTGATGCGGGGCCATTATGAGGGGCAGCGAACTCTATATAAGCCACCCCTCCCCGCCAGCACAAGGGTTAGAAACAATTGTAATCTCTACATTCCACTCGACATAAAATCTCCCGAGCACTGAGACGTAGGGCTGTTACCTCCACAAGAGGGGCCTGAACTCATACATCTGTGTGTACACCCTCGCCGTAGCTAGGACTCTGCCCTCTCCATTTGTACCCCTACCATCTACTGTCAGGCTCGTTCCCACGATAGACCCCACAATTGGTATTAGAGCTTTGGTCTCCATAGCCTTGATTTAATCACCATTGGAGCAAGATGGATGTGTCTAGTTTGGGGAGTCTTAGTTGTAGAGTGCATATTCTCAATGAGGAGTACTATAGTCAATGGAAATATGATATGCTTGATATATTCAATGAATTACATTTGAGCAAGTATGTTAAGAGCCCCTATGTACCTCCCATTGATCCCGTACATCCCACACACGAAGAGGAAATTGACATGCTTCACAATCTTAGGACTGTTAATCTTATTATTAGAGGACCGCCAAAATTGTGTTTGATCAAATGAAGAATTTTGAATGTGCTTATACTTTGTGGAATGATTTGGATAAACAATATCCAAATTATTCGTTGAGTAATCTTGATGAAATTCTTCATAAAGCTATTGCCTTTCACAAGATGAAGCCAAGTGATCCTAACTTTGATAAATGCTTGTTTGAGCTTCGTGACCTCATGTGTGCTAAAGAAGATGTCATTACCATCAATAACATCATTGTTGAAGCCATTCACATTCATAAACATGAACATTGCCATTATCACAACCCTAACGAATGTCTTGTCTCTTATGACGAGGATATCACACTTGATGATGACAATGTGTAACATGGCTACTATGATGAAGATGAGTTGTTCAACATCGAATGTGAGAATACTATGAAGAGTCTAAGTCTCATGGCAAACTTCAAAGACTACATGTTTGGAGTAAAAGAATGATTTCTTGATAGTGGATGCACCGATCACATGAATGGAGATAGAGACATGTTTCAAGAGATCACACCAAACCATGGACTGCGAAGGTATGTGACTTTTGGAGACAACTCCAAGGGTATGGTACTTGGTCTTGGTAAGGTGGCCATATCTCATGACAGTTCTATTCAAACTGTCATGCTTGTTGAATCCCTTGGCTACAATCTTCTTTCCGTATCTAGACTTGTCGACTTCGCTTTTAATGTGCTATTTACCAAAGTAGATTACCAAGTGTTTCATCAAGACAATCATAGCATGGCCTTTACTGGTTTTAGTAGAGGTGATCTATACATTGTTGATTTCACTAAGAGATCCAAACCTCGTATTTATCTTATTGCAAAATCTTCTAAAGGTTGGCTTTGGCATAGAAGGCTGGGATATGTTGGTATGCGTAATCTAGACAAGCTCATCAAAGGTGATCATATACTTGGTGCTAAAGATATTATCTTTGACAAAGATACATTATTGCAGAAAAGACTAGCAATGGCATGGGAAAGGGGCCTTGCTGGCGTAGGCACCCGACGCGAGCAATATGGCGCCACAGTTAAAAATTAGTGGTGGCGTTGGTGCCGACGCCAGCACTATTTAGAATACCTATGGCGTAGGGTTGTGTTGTACGCCAGTATTATGACATGTATCTATGGCATACACATTATTCCGATGTCACAAATAACTAGAAAACACTGTAGGCGTTGTACCTTCTCAGCACGCCATTACTTAATTTGTAAGTATCTGAAAATCGATGTTGCGACTACGGGAAAGGGCATCGTTTGCATTGCAGAATAAGGTAACAAATAAAGGCAGTTAAAAGACATTTTAGATTTGTAGATAGTGCTTAAATAATTAGTTAAAATAGCTAATGATCACGTTTTGAAGTACTATAACACAAAACCACACGAACATGTAGTTCATTGAGCTAGAAGTATTGTAGAACCAACATCATAGGTAGCTGACACTATCCTATTACATATCGGCATAAGGATCATTAACGTATTTCTTCGCCGGATCTACGATAGACTCAAGCCCGTTTGCATCAAGCCCTTGCTTCCGAAGGCGAGCTTTTATCTCCTCCAGGCTAGAAGGTGCGCCACCGTTGAAAAACAAACAATGGTCGATGACATCCTTGTTGAGGATGGTAGCAAACTTCACCTGGATGCGTCTGAATTCATCTCTGTTATTTCCCAGACTAATTTCCTCCATGTCCTTCCCCCATGCGATGACATCTGAGTTCTTTTTAAGGCATTACCCTCCCGTATGTACTCCTCCATGTGGTGGGTAATGTAGTAGCCGTCTATATCACTATTTTCTGGTTGCTGCATGCGACAAAAGTTAGTTTTGTAGCCGAAATGTACCGCTTTAAACTTGTCAAACTTGCGATATCCGTCTCTGATCACTCCTTCCCGTCTGGTATACTCGAAAAGTACTTCATCCAGGACCTTCTTGATGCCTCTGTAGTCTTTTTTCACTTTCCTCGTCGAATCAAAGAAAAAAATCGGCGAACTTCGGGATAATAACGATGAGGACACAATGTTCTCTGCATACAAAGTCGATCAAGTTAATTAGTGGTGTTACGTGGAAGCATGCATAACGAGATTGTACAAAATAGTAATCTAGCTAGATAGAATGACTTAATTACTTTGGATAGTAGGGCACGAGAAGGCAGTCTTTGTCCATGTTGGCAATCATGAAGTCTGTCAAATACTTCCACATAGCTTGTCGGCGCTCAGGGTGATTGGTGTTGGTCTCGTGCATGAGGTAAGGGTCCGCTACCGCGACATCCTTGTTGATCTCACATTTGGAAGTGTAGGCGGCATTGATTGCCCATAGGCGTACTAAGTAAGAACTAAGCTTCATTAGACGGGATATGTTGAAGATGTCTTCGAATGGCACATAGAATATTTCCACGAGGAAATCGTCGCACAAACCAAGATTTGGTGGCACCATCACTAAAAAATGGGGCGAAACCCACCTCCAGCAGAGAATGCATACTTCCCCCTAGTTAGAACTGTGTCATGCAGAATCCTCAATTCTGTTTGTAGAAGATCGTTGGGCTTATTCGGAAGCATGGGATCACCTAGGGAATGGTACTCCTGCCATTGAAAGACATTCCAAACTTGTTTACTTTTCTAAATCGGTTGGCTGGCAGCATGTGCCTTCGTTTTATTACTAGGTGGTCTCTTCTCTTTTTCTTGCATGACGAGTTAGGCTGGATGGCTATATTGTCTGGCAATGCATTTGTGACCGTGGCATTGAGTGTGTTTGGACTTAGAAATGCTACCTTGTGTGGTGGCACCTGTGTGTCTGGTGGTGTGAAGTCCTCATTGAAAAGACTCTTCGGGCAAGGAACAACACATTCCTGTTGAGCAAGCGAAGGCATAAATGATAATCCAAGAGAAGGACCAGTAGACATAGGTCCATCAAGATTGCATATGTTGGGAGATGATTTCTGATATTCGTCAATAAGGAAGTTTCGATTAACAAGTAGATTTTCCTCACCGCCGTAATCACCACCATTAACATGGCCCTCACCGCCCAAATCCGGATCCTCACCATTGACATGGTCCGCACCACCCAAATCACCACCACTGACATGGTCCTCACTATCGACAATTACTGCATTGTCGTGGTCCTCACCGACATGCACATTGTCGTTGTTATGAACTTCATGTTGAATCTGACCCAAAGGAGACGGTCCTCGCCCACGTGTGCTGACATTGTTCCTCTACTGCGAGGTTGGGAGATTTGGATGTTTCCTAGCTAAATTTGATTCTTAGGCCACTACATTATCCAACCCAAACATTGTGAGAGGGTCAACTGGCTATCCGCATGGGGAGGTTGCATCGGAGGAGAAATCTCTTCAAAACCCCTTATAACAACAGGCACCTCAACTTTGAAGACCCCCTCAGGCATGGCCACTTCGTGCATCATGGTATCTTTGGGGCGAATGGTCGACCCAGTTGCAACTTTAACAAGTTCCTCACACACATAAGCTAAGAGACTGCATGGAGTGTCTTCAGTAAGAGCTTTGAGAGCATCCATTGATGACGGCTTATTAATGAAAGTGACAGAATGTTGGCTACTATCCTTGGTCGAATTTGTTTGTATCACAACATTTCCTAGTTTGTCGCTCTTGATCCCATTCTTAACGCTCTCGATTATTGAAGGCAGCATGGCTTGGTCTTGGGCATGGCTTTGAATGCCGATGCTTTCTTCGATGTTGGCTGTGGTAGCGGCTATGGCTATGGCTGCGGCGATGGCTTCCATTATTTGATGTTCAATTCTCCGCTTGTTGGCTCTCCTTCTCTGTCGTTGTAGCTTCCGGTCTTCGGGATAATGATAGTCCCATTTGGCACCACATCCAACACCGTTCACACGGCCACCCGTCGGTGGTGCTAAAGGCTGCTTGCCAAGGGTAATGTTGATCAACCGGTTAAGAGGAGTGTTCCACCTGGTCGACGACCCTTGCGAGCTATGAGGTTCTGCATGCTGCCTTGCCAGTTCTTCTTCTATTTTCCTTGTTTGGTGATTCATGGTAAATTCCCTGTCTTTTGATCATAATGGTACCGCCCCCTGACATAGTTATCTTCAAGGGGGTCCTTGAATTGTGCGAAGTGGTTTGGGATGCCCTTTGCTGCAACTGCAGCATCCTACTTGTCCCATACGTGCTTCTTCCCAGCAATACTACGGCTGCCGAGGGTGTGGTTACTTAATGTCTTCGATCGCATTTCCTTCCCCCATGACGACTGGGTCATCACTGAGTTCTCATGATTTTGCATCTTGAAAATGTTCCAATCATCTATACTAATGGTAGGCCACTTTTGCTAGATCTCGGAGATATTTATGTCGGGTTTCGCTGCAATATCTTTTCTTGCTGCAGATTTCCAAGAACTCAAATTCTTCGAGAACTTATAGATTGCATGGTTGTTTACCTTATTTTTTGGGTAGGATAGGTTGTCATACTCCTCGGTAAACTTCAATCTTGCGTGCGCCCTTCTTATGAGGAGTTCTCGCAGATTAGCTTTGTCCATATCCCTTAAATTTGTCTTGTTGATGGAGCAAACTTCTCGAAGGATAACACCTAGGGTGTTGCCATAGTGAGCACCAGCGTTTCATGGACTAACATGCTCACCCGTCTCGTTAACTCGTGTGACGATGAGCCTCTCGGTGCCTATAGCATTTCGGCTCCTAGGTTTCCACTGCTTCTTGGATTTTGGAACATGCGCGTCGACCTCCACATCCTCCTCTTCCGCGGGAGAATACTCCTCTGTCTCCTCTCCATTAGTGTCCATATCAAGATTACTTTCCACACTAGGAGGAACATTGTAGCCTCTGCCTCTCATGTAGTAGTCATCTGCAAACAATACCCAAGCAACCATCAGGGAGTCCCGGTTTAGGGGTTCCTCGGATAGCCGCCCTGTTGTTTATGGGCCGGACTATATGCGCTACTTACCGAACATTGGATGATTTGAAGGCCCAGTTTCCACGATGGAAGCTTAGAGGAGTACGACTTGCGTTCCACGTTTGATGTAGTAAATAGGCATGTTCATCTCTTTGGCATGTAACCGACTATGTGTAAACCCTAGACCTCCTGGGCACCTATATAAGTCGGAGGGTTTTTAGGGTATAGGTAGAATAACTCATCTAGGGTTAGACATACGATCTCGAGGTAGATCAACCCTGTAACCTCTTACACCATCAATACAATCAAGCAAGACGTAGGGTATTAACTCCGTTGGAGGGCCCGAACCTGGGTAAACTCGTGTCCCCTTCGTCCATGTTATCGTCGATCCTAGTCTCACAGTTCGGGACCCCCTACCCGAGATCCACTAGTTTTGACACCGACATTGGTGCTTTCATTGAGAGTTCCCTTGTGAGCGAGATGGGATCAACGCCTTGCCTTGTCATCAACGAAGAGGTCAGCAACATGGACGTCTTCGTCCCCGGGCAGATCTTCGCCTTCGGCAGCGTTGTGCTGCGTGCTGACTCCGCCGGCCATCTAGGCCGCGTGGAGAACTTCGCCCTTGATCAAGAGCTCAGATTCAGAAACCTAGAGCTTTCTGTCGACTCTCGAGGCGAATTGTCACTAACCGGGCTCGCGGCTTCGCCCGTAACTCCTAAGGGTTGTGAGGCTTTAACCTCGAGCCCCTTCGCCACACACGCTGATGGGGTCACCCATGGCGATAGTCCAATCTCTCATCCCAGTATGCTATTGAACCACACGACCGAATATACTTTCCATCTGAACAATCTCCATGGGTGGACTTCATGGGGCTGATCCCCACGAATTCCGAACAGCTGGATTGTAACACCCCAAAAATCGGGTTATCGATTTTTGTGCTGTTAATCCTTCCTAGCTTTTCTCTCCCGAATTTTTCCTCTAGAATTTGGTAACTAACCAGGTGAATCCAGTAATTCCCCAACCTCTCAGTGCCTTTCCCATGCTATTGTGCCAGCCAACCCTTCGTTAGTAAACCCGAACCTCATGCAAACCCTACTTCCGAAATATTGGAACGCGGCGTCCTACCTTTGTGTTTACAAAGGAGCTATCATTTCCTTCCTCTGTTAATCCTCCCAAAATTTCCAAAGATCCTCCTTCATTCCATAAACCCTAGATGTGCAAAAATATTGCCAAGTCATATGCAATATTTCTCATCTAGCATTAATTTCTTTTTCTACCTTTCTGAGGAATTAAATCCAAGGAAATATCTATTCATCTCAAGAATTCATGAAAACTAGTGGATTATTCTTTATGATCATATTGAGCTCTCATAAAAATATTGGCTATAATTAAATAGTGGAAATTGCATTTTCCTATTCAAAGCCAATATATCAATTTGGGGCCTTTCCAAAGGAACTACCATTTTCGTAGCTAGGAAAAATCCCAAATAATTTGTGGATCTTCTCATATCCATATCTTTATCATTTCAATCAAAAAATCCAGTTCCCCAATTCAAATTTTTCGCACCACATCCTTTTGCAAATTCTGTCCAGATTTCCTGTTTGCAAATAAAGTGCTTGATTCCTTGATGTAATTGGGCTGAAACTTTGCAGGGTGATTTATTATAAGAATGGTCCAGGGGATCTGAAACTTTGCCAAGTTAGTCACCTTAGTAGATAATCCACGCATGCACAAGATCATGCCAAGAGGTGCAATATGGTGGCCACACCATAGCACAAACATGTTGCTGTTGTCAATTACTTGACCTTGGATCAGTCACCTCAGACCTCTCTGGAGCAAGTCAGGCGCATAGTTCAAGTAAGAGAAGCATGGAGAAGACCCTAGACATGGTTTGGCGTCTAGCAAGGCATGGCAACGCCGTGGCCACGCGGTGACCACGGGCAGAGCGTGCCAAAACCACGCCCTGTGCATTGGAGTTGTCGGGAGCGCGTCTACAGCGAGCTCTAGCTTGTCCAGGAACGTTGTAGAACTCCCCATTGAGTTCGCGCACTGTCTAGAGCCATCTCCCCCATGTCCCGTAGCTTCTGGCCACCTCTGCCGTCGTCCCTAAGCTCCGGCCTATGTCCCGAAGCTCCGGCCACCGTCCATCCCCTTCTCGAGCCTTCCCCATGGCTATATAAGTGTCGCGGAGATCTTCCCCAACCAGAACTCCCCATCCCCCTCCTCCAATCGAGATCCTGGAGCTCTCTCCCTCCGCAATGACCGAAGCCTCGCCGTCGATCCCCTCGGCCACCGCAGCCAGCGCCCGGCCCTCCCCTCCTCTCAGACGCAGCCGCCTCCTTCCGCATGGCTCTCAGGGCCGCCAATGCCCTCACCTTCTCCGGGGAAGCCCCGCTGCAGCGGCACCGCGAGCGCCCGTCGGCCACCGCGCCCCGGCCAGTGGCGACGACGCTGTAGCCCGCCTTCGGTGGCCTAGTGAAGACCCTCAGGCGCGGCGTGGCATGCCGGTGCCAGAGAGATCTCCGGCCGGCCTCCTAGTGCGGCGAGGCAACCGCGACGCCGGTGGCCGGCTGCCCTTGTCCCTGTCTTCGGTCGGGAGGAAGGGGATGAACGACCAGGAGGGAGAGAGAGAGAGAGATAGGGTGGGACCCGCCCATAAGCGAGACAGCGGCTGGGCCAAGCCGGTTAAGTGGAGGTGGCATTTTAAAAGTACGCTTTCCCTTGTAGAAAGCGTAATAAAAGAAACACGCTTTCATTTTTAACCAACCCGCCTAATCTCCTATTTTATGAACGTTCATTAGTTAAGGGCTGAGGTGGACACTGTTTTGTCTACTTTTCCGCCTAACGAATGAATGGGCGTATCTCCGCAACCGTAGCTCCGATTGTCGTGGATTTATCACGGAAGATGTCCGGGTGAACGGACTTAGGTTCGGGGAAAAGATGCAACTATGTGGCGGCTTGAAGGGGTTGATCGAAATCGAGAGACACGGAGTTTACCCAGGTTCGGCCCCCCGATGGAGGTAAAAGCCTACGTCCTGCTTGTCTGATATTGATGATGATGAAGATTTCTCGGTTACAAGGGTGCTAATTGCTGCCTCTCATCACGAGAGCCTCTAATCTGTCTATCTCTAATCTCTTGTGTTGTCTAAACGTGTGGACTTATGAATCTTCTCCCTCTAGGGGTGCTCTACCCCTCCTTATATAGGTGGAGAGGGTAGGCTTACAAATAGAGTCCTACTAGGAGTGGGATTAGGACTAGCCCCTCATGAATCCTACTCCGGGTCTTCTTTCCTTTAAGGGAATCCTTCTCTCTTCGGGCCTTCTCTTGTGAGCCGCCAGGCGCCGGCTCACCCGCCGGGTCTTGGGCTTGGCCATCCAGCGACCCGCCCGTCGGGTCATTAATAGATGTCCTGTCTTTAACGGGTCTCCTGTGAGTCGCCAGGCCAGGTCATACCGTGCCCACATCTTCGTCTCGTCGAGCCCGTTCCGATGACATTATTTTCATAGTGTGTTCACATTGTGAAAATAACCATGCCCTTTCCCTATATCGGTCCCCTCTGTGAGAGATCCCTTTCCGGCGAACCCTTTCGTGAGGTGATCGCACTTCTTCCCGGCGTATTCATCGACCCCCAGGCAAGCCAACCTCTTATCATGAGCTTCGAACTTATGTGATGACTTTGCTTGCACTCTGTGTGTTTATCTATTACCAGTTAGTCTGTATTTGCATAGACATGTGATGACGTCGGTATAGATTCCAGCATTACTTTTCATCGAATGTCATGTCTTGTTTGCATATTGCCATGCTAATAGTATTGTTAGTACCATTGACATGCGAGTACTGTGATTTAATCTCATGCCACGATGATCAGTGCTATGATCTTGTCATGCTGTTAATAAATGGATGTTAGCATTTATGAGGTAGTGGTACGATGATGAGTGTGTTGAGTTGGATTAATAATTAAACCTAGTTGGTTGATCTTGAGTCACCTGTCTGGGCTTATCCGTGCAACCACATTTGCCGGTGTGGGACGGCCTTGACTTGGCCTGACTGCGTGATCTTTCACCGGTACCTCCAAAGAGGGAGGGTTATACACGTGTGCTACCTGATCAGGTAGGCGGTGATAATCCTGTGAGCCCAGTTGATGTTGAGTGTTTAGCCCGGGAGTCCCCGTTTGGGACAGTAGGCCCCATTTGGGTCTACATAGTTTGGCCACAATGGTGGCAGGTGTCATGAGGACACAGGGGCCATCCAAGGCTGACCTCCGGGGGAGGAAGAGTGCCGGTGGTACGATGGAAGAGTCATGGGTCAGGCAGGTTTTGTTGAAGCAACGCTGGTCCACCCGAGTGGGATCACGAGGCCAGGTGCTTCATGGTGTGGGTAATGTGCGCAACCTCTGTAGAGTGTCAAATCTATTCGAATAGTCGCGTCCACGGTATTGGACAGACCGTCCGGACCTCACTTGGTGGTCAACTGTAATAATGATGATAATGATGGAAGAACTCGTCTTGGGTAGAAATTAAGGTATGTTTTTTTTTCTTAATTTTATTTTGAGCTCTCAAGATATCGATATAGTGATGTCAGAAATATGATAGGTTAGCCAAGAGATGGCTATATGAGATGAGTGGTCGGATGACCACATGATGGTATGTTAGCCATGGGATGGCTATGAGATGTGTGGTCATATGACCACATGTTTTGGATTAGATTTGGATCCGTTCAGGTTGGATCTTGAGTTTGTCAAGGGTTGGGGGACAACCCAGAAGAAATTAAGTTGGTATTCGGTAACAGTAAGTACTTTAAGTATCTAGTGTGATCATTGGCATACTATGTTATGTAGATCATAGGTCTGATCCATGCTATGCTATGCTTGATGTGTGTTTTACAGTTAAATCCATGTCATGTTTAGAATACATTCTTATATAAGCATAGGACTTGCTTTGTCATCTGCTTGTTTGGATGCTATGTAATTGGTTGCTTGCGAGTACATTTAAAGTACTCACTTGGCCTTGCATGTGGCCAGTTGCAGGAGAAGGTACGTCGTGCTAGATCGTAACCCAGCCAGTCCTGTGAGTTATGGAGCCCAGCCAGAGACGTCAATGTTGCTGAACCAAGACCTTAGCCGCCATCTATATAGCCTTGGAGCTATGTAATATTGTTGTAAGCAACAATATTGTAATACTCCATTATAATTAATAAAGCCATTTTGTGCCTGGAATTGCTGGATCATGTCTTTGATGTGCGCTAGGTCTTATCCTAGGGCTAGCATGCGTCGGCCCTCTATCGGGGTGCCACAAGACATGGTATTAGAGCCAGGCTGGCTGTAGGTTACCCTAGCACCCAACCACCCCTAGGTTTAACCGGTAGTAAGCCCAATAGATTCGATCTGTCTCTGGCATCCGACATGGCCATTGTTGAGCAACAGGCGGCGCAGTCGGAATGGACGTGACCCTACCCAGCTCTCTGCCTACCCAGCCACTTTAGATTGGACCGTGACCCTACTTAGCTGTCGGTCGTGCCGGCGTATCTTGTACCCGGCACGAGAAGGATCCATGCCATGCTAGTGTGTTCCAGCCGACTGCCTATTTAACCCCTCCCACCTGCGAGTCGCAGCTCTCCCCATTCAGCAAGTCAGACCCCTGCAAGAGAACCCAGGCTAGTATCCCCAGACCAACAGCCATGGCCAGTTCTTCCAAGACCCCCGAAACACCCACTTTCTATAGCCGAACCATGGCTGGTGGTTACTCCGGCTTTCCGTTCCTCCTTTCGAGTATGCTTACTCGAGCCCTTAGCTGTAGTAGACATCCGGTGTATCTGATGTTCCAATCAGAACCCGTTCCCCACCTTTGCGGATTTTATGCAAAGGTGCATATCAACCCAGGTCCAACGGCGGATGGGAATCCCATGAGTTTTCAGGGCAAACCCATGCCCACCCCAATGTTGGCTGTCCAGATGGCTGCCGTAGGAGCCATCACTCGTCTTCATTCCCAGTTTCCACAAGTAGCAGAGATGCTAGACTTCCGCTATTTTCCCTCTGCATCAGACACAGGTTGCGATTTCTCTAGTGCAGCTAGAGATGCCGACCCAGCAATAGCTCGACTAGTCCGGTACCACTAGTAGAAAACAGGGCATTGGTTCGGGCCGGGCCAACCCATTAGTCCCGGTTCAGTCACGAACCGGGACCAATGGGGGTAACAGTCCCGGTTCGTGAGGCCAGGGGGCCGGGCGGGCCACATGGGGCATTGGTCCCGGTTCGTCTGGAACCTTTGGTCTCGGTTCCAAACACGAACCGGGACCAATGTGCCTCGCTCCTGGCCCACAACCATTGGTCCCGGTTCGTGGCTGAAACCGGGACCAAAGGGGGCAACCGTTTGCCTGGTGCGAGCCCATTTAGTCCCGGTTGGTGGCTCAAACCGGGACTAAAGGTTCGAACACGGTGTTTGGCGCTCCGAGAAACAGGCAAGATAATTGTTCCTCGGTGAGGGCTACAGTAACTTCGCCCATTTCTCTTCTTCTCCTCCATTCTCCTCTCTTCTTCTCCTCCATTCTCCTCTCTTCTTCCCCATATCTTCTACCATGAATCCAATCACTTGCTACAGGGAGGTGCTCGCACATGGCATGACCAATCTCGATGTCGTCTACACGAACAATAGCGCCATGGTGACGCGTTTTCTTTCCCTTTTGCAGAAATGGCTTCAAGTGGCAGATGAGAAAGAAAAGTTCATAGGGCTTGATCTCGAGTCCACGGCCAAGCAAGAAGATGTTGCCGTCACCAGCTATGTTTCAAGAAACATGTCATGATCTTCCAATGGGCAAGGTGAGTTTTGAGGGTTTTCTTTGATCAGTTAATAATTTATAGATTATTATGAAAATTGCATAGGACAGAAATATGTTCCATTTTGAATCCTATGGGAAAGATCAATATTTCTTTTAAGTTTCTAGTGAAACAATTTTCCTTGTTGCAAAACATGGGAGAACATATATGTCATATAGTTAATTTAGAGTTTCTTCATCAATTCATAGGATATGAAAATTGCATATATATATATAGGATATAAGAATATATATGTTCTATTTTGAATCCTATGGAAAAGATCAATTTCTCTTAAGTTGTAGTGAAATAATTTTCGATTTTTTTATGATATTACTATTCACCGGGCTCAAATGAGCCCGGGAGCAAAAACTCTGCGTCTTCCTCTTTTGTTGCAGCGAAATAATTTTCCTTTATATAGTTGCATATTGTAATTCTGCCGAAATATACTTGTTGCAGCAGTATTTAACATTTGTTCCATTTTAATTTGTTGATGTTGCAGTAGTGACAAGCACTGCCCAGCACTCATGGACTTCCTACGCCGCGGCATACATTTTGCTAGCTTTGATGTAAGTAATGACAAGCTGAAGATGAGGCGCAGCTTCGGTATTGAGATACCAGCTGGCTGCCTTATTGATATCCAAGACATATTCAGGCTTCAGTATGAGAGGACTTCGATGGCTTCTATGGCAGTCGCCTTGATCGACGACTATTATGGAGATATGAAGACCACATTCCCCCCGGCGCAGCACAAAGAGTGGGAGAGGACCCCACTACAGCCTATCAACATGAGTATGCAGCAAAAGATGGATACGTTGCATATGAGTTGTACCGCAAGATTCGAACCGTGAACTATGGGCAGCGTCACCTCGCACCACCACCACCATGGGGATATTTTTCTGATTTAGACTAGCTAGTAGTGTTCGCTTGGATGAGTACTTTCTGTAATGGATATCTGAACTATTATATATTACATATCTCTCTAGCTATTATATATTTATAGTGATTTTCAATTCAGGTTTTTCTTAAATTCCGATTGTGGCTGAGAAATAATGCAGCAAAAAAGTGGGTTGTCATCGTTGGCAAGCATGCACACCATGCCAACTTTCAACCTTTTGAAACTTCATTTGAAGTGCTTTTCAATTTCAGGGTCATTTAGCTCAAAAAGATCAGTAAAAGCATGAAAAATGTCAAATGAAGTCAGAAAGGGTTGAAAATTGGTGATGTGGCTTTGAATGGTGCATTTTGAACACACGAAAAGCTTGGAGTTCAAATAAGTTCAAGAAAATGAAATGTCTTTTGTAACCGATGAGTATCCGTCCGAAACCCGATACTTCGAAAGAGACTGTCCGTTTTGTACACGAAGTGCATCCTGCTTTTGATGTAACCCTCTCAACTTTTTAGCACATGCTATGTGGGTGAAATGATCATTCCATGCCAACTTTCAACCTTTTCAGACTTCATTTGAAGTGATTTTCAATTTTAGGGTCATTTAGCTCAAAAAAATCAATAAATGCATGAAAAATATCAAATGAAGTCATAAAGGATTAAAAATTGATGATGTGGCTTTGAATGGTGCATTTTGAACACACGAAAATCCTGAAGTTCAAATAAGTTTTGTAACTGATGAGTTTCCGTACGAAACCCCGATACTTCGAAAGAGATTGTCCGTTTTGTACGCGAAGTGCATCCTGCTTTTTCCATAACCCTCTCAACTTTTGAGCACATGCTATGTGGGTGAAATGATGACACCATGCCAACTTTCGACCTTTTCAGACTTCATTTGAAGTGCTTTTCAATTTCAGGGTCATTTAGCTCAAAAAAATCAGTAAATGCATGAAAAATATCAAATGAAGTCAGAAAGGGTTGAAAATTGATGATGTGGCTTTGAATGGTGCATTTTGAACACACAAAAAGCCTGGAGTTCAAATAAGCTCAAGAAAATGAAATGCTTTTTGTAACCGATGAGTTTCCGTCCGAAACCCAGATACTTCGAAAGAGATTGTCTGTTTTGTACACGAAATGCATACTGCTTTTGCCGTAACCCTCTCAACTTTTTAGCACATGCTATGTGGGTGAAATGATGATACCATGCCGATTTTCAACCTTTTCAGAGTTTATTTGTACTGCTTTTCAATTTCAGGGTCATTTAGCTCAAAAAATCAATTACTAAAATTATAAACCTCTCGTTTTTTTGAAACTAAAATTATATAAAACCTAAAAATTACCAAATTGAATATAATGTTAAAAACAAAGTAATATTAAATCACAGGAAAAATAGCAAAGAAATAACATAAAAATAGCAAAAGTGAAAATAGATGCGCTTAGACTGAAATTCAACCTAAATTCAAAGTGCTGGTTAGGCACCTAAATAGCATTTTGAATTTAGGTCAAATTTCGTGTATAAGGGCATCTATTTTCACTATGAGAGGAGCTTTACAGGTCAAGCGCATCGGGGCTTATAAACAGGTGATGTCTCCCCTCGACTCGCGAGGTGGGACTAAACATCTGCTGCTTCCTCGTCGGCCGACGAAAATGGACCAGTGGTCCCGGTTGGTGGCACCAACTGGAACCAATGCCCCCCTTTCGTCCCGGTTGGTGCCACCAACCGGGACCAAAGGGCCTGTTTCCCGCCCTTTGGGCTGCTAAAAACAGGTCATTGGTCCCGGTTGGTGGCACCAACCGGGACCAATGCCCCCTTTAGTCCTGGTTACTGCCACGAACCGGGACCAAAGGTCCCTGTTTCACGCCCTTTGGGCTGCTGAAAACAGGACTTTGGTCCCGGTTGGTGGCACAAACCGGGACCAATTTGCCCCATTAGTCCCGGTTTGTGTTACCAACCAGGACCAAAGCTCCTTCTATATAACAAGCACTTAGGAAAATTCGCAGTTTTCATTCCACTTCGCCCTCATCGCCGCCCCGAGCCCGCCGTCGCCATTCCCGTCCCTGTCGCCGCCCCCGTCGCTGCCCCGTCGCCTCCCCCGCCGCCGTCGTCGCCGCCCCGTCGCCTGTCCCCGTGCCTCCCCCGCCGTCCCCGTCGCCTCCCCCGTCGCCCGTCCCCGTCACCATCCCCGTCGCCTCCCCCGCCACCCCCATCGCCGCCCCGCTCACGTCACCGCCCCTCCCCTGTCGCATCCCCCGCCGCCCTGCCCCGTCGCCGCCCCGTCGGCGTCATCGCCCCTCCCCCGTCGCCGCCCCGTCGCCACCCCCATTGTGAGCCGCCGCCGCCCCGGCTCGTTGTATTTTTTTAATATATGTTGATTTTTTATATGATGAATGTTTATGTTAGATTAGTATGTTTATGTTAGCTAGATTAGTATGTGTATGTTAGATTAGTATGTTTATGTTTTTTTGAAAGTAGATTAGTATGTTTATGTTAGATTAGTATGTGTATGTTAATTTTGGGTTGTATGAGAAATTAGTGATTAAACGATAAGAAAACATTCTCATAGGAATTTGTCAACGATGCCCGGCCCGCATCCTCGTCGTCGAGTAGTCCGCGAGAGCTTGCTTGATAGGCGCCATGTCCGGGACTGGGCTCCGTCAGGCTGGCACTAGGAGGTGCTACATTCCCGGGCTCGGAGGTTGGTGAGGAATGCAAGTATCGTCGTCGACCCGGACCTTCGGTGGTGGCGGTCACGCGGGCCACTTCGATGCGGAGGGAGCCGGCACCCGCAGAGGTGGTACGTCAGCGGGTCAGGGAGGAGGACGAGCACGTCCGTCGCTACATGGCGGCGTTGAACGCCCGGTTTGACAATACCTAGCAGATCCTTCATGGATCTCACTTGAGTTATGATCCCATGATGGTTCCTTATCTTTGGGTGTCCACCGTCTGCGACTCAGAGACCGCTAGTGAACCGGGTTCACCGTCCTCCATTTTGGATTCTAGGATATTCGATCTGTATTAGTGATCTTATATGATAATATTCGAGATGTATTAGTTAATATTTGATGATGCATTAACTAGATTATTCGGGATGATGTATATAGTGATATCATATTCGAGGTCATTATAAATATTAATGTATTAGTGATATTTTATCGGTATAATGCGTGTGTGACTTTCGGTCTGTCGTTGCTCCTTGTGTGACTTTCATGTGTGTTCTTGATGGAGGAATCCCGACTGTTGTCGTGGGGGGAGCCTCCTATTTTTTCTATTCTTTGCGATATACTCGTCGATATATTGCGCAAGAAGAGAAGAGGGGAGGCGTCCATCATCGGCGGTCGAACTATTACTATGAGAGAGTGTCCATCAACATATATACACCATCGTATCAATGTGAGAGAGTGCGCACCAACACACCATGAGATATGAGAGTTATTTAAGGAAAGCCTCAACGGACCGAAAGTCACACACGCATTAATTAAGATCCAAAGCGTGCCGTAATTCTTGAACTGGATTATTCGGGATGATGTATTAGTGATATTATATTCGAGGTCATGATAAATATTAATGTATTAGTGATATTTTATCGGTATAATGCGTGTGTGACTTTCGGTCTGTCGTTGCTCCTTGTGTGACTTTCATGTGTGTTCTTGATGGAGGAATCCCGACTGTTGTCGTGGGGGGAGCCTCCTATTTTTTCTATTCTTTGCGATATACTCGTCGATATATTGCGCAAGAAGAGAAGAGGGGAGGCGTCCATCATCGGCGGTTGAACTATTACTATGAGAGAGTGTCCATCAACATATATACACCATCGTATCAATGTGAGAGAGTGCGCACCAACACACCATGAGATATGAGAGTTATTTAAGGAAAGCCTCGACGAACCGAAAGTCACACACGCATTAATTAAGATCCAAAGCGTGCCGTAATTCTTGAACTGGATTATTCGGGATGACGTATTAGTGATATTATATTCGAGGTCATGATAAATATTAATGTATTAGTGATATTTTATCGGTATAATGTGTGTGTGACTTTCGGTCTGTCGTTGCTCCTTGTGTGACTTTCATGTGTGTTCTTGATGGAGGAATCCCGACTGTTGTCGTGGGGGCACTTCCTCTTTCTTCTCTTCTTTGTGATATACTCATCGATATATTGCGCAAGAAGAGAAGAGGGGAGGCGTCCATCACCGGCGGTCAAACTATTACTATGAGAGAGTGTCCACCAACATATATACACCATCGTATCAATGTGAGAGAGTGCGCACCAACACACCATGAGATATGAGAGTTATTTAAGGAAAGCCTTGACGGACCGAAAGTCACACATGCATTAATTAAGATCCAAAGCGTGCCGTAATTCTTGAACTGTATTATTCGGGATGATGTATTAGTGATATTATATTCGAGGTTATTATAAATATTACTGTGATTTGCAAGTCATTCCGGCAAAACATAGGGAATTTTTTCTATGTCATTGCTCGATATATGGAATGGGTTGACTTTAAGTCTGTTTCGGCTCCTTGTGTGTCTTTCACTGAGGGAGAGTGTCCACCATATATAAATATGAGAGAGGAAGAATCCCGGCTGTTGTCGTGGGGGTCGCTTCTCCTTCGTTCCCGTGTGCTAGACATTTTTGTGTAATGCACTCGGGGACGAATGGAGGAGCCACCATCACCGACTGTCGTAATATCATAAGGAGTGCCCACCATATACGTGAGATGAGAGTTTAGGAAGGAAAGACTTGACAGACCTAAAGTCAACCTGTTGCATATTGAGTAATACTGATCTGTGTGTTGATCAGTTTTCTTGTAGTTTCCTTTGATCTATTTTAAATGTTTCAACTATGAACATAGGAAATGTTTGACGACGAACGTGAATTCAGTATGTGTGAATACTGCGAAGACGAGCACGGCCTGTGTGACAAGACTTTCCTAGTTGATGGTAGGCGCTTGAGCATCATGCTGGATGAGAACTTCGAAGTGGATACAGTAAGTCACAATGACAAGTCTTTTTTCGTGATTAAGCATGACTTCTGCCTCTTTTGCTTCAACTTATAATTAATTTTAATTTTTTACTGTTCTACTAGCGTATCCCCTGCCATGCAAGAATTGTTGTTTTGGATAAGATTGGTTTCAATACTAAAAAAGATATGGAGGTAAAGATAGTTCACTTGAGGACCGAGCATGGTTTTACTTTTGCGGTAAAATTGTACGATGCAGACACCTATTGCTATTTTGAATGCACAAATTGGCAAGCACTATGCAAGGCTTATGCATTTGAGCCTAATATGCTACTCACCTTTGATATTCGTCCGGAAGATGAAATAGAAGGTAATATCGACATCTGGGTCGATGTGCAGACACCTCCAGTTCTACCATTATGTGAGTTTCTCAACCATATTTATTAAGTAATTTATATTGTTTATTTAAAAATATTTGACAACTTATTTGCATTGACAGCTTATTTTCATTCTTCAAAAAATGTACGGAAGATGGTAGACAGAACCTACTACTATAATGATGAAGCAGAATTAACTTATAAGGAGAAAGATCATCTTACCTCATTTCTTAGTCATCTTGAGAATTACAATAGCTATTATCAAACTCCTGCACATTATGGTCAATATGTGACACTAGTGCACGTGGTGAACTACGGTAACATCCATGGAGATTGCATGGTAAGATTTTAATTCTACTATTACGACATATGTGCATCTTTTGCATAAATTCTTCTAAAACTAAACTACATTGCTAACTACAAAGTTATTACTATGTTTTTCAACAGAACATCCCGGAGGATTGTGTGCCTCATCTGATGTTTCTGATAGGTCGCGTTGTTGTTACGAGCTTAGGGCCACCACGGCCAGGTCAGCCTACACATCACTCCTGTCCATACCAGATTTCTAAAACCGATGGAGTCATGACAATCAAAGATTGGAAAAAATGTATGCTCAATCATAGAGAGCTACTTGGAAGCAACATTGTACGTAGGCCAAGAATGGGTGACAGGATGATCTCCGTTCTCCATAATAGAGAGTCAGGGCCTATCTTGTTTTATGATATTGTACCTAAGAGAGGGTAGAATAGGTCCTACAAGATAGGAGTACGTAGGTCCTAGGTACAATGTGTTATTATGTGCTACAATGTGTTAGAGTTGATGATGATGAGGAGGAGGAGGAGGAGTTGTGATTATGACCAGTGACCAACTTGTGATATGATGTCTCATTGATGAAAATGATGATTAAATTGTGTCATATGTTCTATCTATAAGTATAGTACGTAGCGTCGTGACCAAGCACGGAGATTAGAGAGATCACTTCTCTCTATTAGCTATCTAACAAAATATATGAAACCCCTAAATTGACCCTCCAAAACCCTCAAAACCCTCTCTCTTTAGAAAAAATTCAGCCCCTCAGCTGCTGACGCGTGGACGCTCTTTGGTCCCGGTTGGTGTTACCAACCGGGACCAAAGGCCCTCCTGCCTGGGCTCGGCGAAGCGGCCACGTGTAGCCCAATCTGTCCCGGTTCGTAAGCGAACCGGGACTAAAGGTCGTGGGCTTTAGTCCCGACCCTTTAGTCCCGGTTCCAGAACCGGGATAAATGGGCCTTACGAACCGGGACAAATGGTTTTTTTCCACTAGTGTACATTGATGCCTAGGGACTACTGCTCTCCGGCATTCTTAGAGAGTTCAAAGCTATTGACCAGGACACCACACGGGTTGTTATGGGAGCATACCGTGCAGCCCGTGAAATTGCATCCCAGACCACCCATTCCTCACTGCCAAACCCAGTGCCACCCACGCAGCCAGTGTTGCTCTCGCAGCCCGTGAACCCATGTCAACCTGGCATCATCCACCTGAGTTATGTTGCCAGAGCTATTCGTCGTCTTCGTCGTCGGGATGTGTTCCATTAAGTTCCAGCCACAACTCAAGAAGTTGAGCCCCAACCCATTGTGGTGCCCGACAAAGAACACGAAAGTTGGCTCAGCCTTCGTCCCCCAGGAGAGTCCCAACAAGAATAGGCACATTTGTGGCCTCAGTAGTAAGCAAAGCAAGAAGATGCCACGAATATGCGTGTTGCGCAGACTGTTCTTCGCGTGCGTCTAGGTTTGGTACTCTCTAGTACGGAGTGAGTTGTTGCTATTAGCTGCCTAGTAAGGTTGTGTATTGTTGTATGCTTGTATTGTCTGCTTATGCTTGTGTGTGATGTATGTCTGTTTGCTCTGTATGCTTGGTTCATCTGTCACTATGTTAAGCAGAAATGTTTAACCGATTTTAGTCAGTAGAGCACTTACACTTACAACATTGGACTCGCCCAGAGTCCCTAATAATATGCGAGCTGGTATAGGTGTATGTATACCAGGAGTACATACACCCACTAGCATTAAAACATGTTAGTGCAACCTGCTCGATGTGTTTCTTTCCTTTGCCTGCATTTTGCTACTATGTGCATTCTGCATTTGCTTGCATATTAGACTGAATAGATTACATGTGCATCGTGTAAGCAAGGTCTGCATGCTGATTGCAATCTCAGAGAAATTCTAAGAAATTTTATTGAGCATAGACTGTTACAACCCTTCCAGTCCAAGACCTAAATCTTGACCCTACCCCAGCACCCACCTATTTGTGGATGTCATTCAACGCGAAGCAACCAGCGGCATGGCCTCCACACTGGTAGGGCTCCACTAACCGCACCACACTAACCCTAGACCCGGTGGTGCCTCTGTCATCGTCTTGTGTGATGTTGACAAGATCGCCCCTCGTCATCGCAGCCGTGCTTATTCCGCCGGCCGGAGACGGCGTAGTTGACCCCTAGCCACCCCTCTGGCAGCAGCATCCTGGTGATCATCAAGGATCATCGCGCATAGCAGCAGCGAGCCGCCAACCAACGCCTCTAGCATGCCATCCAGGAGGATCGTGATCAGCTCCAAGCCCACGCCCGCCATTAGCGCCTTGCCTCGCGCTCCTGCAACCAGAAGGAGAAGGAGAAGAGAAAGAAGAAGTGAAGTAGAGTGCAAGGTGGTAGGAATAGAGAAGGAACCGCAATCGTTTTTATAGCCCGAGTCCGATGTACGGTGAGCGAGGTCCAGGAGAACCTCGCGCCGCTCGACCACCAGCGTCCAAGAGGCGAATCTGCAAGCATTGCCGACTGGTGCTGGCCCACGATGGGAGTGCTCTCTGCGCCGATCCTGTGCACGCCACACACTATCATTGTAGGGTACTCCGTGCCCTAGGAGATTGGCATGCGCAGTGCCTAGCTGCACTCAGGATAGCGCGAGAGCGAAAGAGCACCGTTGGCTGGAGAAAGAAGTAGAAGGCTGCCAGTGGGTCCTGGTCCCAAGTGATAGCGAGAGAGGTGGTACCCCGAGCATTTTTGGAAAAAGAAACTCTGCTTTTCTAAAAATATTAGGGCTACCCAGCGGCCCCTGCGTGTGGAGCAAATCCCGTGATGTCTGTATCTCGATATGGTGTACCAGTTTTTGGTCCTCTTAACCCGGTTGTTTTCACCCACAGGGTTAAGACCCAACCCAGAGGTTCTTCCAGGAGGCATAGTATTTGTTCTAAGCTAACCCTAGGAATCTCGAGGACGAGATTATTCTAAGGGGGAAGGTTTGTAACACCCCAAAAATCGGGTTATCGATTTTTGTGCTATTAATCCTTCCTAGCTTTTCTCTCTCAAATTTTTCCTCTGGAATCTGGTAAGTAACGAGGTGAATCCAGTCATTCCCTAACCTCTGAGTGCCTTTCCCATGCTATTGTGCCAGCCAACCCTTCGTCGGTAAACCCGAACCTCATTCAAACCCTACTTCCGAAATATTGGAACGGGGAATCATATAGATTATCAACACATGCCCAAGAGCAGGCCAAGAGGTGCAATATGGTGGCCACACCACAGCACAAACAGGTTGCTCTTGACAATTACTTGACCTTGAATGAGTCACCTCAGACATCTGGAGCAAGTCAGGCGCATAGTTTAAGTCAAAGAAGCATGGAGAAGACCCTAGGCATGGTTTGGCGTCGAGCAAGGCGTGGAAACACCGTGGCCACGCGGTGACCACGGGCAGAGCGTGCCAAAACCGCGCCCTGTGCATTGGAGTTGACGGGAGCGCGTCTACAGCGAGCTCCAGCTTGTCCAGGAACATCTTAGAGCTCCCCATTGAGTGTGCGCACCGTATAGAGCCCTCTCCCCCTCGTCCCTTAGCTTCTGGCCGCCTCTGCCGTCGTCCCGAAGCTCCGGCCGGTGTCCCGAAGCTCCGGCCACCGTCAATCCCCTTCTCGAGCCTTCCCCCCGGCTATATAAGCGTCCCATAGCTCTTGTACGACCAGAATTCCCCATCGCCCTCCTCCAATCGAGATCCTAGAGCTCTCTCCCTCCGCAATGGCCAAAGCCTCGCTGTCGATCCCCTCGGCCACCGCAGCCAGCGCCCGGCCCTCCCCTTCTCTCAGCCGCTGCCGCCGCCTTACCCATGGCTCTCAGGGCCGCCTCCGCCCTCAGATTCTCCGGGGAAGCCCCGCTGCAGCGGCACCGCGAGCACTCGTCGGCCACCGCGCCCCGGCCAGTGGCGACGACGCTGTAGCCCGCCTCCGGTGGCCTAGTGACCACCCTCGGGCGCGGCGTGGCACGCCGGTGCTAGAGAACTCTCCGACCGGCCTCCTAGTGCGGCGAGGAAACCGCGACGCCGGCGGCCGGCTGCCCTTGTCCCTGTCTTCGGTCGGGAGGAAGGGGATGAACGACCGGGAGGAGAGAGAGAGAGATAGGGTGGGACCCGCCCGTAAGCGAGACAGCGGCTGAGCCCAGCCGGTTAAGTGGAGGCGGTATTTACTACATATGCTTTCGCGTGCAGAACGCGTAATACAAGAAATACGCTTTTATTTTTAACCAGCCCGCCTAATCTCCTATTTTATAAACGTTCATTAGTTAAGGGCTGAGGTGGACACTGTTCTGTCTACTTTTCTGCCTAACGAATGAACGGGCGTATCTCCACAACCGTAGCTCCGATCGAGGTAAAACCAGCACCCACGTATTTGTCTCGTCGAGCCCATTCCGACGACATTATTTTCATAGTGTGTTCACATTGTGAAAATAACCATTTTGCCCTTGCCCTATATCGGTCCCTTTTGTGAGAGATCCCTTTCCGGCGAACCCTTCCTCGAGGTGATCGCACCTCTTACCGACGTATTCATCGACCCCCAGGCAAGCCAACCTCTTATCATGAGCTCCAAACTTGCGTGATGACTTTACTTGCACTCTGTGTGTTTATATATTACCTATTAGTCTGCATTTGCATAGACATGTGATGACATCGGTATAGATTCCAACATTACTTTTCATCGAATGTCATGTCTTGTTTGCATATTGCCATGCTAATATTATTGTTAGCAACATTGAGATGCTAGTACTTTGATTTAATCTCATGCCATGATGATCGGTGCTATGATCTTGTCATGTTGTTAATAAATGGTTGTTAGCGTTTATGAGGTAGTGGTACGATGATGAGTGTGTTGAGTTGGATTAATAATTAAACCTAGTTGGTTGATCTTGAGTCACCTGTCCGGGCTTATCCGTGCAACCACATTTGCCGGTATGGGACGGCCTTGACTTGGCCTGACTGCGTGATCTTTCACCGGTACCTCCAAAAAGGGAGGGTTATGCGCGCGTGCTACCCTGATCAGGTAGGCGGTGATAATCCTGTGAGCCTAATTGATGTTAAGTGTTTAGCCCGGGAGTCCCTGTTTGGGACAGTAGGCCCCGTTTGGGTCTACATAGTTTGGCAACGACGGTGGCAGATGTCATGAGGACACAGGGGCCACCCAAGGCTGACCTCCGGGGGAGGAAGAGTGCCGGTGGTACGATGGAAGAGTCACGGGTCAGGCAGGTTTTGTTGAAGCAACGCTGGTCCACCCGAGTGGGATCACGAGGCCAGGTGCTTCATGGTGTGCGTAAAGTGCGCAACCTATGCAGAGTGTCACATCTATTCGAATAGCCGCGTCCACGGTATTGGATAGCCCGTCGAGACCTCACTAGGTGGTCAACCATAGTAATGATGATAATGATAGAAGAACTCATCTTGGGTAGACATTAGATGATGTCAGAAATATGATATGTTAGCCAAGAGATGGCTATATGAGATGAGTGGTTGGATGACCACATGATGGTATGTTAGCCATGGGATGGCTATGAGATGAGTGGTCGTATGACCACATGTTTTGGATTGGATTTGGATCCGTTCAGGTTGGATCTTGAGTTTGTCGAGGGTTGTGGGACAACCCAGAAGAAAGTAAGTTGGTATTCGGTAACAGTAAGTACTTTAAGTATCTAGTGTGACCATTGCCATTCTATGTTATGTAGATTATAGGTCTGATCCATGCTATGCTATTCTTGATGTGTGTTTTACAGTTAATCCATGCCATGTTTAGAATACATTCTTATATAAGCATAGGGCTTCCTTTGTCATCTGCTTGTTTGGATGCTATGTAATTGGTTGTCTTGCGAGTACATTCAGAGTACTCACCTGGCCTTGCATGTGGCTAGTTGTAGGAGAAGGTCCATCGTGCTAGATCGTAACCCAGCCAGTCATGTGAGTTATGGAGCCCAGCCAGAGACGTCAATGCTGCTGAACCAAGACCTTATCCGCCATCTATATAGCCTTGGAGCTATGTAATATTGTTGTAAGCAACAATATTGTAATACTCCATTATAATTAATAAAGCCATTTTGTGCCTGGAATTGTTGGATCATGTCTTTGACGTGCACCAGGTCTTATCCTCAGGTTGTCTTGTGTCGGCCCTTTACCGGGTTGCCACATGGATCAGGCCGAGGCCTTGGAGCAACTCTCGTCGATGAGGATCACCGACGATCCAGCCCTGATCTACACCTGTCCTGGTTACAGTTCGGGTAGGGACAGATTTTTTAACCCACCCACCACACACTTGATAACCACCATCGAAGACTTAACCGACGTGCTAGATTATTCCTCTGAGGAGGCAGAATACATGGATGAAGAGGACTGTGCTCCCACTCCCGTTAACACCGGGAATTGGACCACCACTTCTACATTATGATGTCTACATGGTAGATACTCCTGCCACCAACAGCAACAATACGCCTCACAAGGACGGTGACAAATCGGGTGACGTGCCATCAAAGTGCCGGAAATTGCATAAGCGGTCCAAAAGCAAAAAGGGAAGAAGAGCTATTATCAGTAGTGGGGACGGTAATGCACCTGCCGATCATGACCATCCTGATGTTCCCGAGCACCTGTTTGAGGGTCCAGACGAACCTGCGGACCAAAACGACCCCGATATTGTTGATGACCCCGAAGGCGACAATTACCTTTCCCCCATCAAGGAGGAAGACATACCAGAAGCCAATGACTTGTACATCCCTGATAACCTCGAGGATCAGGAAGAAATCAAGCAGCGACTCATTGCAACGGCTCGCAGCCTAAAGGCCAAAGAGCAGCAACTCAAAGCCGAATAGGCCGACCTCACTGGTCTGTCAAACCAGCCCAAAAGCTACCCTCAGAGAAGGCTGCTGCCACAATGTGACGATGAGCTCACTGGCTGTGATAGCCCAAGTGTTGTCCCTACCTTGTATGGCATTTATTCATGTGAACCTTGTTGTCATGAGTTTAATGAATGTTTTTGCTCCATGTCTTGACTTGTCTTATGCATTCATGCATCATGCATCATATCAATCATCATCATGCCATGCCTTTGTTTGTGATGTGCTTCTTGACCTTGTAGCATGTGAGTGTTGTGTGGTGTGGTTGGAGTGGTCTTCATCTTCCCCCTCTCTTATTCCTTGCAATCAAACCCAACAACAAAAGCATTTATTCCATTGGCCTTTATCAACTGAATTAACTTTCTAATAAAATTGTTCAAAAATGTTCAGGAGGTAGTATACAATGTTTTAAAATTGTGTGTGTGGTTCTTTTGTGGTTTTGAGCTTATTGAATTTGGGGTTTTGGCCCCTCTTATAGCTTTCTAGTTGCAGGTGCAGGTTGTTTTCCATGAGATAACATGGAAGTTTGGCATATCACAATATTATCTGTTATTAAATTTAATGCACATATATATCTTGGTATGGTGGAAGGCTTGGCCTTTTACTAGGTGTTTTGTTCCGCTTGTACTAGCATAGTTTCTTGTTACCGGTGTTATGTTTTCCATACGTAGTGCTCCTAACTTGCTCGGGGTTGTTATGGGGACCCCCTTGATTATTCGACTGAGATTAAAACTTGTCTGGCAAGACCCAACATTGGTACTATTTGCTTAAACAACTTAATAAAATTGCATAAGGCTTTGCAACCCCGTGGATAATTAATCAACCCCCTGTCCAGTGCTCCTCATGAGTGTTGGTCCAAACTGGGCGATGTACGGCACCCCCTGGTCACCCGGGGTTTCAGCCAACCCGACGTCTTGCCCATCTGGTAGTGCCCTGAGATAGAGATACGCGCGGCTCCTATTGGGATCTGGCCTGCCGGGCGGTCTTGCTAGATTTCTTTTACCTTTGTCGAGTGGCTTGCGTGTGGACTCTGACTTTCTTCGGGTTATCCCGAGGTGTTGGAATTCCTTTGGAGTTGCCTAGGATGATCACGAGATCCGTGGTCGAGGTTATTCCCGCGGAGTGTGGTTAATTTTTGATGGACTAGTTGGAGCACCCCTGCGGGGTTAAATCTTTTTGAGAAGCCATGCCCGCGGTTATGTGGCAAGCTGGATATTTGTTTAACACCCGGTTATAGTTAACTTGAAGTAAACCTTAATAAAATACACCAACTGTGTGAGTAACCGTGACCGTCTCTACCCATGAACATGAACCGAGAGAGAACACGGTGGGGTTATGATTGATGTAAGTAAGTGTTCAGGATCTCATAGAGATCGTTCTAGATTTGATCGCTTATTGTAGATCACATATTTACTTTCATGTTTCGTAAGGTTAGCCTCCATAAAATGCTTAGTGCTGCTGCAAACTAAGCACATACCCCTTTCCAACCCATAAGCTTGAATAGTCTCGATACCCGCGCACGAAATTGCTGAGTCCTCGTGGCTCACAGATTACTACAACAATCCAGGTGCAGGTACATATGAGTTCGTGCAGGATGATCTGACACAGCTCCAGTGGGAGTATGACGTGGAACGCAGCAGGATGTACGTGACGTATCCAGATGAGTAGAGGACCATGGTCGTGATCTTCGGGGTTAGCAAGATAATATCATTGCATCTGTTTTTATCATTTGTTTTCGTCCATAGTCGGACCCTGTCTTCAGATTGATGTTGGAACTATTGGCGTGGATTGTAATTTAGCTTGTGTCGAGTGTAAGCCAACTCATATACTCCTCTCTTCTTAAATGTATGATGTAATGATTCTATACTTGCGAACGTCGAGATGCGCCTCTATCCATTGTTGACGCCCCCGTGTCTTAATATGGATAGGCTCGCATCTAGGGCATGACAAGTTGGTATTCAGAGCCATACGACCATAGGAGCCTTGCTTGATCGAACTTGGCCGAGTCGAGTCTAGTTAAAACGATTTTGAGTCTAGTTACATTGGAGAGTAGGATTCTTTTTACTCCTCTTCTATTCTCTGGTGAGGTATTCGACTTAGGAATTCTGATTCTACTCCTCTTCTCGCTCAAAAAAAAATTAGGATCACGCGGGTATTGTTGCAATCGTTCCGATATCTTTGTGATGAGAACATTGTTCTTGGTGCCTCCTAACATTTAGGGGTTGTGGCAGTGTCCCGGGTAGTTGAGCTCCGAGGTGTTGTCGTCACATTTGTATTATTGCTGTTGCGGAATACCAGAGGTCGCCGACATCGAAAACTCTTCTATACTCCTTGTGGTGAGAATGGTTTGGCGCTACCCAGTACTAGGGAGAGCGATCAGATGTATTGTCACAGTTAGTATATCGAATATTTTTCGAAGGTCTGAGGTACACGATATCCGAGGTTTCTTGGTTATGTGTTGACAAATGGATACAGTTGGAGTGTAGGGCTTGTTAGTTGTGTGAGATATTTTGCCTCCCTATATCCCCAACACCCGATTGCATAACTAAAAGATTTCGGAAGTTCTTGGGTGGGAACTCTTGTAGTTTTCTAGGATCATCTTCTTCAGATGTATGTGGGCATATGCATTTGTTCCGAGCAACATTAGCTCAATACTTTTGTGTAATTGTAAGTGGCTTCTAATATCTGATGATGTTATCGTAAACCGAAGAAGCATTCTTACTATTTTTTCAGTAGGAAGGTTGTGATGTTATTTGTGAATTTCTTTCAAGCATTTGATTCAGCTATTGAATTCGTCTTATCAATGAGGTGATGATGTTCTTGTCCATCTTCAGGATGGCTCCACCAACTCGCAGGAATCTGGGTCATGGTGAAGAGCAGGTTGATGTTCCACCACCCCCACCACCGCCTCCTCCTCCAGAAGCTTGGCAAGCTGTGATGGCCGCAACCAATGCGAACACTCAGATGTTGCTCGGGCTGTTGCAAAAAAGAGGTCAAGGTCAGCCAGGCTTTCAAGGGAATTTTCAGAATCAACCTCAGTTTGCGATGCTCAATCAGTTCCTTGCCAACCAGCCCAAGTCTTTCACTTTTTGTGAGCACCCTTTTGATGTTGATGATTCGCTCTGTGACATGAGTAAGAATTTTGAGTGCAGCAATGTCAGACCAGAGGACTTTGTCAGATTTGCATCGTTCCAGCTCAAGGGTCAGGCAGCTGATTGGTGGCAGTAGTACAAGGATTCTAGGGGCGATCGTGTTGTTACTTGGGACGATTTCTATCATGACTTCAGGGCCCATTACATTCCGACAAGCTTTGTCGAGGAGATGCGTGAGAAATTCAGGCACCTGAAGCAGGGAAGCAAGTCTGTCTACCAATACAACGTTGAGTTCCAGAATCTAGCCCGCTATGCTAAGCAAGATGTTCCAGATGACAAGGCTATGATCTATCAGTTCAGAGGTGGTCTCAAGGATGAGCTTCTGCCAGGTCTAGTTCTTCAAGAGTCTCATGAGTTTGATCGGTTCTACAACATGGCTTTGAAGGGCGAGGCAACCCAGCTCAAGTTGGAGAACTCAAGGAAGCGTTCAAGGGATTCATATTCTTCTTCTTCCAGCTCTCAGATGGTCCCTAAGCAGCAAAAATATTAGGTGTCAAATCCTCCTCCATTTCGTCCTCCTTAGCAGCAGAAGCATTTCGGTGGCTGTGGTTCTTCCCACCCACCCAACCCACGATTTCAGCAGAGACCCAGACGTCCAAGGCAGCTTTTGTTCCTCCTCTAGGCGATGTTCGTCCGCTATCTGAGGTTACTTGTCACAAGTGTGGTCAGAAGGGGCACTATGCAAACAAGTGCAACCAGCGGCGTCTTCCGCCTCCTCCTCCAATCAAGCCCCTAGGAAATGCAATGGTGAAGCATAATCCCAAGTCAGCAAGGGTGAACTTGATCAATGCAGCTCAAGCAAAGGAGTCTCATGAAGTGATTATGGGTAATCTCTCAGTTAATTCTTTTCCTGCAAAAGTGTTGTTTGATACTGGTGCATCGCATTCATTCATTTCAAAGCCTTTTGCAACCAAGCATAATTTGTATCATGAGCAATTATCCAAGCCTTTGTCAGTCATCTCCCCGGGTGCTTTCATGCATGCAAAGATGGTGGTTCCGGATGTTTCTATCAAGATGGGCAGCTATTCTTTCCTTGCTTCTCCAATTATTCTCGGCAATTCTGACATTGATCTCATTCTTGGCATGGATTTCCTTGGGAAGAATCAAGCTAAGATCGATTGTGCAGCAAAAGAAGTCAAGATGACTCATCCTTTAGAAGACATGATTATTTTTGCAGCTCGCGATGACACAATCCGTCTCTTTGCTCTTAATGAGAAGGGTGAAATCTTGGCTATTTCTCAAATTCCCGTGGTTTGTGAGTATGAAGATGTATTTCCAGAAGAATTGCCAGGAATGCCTCCGCACTGGCCAGTCGAGTTCGTGATTGACCTCGAGCCCGGAACTGAAACGGTTTGCAAGCTCCCTTATAAACTTGGCCCCGAAGAGCTGAAAAAGTTGAAGAAGCAGCTAGATGAACAAGAACGTCTGGGTCTGATCAGACCAAGTTCTTCTCCATGGGGTTGTGGTGTTTTGTTTGTAAAGAAGAAGGATGGCAAGGACTAGCTTTGTGTCGAGTATTGTCTATTGAACAAGAAGACAATCAGAAACAAGTACCCACTTCCCAACATCAATGAGTTGTTTTAACAACTGAAAGGTGCCAAGGTTTTCTCGAAGCTTGATCTTCCCATGGGCTATCATCAGATTCGCATTCACGAAGAAGACATTCCTAAGACCGCTTTGAGGATGAGTTTTGGCTCTTATGAGTACACCATCATGTCGTTTTGTCTTGCCAATGATCCTCCAACCTTCTCAACAACTTAATTTTCTCTCCTTTCAAGAATGAGTTCGTCTTGGTCTATTTGGATGATATCCTTGTGTTCTCAGAGACAGAAGAAGATCATGAAGAACATCTCAGGCTTGTGCTTGACAAGTTAAGAGAGCATCGATTCTATGCCAAATTTTCCAAGTGTGAGTTTTGGCTCAATGAAGTGGTGTACCTTGGGCATGTGATCTCTGCCGAGGGCATTAAAGTGCACCCTGAGAAAGTTGAGGCAATCTTGAAGTGGGAGCCTCCTCAGAATGTGAAGCAGCTTCGTAGCTTCCTCGGGCTTGCTAGTTATTGCAAAAGATTTGTGGAGAACTTCTCTCAAATTGCTAAGCCTTTGTCCAATCTCCTCCAGAAGAGTGTCAAGTATGTTTGGTCTCCTGAGTGTGATGTGGCATTCAATACGCTCAAGCAGAGACTGACTTCAGCTCCAGTTCTTGTTCCTCCTGAGTAGTCAAAGCCTTTCCCAGTATTCTATGATGCTTATCTCCAAGGTCTTGGTGATGTTCTCATGCAAGAAAAGATGATAGTTGCTTATACCTCGCGTCAGTTGAAGCCTGCCGAGAAGAACTACCCCACTCATGATCTCGAGTTGGTGGCAATTGTGCATGCTCTAATGACTTGGAGACATTTGCTGTTGGGTAGACCATTTGAGGTGTAAACCGATCACAAGAGTTTGAAGTATATTTTCACTCAACCCAATCTTAATCTTCGGCAGTCACGTTGGGTGGAAATTCTTGAGGACTTTAATCCAAGCATTGAGTATACTCCTGGAAAAGCAAATGTCATTACAGATGCGCTCAGCCGTAAGGCGTACTGCAACAGTCTCATCTTGAAGCCTCTTCAACCCGAGCTTTGTGACGCTTTTCGCAAGCTCAACCTTCAAATGATTCTGCAAGGATGTCTTGCCAATCTTCAAGTTTCTCTGACTCTGGAAGATCAGGTTCACCAAGCGCAGCTTCTTGACGCCATAGTGTAGAAAGTGAAGAAAGGTGTGGCCAAGGGCATTCCGAAGTATAAGTGTTTTCGCGTTGATCAAAAAGACACCTTGTTCTTTGAGGACCGTCTGGTGGTTCCAAAAGGTGATCTCAGAAAGGTTATCATGGATGAAGCACACAATTCTCTTCTATCCATTCATCCAGGCAGTTCCAAGATGTATAAGGATCTCAAGCAAACCTTCTGGTGGACTCGGATGAAACATGAAATTGCTCAGTTCGTGAACGAGTGTGATGTTTTGTCGCAGAGTGAAGGCGGAGCATCAACGTCCAGCAGGTCTTCTTCAGCCTTTGCCTATCCCGGAGTGGAAATTCGATCATGTGGAGATGGATTTCGTCACTCGGTTTCCCAAGTCCAAGATAGGCAACGATGCCATGTTTGTGGTTATCGACAAGCTGACAAAAGTTGCTCTTTTCCTTCCAGTCAAAGATTCTATCCCGGCAGCTCAGCTTGCAGAGTTGTATACGTCAAGGATAGTCTCTTTGCATGGTATTCCTTAGCTCATATCATCTGACCATGGAAGCCTCTTTACTTCCAAGTTTTGGGAGTCCTTCCAGACTGCTATGGGTACCAAGATCCGTTTCAGCACTGCATTCCATCCGTAGACTAGTGGTCAAATTGAGAGAGTCAATCAGATCCTTGAAGATATGCTCAAAGCCTGTGTGATTTTGTTCGGCATGAAATGGGAAGACTGCCTTCCATATGTTGAATTCTCATACAACAATAGCTTTCAAGCTAGCTCAGGCAAGGCCCCTTTCGAGATTCTCTATGGCAGGAAGTGTCGTACCCCGCTTAACTGGTCTGAAACCGGTGACCGTCAAATTTTGGGAAATGACATGATCACTTAAGCAGAAGAAATGTGTCGTGTCATTCGTGAGAACCTCAAAGCAGCTCAATCCCGATAGAAGAATTATTACGATAACAAACATCGCAATGTTGCCTTCCAAGTGGATGATCTAGTCTATCTCAGAGTCTCTCCCATGAAGGGCACTTAGTGGTTTGGAATTAAAGGGAAGCTAGCTCCTCGTTTTGTTGGTCCTTTCAAAGTTGTTGGCAAGAGAGGTGGATTTGCATATCAACTAGAGCTTCCTCCAAATTTCACAAATGTGCACGATGTCTTCCATGTCTCTTAGCTCCGGAGATGCTTCAAGACTCCCGAACATACCATTGACCTCCAAGACATTGATCACCAAGAAGACCTCTTATCATGAGCATCCAGTGGCTATTCTCGAAGAAACAGAGCGTAAGACTTGCAACAAGTCAATCAAGTTCCTCAAGGTGAAGTGGTCTCATCATTCCGATAAAGAAGCTACTTGGGAACGTGAGGACCTTCTTCCTTCCGAATTTCCAGAGTTCTTTCGTTCCTAGATCTCGGGTCGAGATCCTCTTGTAGTGTGGGAGAGTTGTGACAGCCCAAGTGTTGTCCCTACGTTGTATAGCATGTATTCATGTGAATCTTGTTGTCATGAGTTTAATGAATTAGTTTGCTCCATGTCTTGACTTGTCTCATGCATTCATCCATCATGCATCATATCATTCATCATCATGCCATGGCTTTGTTTGTGATGTGCTTCTTGACCTTGTAGCATTTGAGTGTTGTGTGGTGTGGTTGGAATAGTCTTCATCTTCCCCCTCTCTTATTCCTTGCAATCAAATCCAACAACAAAAGCTTTTATTCCATCGGCCTTTATCAACAGAATTAACTTTCTAATAAAATTGTTTGAAAATGATCAGGAGGTAGTCTACAATGTTTTAAAATTTTGTGTCTGGTTCTTTTGTGGTTTTGAGCTTATTCAATTTGGGGTTTTAAATAACAAGGGGGCTGATGTTTTAAAAACTATTTAAATTAGTTGCTCTAAAATTCAGCATAATAATTTTGTTAAAGAGGTCTTAATTCTTTGTTTGTAAAAGTGTTTTTGTTTTGACGAAAACCCCTCTATTTATTTCTGTAGGATTTTGTAAGTGTTCTATTTTAAAATAAAAAAGAAAAACCTTCTTTTGTTTTCGAAGGCAGAGAGTGATCGGAGCTAGGCCTTCCCTCGCGTCGGCCCAGCTAGCAGCCCAACGCCCATAGCCCAGCGCGGCTGACGGAGAGCTGTCGCCGTTCCCCTTCCTTCGTCAGTGAGAAGATAGAGTGAGCGCACGCCCGCGCTGACGGACGTCGAGGACGCCATCTGCCCCCTCCTTTTAAAAGGCCTTGGCGTGCGTACCTTCTCCTAGGTTTCCTCTCTGTCGCCGTCATCTCCCTTCTCCTCCTCCCTCTTCCTTTCCCCTCCATTCCTCCCTCTGTCAGGTAAGACGAGAGAAAGTTCAGAGAGAGGTGAGGTTCAGAGGCTTCCGCCGGTCATCCTCGCCGTCGTCAACTTGTCTCTGGCATCCCCCCTTCGCGTCAAGGATGTTGTGTCGGTCGGGGATCGTCCCCGCAGCTCGTTCACGTCGCTAGGAGGGGCCGGGCTTCTCCTCATCGACGGCCTGGTCCTCTTTGACACGTCGGGCGGGTCGCTCCCGGGCTTCTTCTTCCTCTGCTTCGTCTCCGCATCGTCGTTGCCTTCCTCCTCGCCCTCACGTGCCGATCCGTCGTCTTCTCCCCTAGGTGAGCTTTCCGTCTTCCCTGCCGGGTTTCTTCCTCGGGTGAGAGCCGTCGTCTGTCGTCGTTGTGCCGTCACCATGGATGGGCAGAGAGCTCTGCTCAAGCTCGAGGAGCTCTCCTGCCGGGGCCTCCTTCGTGCTTGAGTGCGGGAATGGGTTCCCTGTAGATCCTGCGTGCCTCGCGTAGAACCAGCGACTCCGCTAGTGTCGTAGATCGCCAGAGTAGATCGCCGCGTTGTCCTCTATCGCAGATGTTGCCGGTGTTTGTTTCGTCAGTTTCGTCAGTTAACATGCTCGTGCTGTTAGTACTAGTGGACTCGTATATCCCTTCTGTCAAGAACCGAATCATAGCGCAGTGGTGTGTGCTCAGGGGTGTAGGCCAACAGGTCTGGGGTTCGACCCCCACAAACCCCCCTTTTTATTTTATTTTTTTCTTTCCTTTTGTATTTTTTTCTGATGTGATATGTATGTGTGTATGTGTATACATACATGTATGATGTGTTTTTTTATTTCCTCCCTTTTCTGTTTAGTAGGTATATGTGTATGTGAGTGTATGTGTGTGAGTGTGGTGCTACATACATGTGTATGTGCATATATGCACTTGTGCATATGTGTGGTGTGATAAGCACCCACACACATAGGTGTGTGTGTGTTCATGAGCGTGGGTGTGCTCATATGCACTTATGCATATGTAGCTATGTGTGTGTGCATGCTTGTGTAGTGTGTGTGTGTGTGTGTGTGTGTTGAGTGGTGTGTGTGTGTGTGTGACAAGTGGGCCCATGCCCCACTTGTCATACCCTACCTTTGTAACATATGTTTTGTTGTTTTATTGGTTGTATTAGATCATTTCCAATTATTGCAAGTTTGCCAAATCTGGACATGTTCAAATATGCTCATGTGCATTTTAAGTAAGTTTTCACTTATAAGAGAGGAGGTTGTTTTGCTAATATAGTTTGTGCCATGATGCTTCACGTGACCACATGGGTATAATATATGATTTTGGGGTAGAAAGATCCAAGGAATCCATTGGTGCAATTAGATTTCACTTTTGAGCAAGTTTATAAAACTGCCATTTTCTGCTGTGATGCTACTTTGTCATTTTTGCATGATTTAATCCATGCTTGCTTTGGGACATGTGCCAACATGGAAGTGTTAATGTTTTATGCCTATTATGCCATGGTATTTTTTTGTCATGAGAATCATCCATATAAGTGGGAAACTTGTTGCAAAGTAGCTAACTTAATGTTACTGTTTCACCATGCTAAATATTTCTAAGTCTAAGAATCTGGTGTTATTTTTATGCCATGAAGAGTGGTTGCTATCTTGTGATATATTGAGAATTAGCTCAAGATCAGTGCTAGTGTTTTGGAGTAGATGTTGTCCACTAACATCCTGTTAATTTTCATGCCATGAGGTGCTGTCTAACACCATTAGTTTCTGCTGTCAACATGCTGCCAGATTAACTCAGATTCCAGAAAACTGATATTTTCTCTAAGTCCCTACAAATCTGTTTCATCATGCTAACTTGTGAGCTCCATGCTTAGTGATGTGTGCCTCCATTACAGTAGGTGTAGTTGGATAAGTTGATAAGCATGTTATGTAGATTCTCTCAATGCTTTGTTTGTGGTTATAGGATTCCTGTAGCTCTAGTTATTGGCTGTGTAAATTGCTATGTTGCTATTTTGTGCCAGATTGTTTGTTTTAGTGTTTTGTGTCCTGTGGGAGCTATACTCCATGGAATTGCTTGATCTTTGGGTCTATTGTGGTTGGTTTTTCATTAGATATCCAGTGGATACCTTGCAATGCCAAGAAATAGCCCATGGCCTTGTTGTCTTGTGTTTTGCCTTCGTAACTTGCCGTGAGCGTAGCGTGAGAACCGTAACTCCGTTTCTTGCGTTCTTCATATGCATTTGTATTGATTTTGCATGAAGCATCCATATTTTCCATGTTCATGCATGTTTAAATAACTTAACATGAGGTTCTGCCCAGAATGGTAAATAACCATCTAATGCATGTGGAACAGGACTAGTTTTGGATTGCCATGTTAAATTCTTCATAAATGAATCATGCATCATCTTGGTTGTGCATTGCACCTTGGTTGAATGTTTATTGTTGCTGTTTCTCTTGGGTAGACGCGAGTGTTGAAACTGAGTACGAGGATCCAGCAGAGTACCACTACGAGGACCCCGCTCTTTGTCCCTCTAAAGAACCAACATGCAAGATGATCGTACTCGGGTCCCGACACTATTTTTGCTTTGCTAGATGTCCCGTTCTTATAGTTACTTATGCATTACCTACCACTTGAATGTCAAGCCTCCTACATTGCCATGATAGCCTCTAACCCTCCACATCCTAGCAAACCTTTGATTGGCTAAGTTACCGCTGCTCGGCCCCTCTTATAGCGTTCTAGTTGCAGGTGCAGGTTGTTTTCCATGAGATAACATGGAGTTTGGCATATCACAATATTATCTGTTATTAAATTTAATGCACATATATATCTTGGTATGGTGGAAGGCTTGGCCTTTTACTAGGTGTTTTGTTCCGCTTGTACCGGCATAGTTTCTTGTTACCGATGTTATGTTTTCCATACTTAGCGCTCCTAACATGCTCGAGGTTGTTATGGGGACCCCCTTGATTATTCGGTTGAGATTAAAACTTGTCTGGCAACACCCAACATTGGTACTATTTTCTTAAACAACTTAATAAAATTGCATAGGGCTTTGCAACCCCATGGATAATTAATCAACCCCCGGGCCAGTGCTCCTCATGAGTGTTGGTCCAAACTGGGCGATGTCCGGCGCCCCCTGGTCACCCGAGGTTTCAGCCAACCCGGCATCTTCCCCATCTGGTAGTGCCCTAAGATGGAGATATGTGTGGCTCCTATTGGGATCTGGCCTGCCGGGCGGTCTTGTTGGATTTGTTTTACCTTTGTTGAGTGGCTTGCGTGTGGACTCTGACTTTCTTCAGGTTATCCCGAGGTGTTGGAATTCCTTTGGAGTTGCCTAGGATGATCACAAGATCCGTGGTCGAGGTTATTCCTGCGAAGTGTGGTTAATTTGTGATGGACTAGTTGGAGCACCCCTGCAGGGTTAAATCTTTTCGAGAAGCCATGCCCGCGGTTATGTGGCAACTTGGATATTTCTTTAACACCCGGTTATAGTTAACTTGAAGTAAAATTTAATAAAATACACCAACTGTGTGAGTAATCGTGATTGTATTTACTCGTGAACATGAACCGAGAGAGAACACAGTGGGGTTATGATTGACATAAGTAAGTGTTCAGGATCTCATAGAGGTCGTTCTAGATTCAATCACTTATCGTAGATCGCAAATTTACTTTCATGTTTCGTAAGGTTAGCCACCATAAAATGCTTAGTGCTACTTCAAACTAAACACATACCCCTTTCCAACCCATAAGCTTGAATAGTCTCGGTACCCGGGCGCGAGATTGCTGAGTCCTCGTGGCTCACAGATTACTACAACAATCCAGGTGCAGGTACAGATGAGTTCGTGCAGGATGATCTGACGCAGCTCCAGTGGGAGTATGACGAGGAATGCGGCAGGATGTACATGACATATCCAGATGAGTAGAGGACCATGGTCGTGATCTTCGGGGCTAGCAAGATAGTATCATTGCATCTGTTTTTATCGTTTGTTTTTGTCCGTAGTCGGACCTTGTCTTCAGATTGATGTTGGAATGTAACATCCCAAAATTTCATTTTGGAATGTTATGATTATAGCTATGCATCTAGCAGCATCATTGCTTGAATGTATGTGTTTGTTGAAATGTCTCTTCTGGATTTCAGAAAGCTCTTTCTACTTTTCCCTAAGTTGCTTTCACCTATTTGAAATTTTGGTTAAAAGTTCAAATAAGAGAGGAGGAACATGACACTCCACACCAGGGACTAATTGGTGATATATTTGAACAATAATACCCAGGAGTTATTTTGAAAATATTTGCAAAAAGGGTTTGAAAACAATTAGGCAATTTTTGAAAATAATATTTTTTTTCAAAATGTTCAAATGACAGAATAGAAATGTTCATTAAATAGCAGTTATTATTCTGTTAATTTTGATATATAATACCCCTATATTTACAAACGATTTGAATGCTTTAAAAGCTTTTGAATATCTCTGAAATATTATTAAAAGGAAACGGTAACCGTTCCCGGTATTAAACGGGCCGGCCCACGACAGTTACTCGCGAATTGATTAGAAGCCGACCGACCGCGCGTAACGGACACGCCCTCCTCTCGCTGACGCTGGACCCCACCTGACCGACCGTTTCACCGAACGGTCATCTTCTTCCCCCCCCCCCGCGCGCCGGACCCGACGCCGGTCGCTTCTCCCCTCGCCGGATCTCTCTCCTCTCTTAACTCCCCGCACCCCCGAGCACCTATATAAGAGCCCCACAGCCCCGCTTTTCATTTCCCCCCCCCCCCCCGAGCCCCCTCTGTCCCTCGCCGGAAGACCGCGCAATTGCTCGCCGGAGCTCCCACCCCCACCGGACCTCCCGTCGACCGTAGCCACCGATTCCGTCCACCTCTCGCCCGTCCACCTCACCAACCGATTCCCCGTAAGCTCCCCTCGACCATCGGATCCTGAATCAACGACCGAGATTAGAACGGATTTAAATCCGAACCGGTATCCTCTACCGACTGGTCACCCGCTCTAAATCACCTACCGCACGCGCTCGCTAGCCAATAGGATCGCGCCACGTAGCCCCCTGGCCGTTGCAAAGTCAGGTTTCTTTTTCAGTTTTGTTTTAATTAACAGAATGTTTTCAAAATTTGTTTTAGCTATATCTTTTAATATATTTAGTGTTTTGAGTTGATTATTTTTGCAATAGCTCACATTTTTCATGTAGTTTCACCCTGTACTTTTAAATTTCAAATTTGAACTATAAAATTTGAATTTAATCAAAATTCCTCAAAATCTTCAAATCTGAATAACTAGAGTTTGAAAATAGTTTTTCACATGAATCTTTTTGCTACTGTTTGGTATTAGTTAGGACAATCTTCATGCTTAGTTTGAGGATTTTTAGGTTTAATTTGATTAATGTTTTAACCAAAAACAGAATCTGCTTAGTATTATAACATAGTTTTATATACTTAATTTTAATTAGTTTGATTTAGATTTGGTTTTATTGGTTTATTAGGTTCTGTTAATAAACATTTAGTGTTTTCACTTACTGTTAATAAAAATATAAATTTGCTTAGTTTAATTTTATTTAACATAGGAATCACAACTTATTTTTCAAATAGGTTTATTTTGATTAAAACAACTAACTAGTAATAGTTTTGTTTTCAAACAAAGTTTTATATAATTTAACTTTGTTTTCTAAAACAAGTTTATTTGTAAATTCTTTTCTGTTAAGAGCATGTTTTGTTAACAAATTATAAGTTTAGTTTTCATTCTTTTGTTAGTATAACTATAGTTGATTCATATAGTGTTTATCAAAACTTTTATAAACTCTACTAAAGTTTTCCCAACAAACTTAAATTGATTTTATTCTGTTTATTAATAAAATATTTTATTGTTCCTTGCTGTCAACAATTGTTTTATTATTTCAAAATAGTTTTATTATGTTAGTAGTGTTTTATCAATTATCTTTTTAGTAAACAAAACTTTGTGTGTTTTTCTTACTTATGATTTTGTACATTGTTTTGTCTTGATTGTTTGCTAATTCTTGATTGATGTCTATGAGTTACAATATTTTGTTGTATGCTTATTGAGTGCTTGTTTGTTTCGTTAGATTATCTGGAGTGCGAAGCTTGTTACTTAGAGTCACTCACGTACGAAGATCATCAATCAGGCAAGTCACCTTGATCATGTTTTACCCATGTTTTATATGCATTAGTTCTACCATCTCCCCAATTGCATGCAAGATAGGTTAGTTGGAAACTTGGTTACATTGTAGTAGTATCATGTGGTAGGTATCCCTCTCAACCCCTTTGACAACATTGGCCCCGGGAAACGTTGTTTTACTTTTGCTATGCTATTAGTAGACGGGGTTGGTTGTGAGAATCATGAGAGTTGAGAGAGTTAATAATTTCAAGACCTACATAAATATCAAGATTTTCAAGACTCCGAGTTTTCAACATACCTCTGGGTGGATGATGGTTGAACGGCGCCCTGGAGAAACCAGTGGTTAGCCTAGGTGATGCTGGAGATGGCCAGTATTCACGCGGAAAGGTCCACCCAGGCACAAAGAGATGGATGGGTGCTTCAAGACCCAAGGCTTACCTACACAGCCACAAGTCATTATGGGCTCTGGCTTGGTTGGAAATCGTGGTGACCCTGGACAGGCGGTGCTACGATAGGTAGAAGAACGGTAGGAAAGGATGGGCACCGACAGAGTCGCAGGGAAACCCTTTGGAAGACCATGTTTTGGTCATCCGTTTCTCAAACACCCTGAAGTGCGAGAAATCAAACGGAGGCGACCAAATCTTGTGGGGAACGTGTGCAAAACTCTGCAGAGTACTCAAACCTACTCGATTAGCCGTGTCCACGGTCATGGACGACTTGAGCCAAAGGAACTGAAACTTCCGGAACTCTCAACACAATTAATATGCTGATGTGGGTATTAACAATTTTGGGTATGAGAATTGGTTGGTGGAACCATCTCATTAATCAACCAACTTAGTAATATTTTGCTTAGCCCCTCCCTTGAAGTAGGAAAAACTTGGCTTTACGCAAAAACTTACCACCCCACCTGCCATATATGCATATAGACTAGATGATTATCTTTTCACCCCTCTCTTGTGGCTTTGCCGTCATATTCCATATGCTGACCTACATGGCTGCAACGTATCATGTTGCAGAGTACTTTTCCGACCAGGAGTGAGGACGTGTTCTATGCTCAGTGAGATGCCCTTGGAGTCGGATGGACTCACCTACCTTCGACGCTTCCGCAAGACTTAGTTATTCTCATGAGTTGGCCTCCGGCCACTTTATTGTAATCTTTATTGTAATAAAGGACTCGATATGAGATTTCGATTAATATAATGATGTGTGATTTCCCTTTGATATATACATTGATGTACCGTGTGTGTACCAGCATGATCTTGGGATGGTACGGAAACACCGGAGACTTGACCTTTCAGGTCGGGTCGCTACATGGAACTATTAGTGTGGATTGTAATTTAGCTTGTGGTGAGTGTAAGCCAACTCATATACTCCTCTCTTCTTAAATGTATGATGTAATGATGCTATGCTTGCGAACATCGAGATGCGCCTCTATCCATTGTCGAGGCCCCCGTGTCTGAATATGGAAATGCGCGCATCTTGGGCATGACACTGGCATTCCGTCTCTGCATCATACCCCATATGACAAGCTGGACCGCCCTCCTTGTGGGCATGACAGGGCAGTCAATGATACCGGTTATGTACCGGCGATGCCCCGAAGATGGGGTAAGGAGCCATTTGTACCAAATGACACGTTCGACCTGCGCGACGACTTAGATCACAAAGCAGTCCAAACAAGATCCATCTACGGATCCAGACATTACTCACCGAATAGACGAGGAGAGTATAGACCATGGTTCAACGAAAACCACAGAGCCCAGGAACGCAACCAGCCCCATACAGACGCCGAGTACAGGCAGGACATAGCTCGGGCTAGAGGCGCCGCTCACCCACTGTGCTTCACACATGAAGTAATGTGGCATCAGTTCCCTGAAGGATTTAAACCCGTCAATATAGAGCAGTATGACGGGACCACTGACCCAACTGTATGGATCGAGGACATCCTCCTCCATACCCATATGGCACGAGGAGATGATCTCCATGCCATCAACTACCTACCTCTTAAGCTTAAGGGGCCAGCTCGGCACTGGCTAAACAGTCTCCCCGAAAACTCCATAGGATGCTAGGAAGACTTGGAAGACATGTTTCGCTCTAACTTCCAGGGGACCTATGTCCGCCCGCCGAACTCCTCCGACCTCAGCAACATCGTCCAGAATCCCGGCGAGTCTGCCCGGCAGTTTTGGAATCGGTTCTTCACTAAGAAGAACCAAATTGTCGATTGTCCAGATGCTGAGGCCATAGCCTCCTTCCGGCACAATATTCAAGATGAATGGATGGCCCGCTAGCTAGGCCATGACAAGCCTCGGTATCACACCCTATGATTGTAGCACATTGTTATGTTTTAGGGTTTATAAAATTTGGAGCCAGCTAAAACTTTTTATATGTGTTTGTGCTTGCTTGCTATGTTGTTTGCTTGCTTGTTGATTGTGATTCATGGCACTACTAGGTTCTATTCCACTTCATAATCATCCTCCTTGTTCCAAACCTCTTTCCCAATGATCATGCCATGTGAATAGTGCCCAAAACTATTTTTATCAAATTTTGTGTTAACTAAAAATGATATATTTAATTTAGGTTTCCAAAAACCCCTGAAATGAGGTTTGCACTACAAGTCCTCAAATCAGGTGGACCGTTCTTTTCCAAAGGCCTTATTTCAAACCTACTATATATGTGACTTCTCAAAACCACCAAATATTATTTTGAAAGGTTATCTTCACATTTTATTTAAAGGCTTTACCTTAAGGCCAGAAATGGTTTTTCCAAGAGAAAAAATATTAAAATGCTTTAAAAATATTTGAAAAATTTAGAGAAACTCAGTGGACATATATTTTCCATATATATGAGTTTCAACACAAGGGCATGATCAGATCATAGGCAAAACCCTTTCTGTTCAAATCAAGCTTTTGGAATATTTCTATAAGAAATATTCTCAATAAATTCCAGGAAAATTCCAGACAGTCAACACTATCATAGGTGATGATCTTGCAAAGTTTCATCTCAATCCAAGTTGATTTGGTTCATCAAACCATCCCAAAACCATTCATGTCCAGAATCAAATTTGAGCAACTTTACACTGTGAAGAGTCTCCCCTTGGCCTCAATCTTTGTGGGCATGCTCTAATGGCCAAATAGTGATGATACACTAAGTGGTGCATCAAGGGTAAAAGCCTAGCGTCATTGGATCTGCAGAAATTTGATTCTGCTAAATTCTAGTGTTTAGCAAATTTCCATAGTCAACTTTTTCCTCTTGAGCTCAAACTTGGTGAATCCTCTCATTTCTACCTAGTCTTTGACCCTGGTAAGTATCTCAGTAAGATGGTAATATCTTCTTGCCCAAAACCTTACCAAATACCTTCTGGTGAAATGGTAAAAACCTCATTTTCCACCCCTTTCCCATTTACACTTGGGCCCAAATTTTTACCATAGCCTCCTGTGGATGCATTCTACCTCCAGTAAAAGTTCCATAGCCAAAGCCCAAGTGTAAGGTGGTGAAAACCCCATTTACCCCTCCTGGACAACATCTTTTCCCTCTCTCTCCCCCTTTCCTTCTACCCTAAGGCTTCACCAGAGCATCCAAGGCCTATTCCCCGTTGTTTAGCCTCCCCTAGAGCCTCTGGACAAAAGTGGTCGCGCCCAAAATGCCAATGGCATGCCGTGGAATGCCATTTGGGCCCTCTAGAGCGCGCTACAGTGCACACCCGCATTGTAGCTGCCCCCATCTTGATGCCCCGACCACCTCGGGCCACCCTAGCATGTCCCTTCTGCCCCCCGGCGTCCGCAGCACGCCGCTCGCTCTCCCCCTCTCTCCCCTCTCTCTCTCACACGCGCATAGCGCCGCCCGAAGCGGCCAGTGGCCGCGCTCGCACGCGCGCACCTCCGGGTCCCCCCTCCTGGCTGCCTTCCCTCCTCCCATGCGCGGACCGCGTCTAGGTATCCCCCAGACACGGCCTCGCCCGCCCCCATGGCTTGTGGTGAGCACCCCGTGCTCACCGGCTCTTCGCGCCCACGGTGGACCGGCGGTCGCCTATAAATAAGCCACCTCACTCCCCTTGCTCCTCTCTCCTCGCTCCCCCTCTCCCTCCGCATCCTCCCTGTGCCCAGAGCTCTCTCCCCCGTGGTCAAGAGCCTTCTCCCGACCCAAACCCTCGCCACCGCCATCGGGTTTCCCCCTCGCCGGCGTTCTCCTCTCTCCCCGGCGACCCCGCGATCTCCCTCCGACGCGCGACGCCCCCAGGAGCACGCCAGTGCCCTCAGCTCCCTCCCCCATGGCCGGAATCCCTCTGATGAGCCCCTCCTCTGCTGCGGTCGTGAGGAGAGGGATGACAGGTGGGGCCCACCTGTCATCCCCTCGCCCCCTCCCCCTCTTGCTGGCAGGTCGGGCCCACGAGCAGGTTTAAAACTAAACCTGCTATGCACGGCTCCTCGCCTGGGCCGGCTTCCCTCTCTGGGCCGGTTTTGGCCAGGCAGTCTGGCCCAAAGTGGCACAGAAGCCCTTTTCTCTTTCCTTTTTTCTATAGACTTCCAAAAATCCCCCAAGCTAATATATTTATCCAATGCCAATATTTCTTCCACCTAAATTCTTAAAATAATCCATAGAATTTGATAGTGCCTTTTGTAAAAATATTTGAAAACATTTTTAGTATTGTTTTATTCTAAAACCTGTATAAACGCACCTTTTTGCCTCTGTTATTTTATTTCCAAAATCTTTTTCACAACAAAACTCTAGGACAATATTTTTAGTATGAATTTTAGTATTTATCAGAGTGGGTGAACATTTTTGGTAATCAATTGAGTGCTCTGTTTTGTGTGACTGCTTATTTTTATTGTTTTATTTCGCGACGATAGACTGCGCGGTGGACAAAGAAGTTGGACCCGAAGACTTTGAAGACCCCGGAGACTTTATTGAGCCAAAAAAGCAGCCCTTTGATCATGATGAGAACCCATTTTTATTACATGTCATATAGCACTTTACTTTCATCCTATTTGATCATGTGTTGTGGTGTTTCCCTTTCGGTGGGATGCCTCCGATACGTTTCCTTTGACACTCGCATCGTGCATGACTCTACCATCTTATGAGGGTTGTGGGGGTGGGAGTAGTTAGGTGGCTAATAGACGCTACGCAAATGGGATGGGACTTATGCATAGTGATGGCAAGAAAGTGATGATTTCAAAGACTTTTTGAAAATCCCGTCGGGTGACACTAATGCCTAAGGGAGATGTTGATGAGATGGGTGACCACTTGTGAAAGAAGTGGTGTGCCGGAGCAAGTGAGTATGTGTTTTCAAAAACGGAGAGTTCTAAGGTCTGCTGACCATCCCAACATTACATGCGCAACCACGATACCCCTTATGGGATGGGGGTTTGTTGATTACCTTGGTGGGTACTGGCAAGGAGCCCGCATTACTAGTGGCGGGAGTGGCGTGGTCACTCTTGATACGGGGTCGTATCGTTATGTATGATCATGCGTTGTCTTCACAGGCACCGGCACACCGTTGGTCCTCTCATGGATGGTATGATTTAGAGCGAGGCTCGTGTGATGTACATCGTGAGGTCTGGGTACCAATCGAGTGGACTCTTTGTTTAGTATCGCTAGGGGAAAGGCATTGTTCGGGTTCTTACCTCGGGTATGTTATATGCAGCGAGTTGTGGATGACACGGAAGTTTCCCGAGTCTTGTGGGTAAAGTGTGCAACCTCTGTAGAGTGTAAAACTATTCGAATAGCCGTGTCTGCGGTCATGGACAGTTGGAGGTCCTTCTTAGACTACGTCCAGAAGTTTTCATAAACCTTGGTGTGAGTATGGGTGTGGTGGTGACAAGGGGTCACATGATCTAAGTCCGATGACTTAGCGCGAGAATTGAACTAAGCCTGATGACTTAGCGTGAACATGAGATATTCAACCGATACTTATAATGGTATCTGCAATTTGTTCACATGGATACCTACTAGTTGTTGATGCATGCTCACTAGTTACTTGATCATGTCATTTGCATACAAAATTAGATTTCCGCAAATTTACCTACTTAGTGCTATACCATGCATCATTGTTACCTTGTTCCACAACTTGGGTTGCTTGCGAGTACATTCAAAGTACTCATTGGCTTGCCACTGGTTATTTAATTGGCCAGGCATGGAAGAACAGGAGTATGTTGAAGAGTTCGTTGGAGACGAACATGCGAACTAGGACGCTTTCCAGTCAGAATGCGTGTAGGTTAAGGCAGATGGCATGGGTTCACGCTTTTGACCAAGATTTCCGTTCCTTGTTCTAGTTTAAGTGTTTGGCCGTGTGGCCCTATCTATGTAAGACTAAGACCTTCGTGGTCATTATTTGTATAAGACGTTAAGTGTGGATGTAAGACTCTTGTTATTCAGCTTTTGTGTGTTCAATGAGCATTGATCTCTGGGATCACTGTACACGTGCATCGATGATCACGACTTATGAGTCGGGGTCCCCACAGAGCTGGTATCAGAGCCATCCTGACTGTAGGAAGCCCTTAGTTAGCATGGACGTTAGACAGGATAAAAGTTGTTTACAAAACTACACCTAGCATTGGAACTTAGGAACTCTACATTATTTACCTCTCCTATGCTTCTCACAACACTTTGCTGACTCTCCTTCTTTCAAACCTTTGTAGATGGTCGTCGTACCCGAAGCCTTCCTGACATCCGGCTTTCCCTTCTCCTTGGGGATAGCCTGGAAAAGTGCCAGTTTCGCCAACCACCCATTTTCCTCTACCACGAGCACTGGGTCGATGCCGTCATGAAGGAGTACCACGTGGATGTGTTTGTGAAGGCAAACGACTCCTCGACTAGTTGGTTCTTTGAAGGACCATAGATGGAGACCATGATGTTTTCCGTTGAGATAGCTGCACGCAAGGCACTCCTACACCTTCAAGACATCATTCCAGAGATGGCTGACGAGCCAACTACTCGTTACCTTCCTTTCAAGAAGGATGACTTTGGCGAGAGTTGGACGCTGATTCCGACCAAGGAAGATGGCACGCCACTCAGGTTCCAGACCTACTTCAGCCTCTCAGCCAATAGTCAGGTTCATAACTTGATGAAGGAGTCCATGAAGCTTCGCAAGGAACTCCACCACACCTGAGAGTTACTCCGCAAGCCAAGACAAAGCCAGACAAGATCAAGAAGGATGGAGCCCTCGAGGGACGACTAGCTGTTGCTTATCGAGGAGGAGTACCCCCAGCGAGTGATGCACATACGCGTAGTCGTTGCATGAGTGCGAAGGAGTACCGTGAGCTCTTCACTGACCCGCCTACAAAGTGTCGTCGGGATGGGCCTCCTCATTCCCCGACCCCCTCGATCAGGAACGATGCCCGTTCAGATGATAAACAGGAGAAAGACCCAGAGGAGCGTGACTACGAGACCGAGCACTCCACCTCCTGAGTCCGAGAACCCCTAGGGTAGGACCAGTCATGTACCCCTCATGCGAAGTCGAGTCCGTGTAATGGTTCATATGAAACCATGTGTGCTTGTTGTTTGTTTTGTTGTTTGTGTTCCGATGCAAGTCGCGCTTTTGCCTCAGGCAACATGTAAGCGGCTCCATCATCTATCTTAATATATGTTGTTGGTCTTTTGACCTTTGCTTCAACACACTTGCACTTGACCAACCCCCTTAGGTGCGCTTTGCCGTTATTGCTTATCCTCTTGTCAATCCTAGTTGTTTGACTTAGCTGCTCCAAACAGGATGGTGACTGCTACCCGCAACAGCTCCTTCACCAACCCTGAAGCCGACAACTCGAGCCAGCAACAGGGAGCTGGTGGGGCTGCTCACGCTGGAGGACACCAGGAGTAGCCACAAGGTGACATTCCCCCACCACCACATCCACCGGAGAACATGACCATAGCTCAGTTTCTCCAAGTTCTCTGGGAGGAGCGCCAAGCCAACAATGCTGCTATCCAGCAGATGGCTCAGGCCCTCGTGAATAACCAGCAACAAGGCAGGAACGGCAATGGCCGCTCCATGCTGTCTGAGTTCATGAGGAAGTCGCCCCCAACCTTCAGCGAGACTGCTGAACCATTGGATGTTGATGAATGGATCCGCACCATCGAGGACCTCCTTGCATTGGTCAACTACAATGAGGGTCATGAAAAGGTGCTTTACGCCTCTCACTGCCTTGGAGGTACCGCCCGAGCTTGGTGGGATGGATTCAAGGTCATGCAAGGAGAACGTGTGATCACGTGGAATGACTTCAAGGAAGGGTTCCGCACTACCCATATTCCTTCTGGGATCATGGCTATCAACAAGAGAGAATTCCGAGCGCTGAAGCAAGCAAGTGGCTCTGTCAAGGAGTACCTGCAGAAGTTCAACATGTTGTCAAGGTATGCACTTGAAGATGTCAGCACTAAGGCTGCCAAGATGGAACGCTTCATGGAAGGACTTCAACAAGTCCTGCAATACCAACTCATCATCTGCGACTGTCGTACCTTCTTCGACCTGGTGAACAAGGCTCTCATGCTGGAAGACAAGCGTCGTGCCATCGACGACACTCGCAAGCGCAAGATGATCGGTAAGGTAAGCTAAGCCACCAGAAGCCTCGCCCCTGGCAGCTAGCCCAGCCAAGCCAACCTATCAGCCGCAGCAGGCTAGACCTCCTGCACCTCGTCCAAGCTACCAGCCTCAGCAGTACGCCAATCACAGGCCAGCTTACAACAACAACCCCAATAACAACAACGGTGGCAGAAACTTCAACAACAACCCTAGACAAGTCGCTTGCTTTGGATGTGGTCAGCCAGGACACATCTCTAGGTTGTGTCCCAACAAGAAGCCAGATGGACCACGCCCCAATGCGCCGACTCAAGGTCAAGCCCGTGGAGCACCACCAAGGAACCCCGCTCCCTACAACCAGCCCAACAATGGCAAGGGTCGTGTGAATCACATCACCGCTGAGGAAGCCCAAGAAGACCCGGACGTCATACTGGGTACGTTCCTCGTCAACTCAACCCCAGCAACCGTATTGTTTGATTGTGGAGCTTCACATTCTTTTGTCACCCAAAAGTTTGCACTAGAGAGTAGCATGAAGCCTACACACCTGGGTAGCCGTATGTTGATACAAACCCCGGGATCAGTTATGAAGTCAGGTATATGTTGTAAGGGAGTTGAGATTAACATCAACGGGGTAGACTTCCTAGCCGACCTTATCATCCTGAAGTCAGAAGGCTTGGATGTGATCCTAGGCATGGACTGGTTAACCAAGCACCAAGGCATGCTGGACTATGCCAAAAGGATTGTCACCATGACCAATAGCCAAGGAGTGGAAGTCAAGTTTGCTCCCAACCCTACCTCCACTCAAGCCCCTCAGGCTAACTGCCTATCGGGAGTTGAGTTGGATCAAGTGCGAGTGGTATGTGAGTACCCGGATGTGTTTCCTGATGAGCTACCCGGAATGCCTCCTGACCGCGACATTGAGTTCATCATTGAGCTTATGCCCGGATCAAGGCCCATCTATAAGAAGGCCTATAGGATAGGATCCGAAGAGTTGGCTGAGTTGAAGAAGCAACTGGCAGAGCAGCTCAGAAAAGGATTTATTCGCCCTAGTGCCTCTCCTTGGGGATTACCTGTTCTATTTGTGTCAAAGAGGGGTGGAACTATCATACTTTGTGTCGATTACCGTTCTCTCAATGAGGTCACGATAAAGAACAAGTACCCACTCCCCAAGATTGAAGAACTGTTTGATCAGTTGAACGGAGCCAAGGTGTTCTCCAAGATCGACCTCAGGTCTGGGTACTATCAGTTGAAGATCAGACCCCAAGATATTCCGAAGACGGGTTTGTAACCCGGTATGGCCTATATGAATACACGGTCATGTCATTCGGGTTAACCAATGCCCCTGCCTACTTCATGTACCTTATGAATAAAGTCTTCATGGATACTTGGACAAGTTCTTTGCTGTCTTCATTGATGACATACTCGTCTTCTCCAAGTCTGAAGAAGAACATGAGGAACACTTGAGATTGGTCCTAGAAAAGCTTCGAGAGCACCAGCTTTATGCCAAGTTCAGCAAGTGTGAATTCTTGCTGCATGAAGTTGGATTCTTGGGTCATGTGTTGACTGCAGAAGGATTATCATTAGATCCTGCCAAGATTGAAGCCGTGACTGAATGGCAAACCCCAACCACCGTGAAGGAAGTGAGGAGCTTCCTCGGACTCGCGGGATATTACCGCAAGTTCGTGGAAGGGTTCTCAAGCATTGCTCGACCCATGACCCAACTTTTGAAGAAGGACAAGAAGTTCGAATGGACAGCTAAGTGCGAGGAAAGATTCTAGGAGCTCAAGAGGAGATTTACCACCGCCCTTGTTTTGGCCACCCCCGATATTCACAAGGAGTTTGTGATTTATTGTGATGCATCAAGAACCGGACTTGGAGGTGTTCTGATGCAAGAAGACAGAGTCATAGCATATCTGTCTAGACAGCTATGTCCACATGAAGAGAACTACGTAACTCATGATCTTGAGTTGGCAGTTGTGGTTCATGCCTTGAAAACATGGCGACATTACATTCTGGGGAAGCGATGTGAGATATTCACAGACCACAAGAGTTTGAAGTATATCTTCACCCAAAGGGAATTGGACATGAGGCAGCGGAGATGGTTGGAATTGATCAAGGATTACGACCTCAGTGTTCAATACAACCTCGGAAAGGCCAATGTGGTAGCAGACGCCTTGAGCAGAAAGGCTTGTTCCTTAAATGCTATGATTAAGGAAAGTCTACCCGCCCTGTATGAGGAACTTGAAAGCGTTGGCCTGGAACTGGTTGCACCCGCATTCCTCGCCAACCTGGAAGCAAAGTCTACCTTGATGGATGATATCAAAGAAGCCCAGAAAGGACATGAAAGCATTGAAGGCATCAAGAGGAAGATCAAGGCAGGCAAGGCCCCAGGATTCTCGGTGGATGAACAAGGAGTTGTATGGTTCGGGAATCGCATTTGCGTACCCAAAAAAAAGAGCTCAAGAACCTGATCTTGCAAGAAGCTCATGACACTCCATACTCCATCCATCCTGGAGGAACCAAGATGTATCAAGACCTCAAGGCAAGATTCTGGTGCCATGAAGCGGGAGATAGGCACGTTTGTTGCTAAGTGTGACATATGCCAGAGAGTTAAAGCTGAGCATCAGCGACCCGCTGGACTATTGCAACCTCTCAAAGTGCCTGAATGGAAGTGGTATAAAATCAGGATGGATTTCATCACCGGTTTACCAAGGTCAAGCAAGGGACACGATTCCATTTGGGTCATTGTCGACCACCTGGCCAAGGTAGCCCATTTCATTCCCGTCAAGACCATCTATGACGGTAACAAGTTAGCCAGCCTCTACATCTAGCAGATCGTGAGCCTTCACGGAGTTCCAAAGGAGATTGTGTCAGATTGGGGCACCGAGTTCACCTCAAGATTCTGGAAGATGTTTCAAGAAGCCATGGGAACCAAGCTCTCCTTCAGCACTGCTTTTCACTCCCAGACCGGCGGATAAACGGAACGAATAAATCAGATACTCGAAGATATGCTCTGCGCTGGTGTTTTGGCATATGGAGCCAAGTGGGAAGATTGCCTATGGTTCACCGAGTTCTCATACAACAACAATTATCAGTCAAGCCTTCAGATGGCACCATTTGAGTTGTTGTATGGACGCAAGTGTCGTAATCCCCTCAACTGGTCAGAGACCGGAGAAGGATTAAATTTTGGACCGAATATCCTCCGCGAAGCCGAAGCACAAGTTCAACTCATCCGAGAACGTCTGGAGGCCGCCAAATCAAGACAGAAGAGACACTCCGACTCTCATCGCCGAGAAGTGAACTTCTGTGTCGGTGACCATGTCTACCTCCGAGTCACGCCTCTCAAGGGAACCAAGCGATTCCACGTCAGAGGAAAGCTTGCACCAAGATATATCGGCCCCTTCAAGATCACCACTATGCGAGGAGAAGTTGCCTATCAACTGGAGTTACCTCCCGAACTGTCGGATGTGCACAACGTCTTTCATGTGTCACAACTCCGGAAGTGTCTACAAGTTCCCAGCCGCCCCATCCTCTACAAGGATATCGACCATCAAGCCATCGATCTTCAGCCAGATCTCACTTATCATGAGAGGCCAGTTCGCATCTTGGATGAAGCCGGGTGTTGCACCGGAAGCCGCACCATCAAGTACTTCAAGGTCCAGTGGAGCAACCACACGGAAGTTGAGGCAACCTGGGAGCGTGAAGATTATCTTAGATCGGAGTTCCCTTATCTTTTTAGAGCTTAGTCTAGGAATCTCGGGGACGAGATTCTTGTAAGGGGGGAAGGTCTGTCACACCCTGTGATTGTAGCACATTCTTATGTTTTAGGGTCTATAAAATTTGGAGTCAACTAAAACTTTTTCTATGTGTTTGTGCTTGGTTACTATGTTGTTTGCTTGCTTGTTGATTGTGATTCATGGCACTACTAAGTCCTATTCCACTTCATAATCATCCTCCTTGTTCCAAACCTCTTGCCCAATGATCATGCCATGTGAATAGTTCCCAAGACTATTTTTATCAAATTTTGTTTTAACTAAAAATGATTTATTTAATTTAAGTTCCCAAACCCCCCTGAAATGAGGTTTGCACTACAAGTCCTCAAATCAGGTGGACCCCTCTTTTCCAAAGGCTTATTTCAAACCAACTATATATGTGACTTCTCAAAACCACCAAATATTATTTTCAATGGTTATTTTCACATTTTATTTAAAGGCTTTATCTTAAGGCCAGAAATGGTTTTTCCTAGAGAAAAATTATTTAAATGCTTTAAAAATATTTGAGAAATTTAGAGAAACTCTGTGGACATATATTTTCCATATATGTGAGTGTCAACACAAGGGCATGATCATATCATAGGCAAAAGCCCTCAAAACCCTTTCTCTTCAAATCAAGCTTTTGGAATATTTCTATAAGAAATATTCTCAATAAATTCCAGGAAAATTCCAGCAACTCAACACTATCATATGTGATGATCTTGAAAAGTTTGATCTCAATCCAAGTTGATTTGGTTCATCAAACCATCCCAAAACCATTCCTGTCCAGAATCAAATTTGAGAAACTTTACATTGTGAAGTGTCTCCCCTTGGCCTCAAACTTTCTGGGCATGCTCTAATGGACAAATAGTGATGATACACTAAGTGGTGCATCAAGTGTAAAACCCTAGCATCATTGGATCTACAGAAATCTGATTCTGCTAAATTCTAGGGTTTAGCAAATTTCCATTGTCAACTTTTTCTTCTTGAGCTCAAACTTGGTGAATCATCTCATTTCTACCCAGTCTTTAACCCTGGTAAGTATCTCAGTAAGATGGTAATATCTTCTTGCCCAAAACCTTACCAAACACCTTCTGGTGAAATGGTAAAAACCCCATTTTCCACCCCTTTCCCATTTACCCTTGGCCCCAAATTTTTACCACAGCCTCCTATGGATGCATTTCACCTCCAGTAAAAGTTCCATGGCCAAAGCCCAAGTGTAAGGTGGTGAAAACCCCATTTACCCCTCCTGGACAGCATCTTTTCCCTCTCTCTCCCCCTTTCCTTCTACCCTAAGGCTTCACCAGAGCATCCAAGGCCTATTCCCCATTGTTTAGCCTCCCCTAGAGCCTCTGGACAAAAGTGGCCGCGCCCAAAATGCCAATGGCATGCCCTGACATGCCATTTGGGCACTCTGGAGCGTGCTACGGTGCACTCCCGCACTGTAGCTGCCCCCATCCCGATGCCCCGACCACCTCGGGACGCCCCAGAATGTCCCCTCTGCCCCCCTCGATGTCCGCAGCATGCCGCCTGGTCGCCCCCTCTCTCCCCTCTCTCTCGCACGCGCACGGCGCCGCACGAACCGGCCAGTGGCCGTGCTCGCACGCACGCACCTTCGCCCCTCCCCCTCATGCCTGCCTTCCCTCCTCCCGCGCATGGACCGCGTCCAGGTAGCCCCCAGACACGGCCTCACCTGCCCCCATGGCCTGTGGTGAGCACCCCGTGCTCACCGGCTCTTCGCGCCCACGATGGACCGGTGGCCGCCTATAAATAGGCCGCCCCGCTCCCCTGGTCCTCTCTCCTTGCTCCCCCTCTCCCTCCGCATCCTCCCCTTGCCCAGAGCTCTCTCCCCCGTGGTCAGGAGCCTTCTCCCGACCCAAACCCTCGCCGCCGCCGTCAGGTTTCCCCCTCGCCGGTGTTCTCCTCTCTCCCCGACGACCCCGCAACCTTCCTCCGACGCGTGACACCCCCAGGAGCACGCCAGTGCCCTCAGCTCCCTCCCCCATGGCCCGAATCCCTCCGGTGAGCCCCTCCTCTGCTGCTGTCGCGAGGAGAGGGATGACAGGTGGGGCCCACCTGTCATCGCCTCGCCCCTTCCCCTCTCGCTGGCAAGCCAAGCCCATGGGCAGGTTTAAAACTAAACCTGCCACGCGTGGCTCCTCGCCTGGGTCGGCTTCCCTCTCTGGGCCGGTTTTGGCCAGGCAGTCTGGCCCAAAGGGGCACAGAAGCCCTTTTCTTTTTCCTTTTTCTGTAGACTTCCAAAAATCCCCCAAGCTAATATATTTATCCAATGCCAATATTTCTTCCACCTAAATTCTTAAAATAATCCATATAATTTAATAGTGCATTTTGTAAAAATATTTGAAAACATTTTAGTACTGTTTTATTTGAAAACCTATATAAAGGCACCTTTCTGCCTCTATTATTTTATTTTCAAAATCTTTTTCACAACAAAACTCTAGGAGAATATGTTTAGTATGACTTTTAGTATTTATCAGAGTGAGTGAACATTTTTGGTAATAAATTGAGTGCTCTGTTTTGTGTGATTGCTTATTTTTATCGTTTTATTTTTAGTATGACTTTTAGTATTTATCAGAGTGGGTGAACGATAGATTGCGCGGTTGACGAAGAAGTTGGACCCGAAGACTTCGAAGACCCCAGAGAATTTGTTGAGCCAAGCAAGCAACCCTTTGACCATGATGAGAACCCATTTTTATTGCATGTCATATAGCTCTTTACTTTCATCATATTTGATCATGTGTTGTGGTGTTTCCCTTTTGGTGGGATGCCTCCGATACGTTTCCTTTGACACTTGCATCGTGAATGACCCTACCATCTTATGAGGGTTGTGCGGGTGGGAGTAGTTTGGTGGCTAATAGACACTACGCAAATGGGATGGGACTTATGCATAGTGATGGCAAGAAAGTGATGATTTCAAAGACTTTTCGAAAACCCCGCCAGGTGACACTAATGCCCGAGGGAGATTTGATGAGATGGGTGATCACTTGTGAAAGAAGTGGTGTGCCGGAGCAAGTGAGTATGTTTTTTTGAAAATGGAGAGTTCTAAGGTCTGCTAACCGTCCCAACATTACATGTGCAACCACGATACCCCTTATGGGACGGGGATTTGTTGATTACCTTGCTGGGTACTGGCAAGGAGCCCGCATTACTAGTGGAGGGAGTGGCGTGGTCACTCTCGATACGGGGTCGTATCGGTATGTATGATCATGCGTTGTCTTCACAGGCACCGGGCACTCCGTTGGTCCTGTCATGGATGGTACGATTTAGAGACAGGCTCGAGTGATGTACATCGTGAGGGATGGGTACCAATCGAGTGGACTCTTTGTTTAGTATCGCTAGGGGAAAGGCGTTGTTCGGGTGCTTACCTCGGGTATGTTATATACCGCGAGTCGTGGATGACACGGAAGTTTCCCGTGTCTTGTGGGTAAAGTGTGCAACCTCTGTAGAGTGTAAAACTATTCGAATAGCCGCTCCGTGGTCATGGATAGTTGGAGGTCCTTCTTAGACTACGTCCGGAAGTTTTCATAAACCTTGGTGTGAGTATGGGTGTGGTGGTGACAAAGGGTCACATGATCTAAGTCCGATGACTTAGCGCGAGAATTGAACTAAGTCCGATGACTTAGCGTGAACATGAGATATTCAACTGATACTTATAATGGTATCTGCAATTTGTTCACATGGATACCTACTAGTTGTTGATGCATGCTCACTAGTTACTTGATCATGTCATTTGCATACAAAATTAGCTTTCCGCAAATTTACCTACTTAGTGCTATACCATGCATCATTGTTACCTTGTTCCACAACTTGGGTTGCTTGCGAGTACATTCAAAGTACTCATTGGCTTGCCACTGGTTATTTAATTGGCCAGGCATGGAAGAACAGGAGTGTGTTGAAGAGTTCGTTGGAGACGAACATGCGAACTAGGACGCTTTCCAGTCAGAATGCCTGTAAGTTATGGCAGATGGCATGGGTTCAGGCTTTCGACCAAGATTTCCGCTGCTTGTTCTAGTTTAAGTGTTTGGCTGTGTGGCCCTATCTATGTAAGACTAAACCTTCGTGGTCATTATTTGTATAAGACGTTAAGTGTGGATGTAATACTCTTGTTATTCAACTTCTGTGTGTTTAGTGAGCATTGATCTCTGGGATCACTATACACGTGCATTCGGTGATCACGACTTATGAGTCGGGGTCCCCACACTCGGACTATGTCCGCCCTTACCTCCCTCATGACCCGCTTATGTCGGGCGAGGATAATTGGCTGGCAAGACGCAGCCACAACTCTGAAGATCCAGTGGCACCTGAAGCCCAGGATGGCAATTCAAAGCCGAAGTGCAATAAGAACAAACGCCAGCACAATAGCAATGACGCCAATGACATGGAGGTTAATGCCGGAGTCTGCAACTCCCGACCCGGGTAGCGGAAGAAGCCCCTAAAGGTAATCGTGACGGACCCACTCAGCTCGAGAAGATCATGGACAGGACTTGCCAAATCCATTGAACTTTGGAAAAACCAGCCAATCACACACACCGCAACTGTTGGGTGTTTAAACAGGTTGGCAAGATAAAACCCAAAGACCAGGGCAAGAGCTCGCACCGCAAGGACGAAGAAGAGCCTCGGGGACCAATAGGTGGCAGTCAGAAGAAATTACCTCCCGAAATCAAAACGGTGAATATGATATACGCCACCCACATACCTAAGAAGGAGAGGAAGCGGGCCCTTCGGGAGGTCTATGATGTGGAGCCCATAGCTCCGAAGTATATCCCATGGTCAACATACCCGATCACCTTTGACCGACGCAACCATCCGACCAGTATCCGTCATGGGGTCTTGGCTACCCTCGTCCTAGATCCCATTATAGATGGGTATCACCTCACTAAAGTCCTAATGGACGGAGGAAGTAGCCTCAATCTGATTTACTCAGACACGGTGAAAAAGATGGGTATAGATCCATCAAGGATCAAGCCCAGCAACACTACCTTCAAGGGAGTAATCCCAGGTGTTGAGGCCCGATGCACGGGCTCTATAACCCTGGAGGTTGTGTTCGGCTCGCCCGGTAACTTCCACAGCGAGGACTTGATCTTCGACATTGTGCCCTTTCGCAGCGTCTATCATGTGTTGCTCGGCCGGACAACGTTTGCTCGGTTCAACGCAGTCCCGCATTATGCATACCTCAAGCTCAAGATGCCGGGCCCCAAGGGGGTCATTACTGTCAATGGCAATACGGAGCGGTCCCTTAGAACGGAGGAACATGCACTAGCACTCGCGGAAGAATTCAGCTACAAAGACGACTGGCAAGCTTCGGTATTCGCCGTAAAGGCATGAAAGGTTGGGAAGCGAGTTCGGATTCAGACCGAACACTCCGACCCTAAAAGAAGCGAGTTCTGTTGTCCCAAACCATTGCCATCAACACATCTTTAGACAATATGCAGGCGCTCCTAAAAGACCCTACCCATGGCATAAAGCTCACCTTTCACACTGTGGCCTCTCAAGATTTTGTTCGCAAGATCCGAACGCACTAACATCCATCAAGGTGCATCCAAAAGTAGGAGTCAACTAGCAACAGGGCATACGAAGATGTCTGGTCACCAATTGAAGACCCCTGGTACAACAGCTCCTCTAGGACTTTATTTCTTATCACATACCTGTAAACAGTTGCTTCGGCAATCCTAGTTATAAGAGTTGTTGAGGAAATACGAAATTGCATGGCGCACGTACGCCTCATTTGTCCTATTTTTTGGCACATACTTTTTTCCTCCCCTTCCTCTTCTCGTGAACCTATTCGGTACGACTTGAGGTCACCGGCTAATAGACCGGGGCTCGATTTCAAACACAAATCGCCTTAACCATTGTGAGTTCGGCATGGCATTCGCTTTATATGAATCGGTTTCGAACTATGTCTTTGGTCATTAAGTTGGGTTGCCCGGCTCCTGTGCTTGCCCCTTTATGTTCCACTCGTTCGGCTAAAAGGGCAAAGGGAGCACCCCCACAATTGTGCTTCCGGATAGTCCGGTCAAGCACCTCAGAGGAGAAAGCCGAAAACGGACTGTCATAGTATGCGCGATCCGATCTGTGAACCCCAAGTTAGAAGTATTATACTTCAACCCTTGTAAGTGATTATGCCATGTTATACGAGGAATTCGCCCTTTGTGCAAATACTATGATGTCTGCTTTGGCATCGGTTCGTTCGAACATCGCAAAAAACTCCGGTGGCTAATCATACGCTTCCCGCAGTCCTTTTCGCGCCCCTTCGGTTAAGTGAAAGAAATAAAGCATAATAGTCCGATTGCCTAATCTACCGCACTAATCCGCCTTCGGGTTCCTATAATTTGGCTAAGGGACATAGTGCATTAGCATAGACACCCGATGTAGTATCTAAGTGTTGGGGAACGTTGCATGGGAAACAAGAATTTTTCCTACGCGCACGCAAGATCTATCCATGGTGATGAGCATCTACGAGAGGGAGAGTGGATCTACATACCCTTGTAGATCGCTAAGCGGGAAGCGTTAAGAAACGCGTTTGGTGTAGTCGAACTTCTTCGCGATCCAAATTGTCGAGCGTCCCGCGATCTCATCACGATCCGTCCTGCGACCCAATCACGATCCGTCCCGCGAACTCATCATGATCTGTCCCGTGATCTCATCATGATCCGTCTCACGATCTTGATCACGGTCCTTCCGATCTAGCACCGAACAGAAGGCACCTCCGCGTTCAGCACACGTATGGCTCGATGACGATCTCCACCTTCTTGATATAGCAAGACAAAAGCGGAGAGGTAGAAGAGTTCTCCGGCAGCGTGACGGCGTTGCGGCGATGGTGGTGGACCTATTTTGGCAGGGCTTCGCCTAAGCACTGCAGAAAACCGATCTAGCGGAGAAACTATGCACTAGAGGAGAGGTAGCACGTGGCTATTGGGGTTAGCTTTTTCCTCTAAATCGTCTAGTATATATAGGAGGGAGGGAGGGGAGGAGGCAGCCTCAAACCCTCAAGGTTTGGTCGAAATTGGAGGTGGAGGAGTCCTACTCCAATCCTATTAGGAGTAGGATTCCTCCTTTCCAATTGGAAACTCTTTCCACCTCTCCACCATTGGATTTTTTCCTTCTCAAACCACTCCATCCGCATGGGGACCTTAGAGGAGGCTTCGGCCAGCCCACCAGGGGCTGGTTTACGCCCTCCCACAGCCCATGTAGCCTCTTGGGTCGAAATACCTCTCCTGATGGTCCCCCGGTACACTACCGGCACTCCCGGTACACTACCGATAAGCCCGAAACATTTCCGGCGACCAAAACAGGACTTCCTATATATCAATCTTTACCTCCGGACCATTGCGGGGCTCCTCGTGATGTCCGGGATCTCATCCGAGACTCCGAACAACCTTCGGTCACCACCATACATAACTCTATACTACCGAAACGTCACCGAACCTTAAGTGTGCAGACCCTGCGGGTTTGAGAACTATGTAGACATGACCGAGAAACCTCTATGGTCAATAACCAATAACGGGACCTAGATGCCCATATTGGTTCCTACATATTCTATGAAGATCTTTATCAGTCGAACCTCTATGTCAAGGACTTAGTTAATCCCATATGATGTTCCCTTTGTTCTTCGGTATGTTACTTGCCCAAGATTCGATCGTCGGTATCTCCATACCTAGTTCAACCTCATTACCGGAAAGTCTCTTTACTCATTTCATAATACAAGATCATGTGACTAACACTTAGTCACATTGCTTGCAAGGCTTATTGTGATGTTGTATTACCGAGTGGGCCCTCAGATACCTCTCCGTCACATGGAGTAACAAATCCCAGTCTTGATCCATGCCAACCCGACAGACACCCTCGGAGATACCTGTAGAGCACCTTTATAGTCACCCAGTTACATTGCGACGTTTGATACACACAAAGTACTCCTCCGATGTCAGTGAGTTGCATGATCTCATGGTCATAGGAACACATACTTGACATGCAGAAAACAGTAGCAATAAACTGACACGATCATATGCTACATTTGTAGTTTAGGTCTTGTCCATCACATCATTCTCCTAATGATGTGATCCCGTTACCAAATGACATCTCATGTGCATGACTAGGAAACCATAGCCATCTTTGCTCAACGAGCTAGTCTATTAGAGGCATACTAGGGACATGGTGTTGTCTATGTATCCACACATGTATCTGAGTTTCCGATCAACACAATTATAGCATGGATAATAAACAATTATCATGAACGAGGAAATATGATAATAACTAATTTATTATTGCCTCTAGGGCATATTTCCAACAGTCTCCCACTTGCACTAGAGTCAATAATCTAGTTCACATCACCATGTGATTCGCATTGTTATGAATCTAACACCCAATGAGTTCTGGGGCTCGATCATGCTATGCATGTGAGAGAGGTCTTATAGTCAACGGGTTTGCAACATTCAGATTCGTGTGTTCTTTGCAAATCCCTATGTCAAACTATAAACACTGCTACCACACTCCACTTGGTACTATTCCAAATGGCTGCTCCACTATATGTATCCAAATTGCTACTATGAGTCATCGGGATTGGTGTTAAAGCTTGCATCGACGTAACTCTTTACGATGAACTCTTTATCACCTCCATAATCGAGAAACATCTCCTTAGTCCTCTGGTTACTAAGGATAATTTCGACCGCTGTCCAGTGATCCTACTCCTGGACCACTCTTGTACCCCTTGGCAGAATCATGGCAAGGCACACACACAGGTGCGGTACACAGCATGGCATAATATAGAGCCTATGGCTAAGGCATAGGGATGACATTTGTCCTTTCTCTTTCTTCTGCCGTTGTCGAGCTTTGAGTCTCACTCAACTTCACACCTTACAAGTTAGGCGAGTACTCTTTCTCTGACTGATCCATTTTGAACTCTTTCAAAATCTTGTCAAAGTATGTACTCATTGAAAATCTCATCAAGCATCTTGATCTATCTCTATAGATCTTCATGCTCAACAATTAGGTAGCTTTATCCAGGTCTTCCTTTGAAAAACTCCTTTCAAACAACCCTTTATGCTTTCCAGAAATTCTACATCTTTTCTGATCAACAATATGCCAACCACATATGCTTATCAGAAACTCTATAGTGCTCCCACTCACTTTATTGTAAATACAAGTTTCTCATAAACTTTGTATAGACTCAAAAACTTTGATCACCTCATCAAAGTGTATATTCCAACTCCGAGATGCTTGCTTCAGTTCATAGAAGGATCACTGAAGCTTGCACCCCTTTTAGCATCCTTAGGACTGACAAAACCTTCTGGTTGTATCTCATACAACCTTTCCTTAAGGAAGGAAATGATGTTTTGGCATCCATCTGCCATATTTCACAATTGAAAAATGCAGCAACTGCTAACATAATTCCAACAGACTTTAGCATCGCTACGAGTGAGAAAGTCTCATCGTAGTCAACTCCTTGAACTTGCCGGAAACTTCTTTGCGACAAGTCGAGCTTTATAAATGGTGACATTCACCATCAGTGTCTGTCTTCATTTTAAAAAGATCCATTTGTACTCAACGACCTGCCGTCCAACGAGCAAGTCCACCAAAGTCTATACTTGGTTTTCATATATGGATCCTTTCTCGGATTTCATGGCCTCTAACCATTTGTCGGAATCCGGGCCCATCATTGCTTCTCCATAGCTCGTAGGCTCATTGTTTTCCAACAACATGATCTCTAAGACAGGGTTGCCGTACCACTCAGGGGCAGTACGCGTCCTTGTCGACCTATGAGGTTTGATAGTAACTTGATCCGAAGCTTCATGATCATCATCATTAACTTCCTCCTCAACTAACGTAGGCTCCACAGAAACAATTTTCTGTGTTGTGCTACTCTCTGGTTGGAACAAAGGTTCAACAACCTCATCAAGTTCTATCTTCCTTCCACTCAATTCTTTCGAGAGAAACTCTTTCTCGAGAAAGGAACCGTTTTTAGCAACAAACACTTTGCACTTGGATCTGAGATAGAAGGTATACCCAACTGTTCTTAGGGTATTCTATGAAGATGCATTTGTCCGCTTTGGGTTCGAGCTCATTAGGTGAAAACCCTTTTTCACATAAGTGTCGCAGCCCCAAACATTAAGAAATGACAGCTTAGGTTTCTATCAAACCATAATTCACACGGTGTCATCCCAACGGATTTAGATGGTGCCCTATTTAAAGTGAATGTAGTTGTGTCTAATGCATAACCCCAAAACTATAGTAGCAAAACGATAAGAGACATCATAACCCGCACCATATCCAATAGAGCACGACCATGACGTTCGGACACACCATCACACTATGGTGTTCCAGGTGGCGTGAGTTGTGAAACGACTTTCACATTGTCTAAAGTTGTATGCCAAAATCGTAACTCAGATATTCACCTCCACGATCATATCGCAGACATTTTTATCTTCTTGTCACGATGGTCTTAAACTTCACTCTGAATTTGCTTGAACTTTTCAAACGATTCAGACTTGTGTTTCATTAAGTAAACATACACTATATCTACTCAAATCATCAGTGAAGGTAAGAAAATAATGATATCCACCGCATGCTACAAGACTCATTCGATTGCATACATCAACATGTATCATTTCCAATAAATCACTTGCCCGCTCCATCAATCCGGAAAACTAGGTCCTTAGTCATCTTGCCCAAGAGGCATGGTTCGCATGTCTTAACCGATTCGAAATCGAATGAGTCCAAAGATCCATCAACATGGAGTTTCTTCTTGCACTTTGTACCAATATGACATTTAGCGGCAGTGCCACAAGTATGTGGTACTATCATTATTAACTTTGTATCTTTTGGCATCAATGTTATGAACATGTGTATTACTACGATCAAGATTCAACAAACCATTCTCACTGGGTGCATGACCATTGAAGGTATTATTCATGTAAACAGAATAACCATTATTCTCTAACTTAAATGAATAACCATGTTGCAATAAACACGATCTAATCACGTTCATGCTCAACGCAAAACACCAAATAACATTTATTTAGGTTCGTCACTAATCTCGAAGGTAGAGAGAGCGTGCGATTTTGATCACATCAACCTTGGAAACATTTCCAACCAACATCGTCACCTCACTCTTAGCTAGTTCTCCGTTCATTCCGTAGCTTTTATTTCGAGTTACTAACATTTAGCAACCGAACCGGTATCCAATACCCAGGTGCTACTAGGAGCACTAGCAAGGTACATATCAATAACATGTATATCAAATATACTTCTGTTGACATTGCCAGCCTTCTTATCTACCAAGTATCTAGGGTTATTCCGCTTCAATGACCGCTCTCCTCATAATCGAAGCACTTAGTCTCGGGTTTAGGTTCAACTTTGGGTTGCTTCACTGGAGCAACAACTGACTTGCTATCCATGAAGTTTCCCTCCTTGCTCCTGCCCTTCTCGAAACTAGTGGTTTTTACTAACCATCAACACTTGATGCTCCTTCTTGATTTCTACCTTCGCGGTGTCAAACATCATGAATAGCTCAGGGATCATTATTTCTATCCCTGGCATTTTATAGTTCATCACCAAGTTCTAGTAGCTTAGTGACAGTGACTTGGAGAACTATATCAATCACTATCTTATCTGGAAGATCAACTCCCACTCGATTCAAGCGATTGTAGCACCCAGACAATCTGAGCACATGCTCAATGATTGACCTATTCTCTTTCATCTTGCAGGCAAAGAATCTTGTTGGAGATCTCATATCTCGCAACACGGGCACGAGCCTGAGATCCTAATTTTAGCTCTTAGAACATCTCATATGTTCTGTGACGTTCAAAACATTTCGGAGCCTCAATTCTAAGCCGTAATGCATGACGCACTAAACTATCAAGTAGTCATCAAAATGTGCTTGTCATATGTTCACAACATCTACAGATGACGCTAGAGGGGTTGGCGCACCGAGCGGTGCATTAAGGACATAAGCCTTCTGTGCAGCAATGAGGACAATCCTCAGATAACGGACCCAGTCCGCAATATTGCTACCATCATCTTTCAACTCTATTTCTCTAGGAACATATAAAAAATTCAAGGGAGCTACAACGCGAGCAAGTAATCTACAACATAATTTGCAAAGACACTACTGACTATGTTCATGATAATGAGTTCAATTAATCATATTACTGAAGAACTCCCACTCAATTGACATCCCTCCGGTCATTCGAGTGATACATGATCCAAATTCACCAACTCAAGTCCGATCATCACGTGAGTTGAGGTGGTTTCAATGGTGAACATCATCATGTTGATCATATCTAATATATGACTCATGTTCGACCTTTCGGTCTCTTTTGTTCCGAGGCCATGTCTGTACATGCTAGGCTCGTCAAGTTTAACCCGAGTGTTCTGCATGTGAAACACTGGCTTGCGCCCGTTGTATGTGAACGTAGAGTCTATCACACTCGACATCACGTGGTGTCTCAACACGACGAACTTTCGCAACGGTGCACACTCGGGGAGAACACAATTTATCTTGAAATTAAGTGAGGAATCATCTTATAATGCTACCGTCGTCCGAAGCAAAACAAGGTGCATAAAAGGATTAACATCACATGCAAATCATAAGTGGCATGATATGGCCATAAACTTGTGCTTTTGATCTCCATCTTGAAAGCACCGGCATGATCTCCATCGTCACCGGCATAACACCATGATCTCCATCATCTTGATCTCCATCAATTTGTCGCCATCGGGGTTGTCGCGCCCACCATGCTTCTACCACTATTGCTACCGTTTAGCGATAAAGTAAAGCATTACATAGCACTTAATGATTGACACGCGGGTCATACAATAATTAAAGACAACCCTATGGCTCCTGCCGCTTGCCGTACTCATCGACATGCAAGTCGTGATAATCTATACATCACATGATCATCTCATACATCACATATATCACATCATGTAATTGGCCATATCACATCACAACATACCCTGCAAAAACAAGTTCGCCGTCCTCTAATTGTTGTTGCATGTTTTACATGGCTGTTATGGGTATCTAGCAAGAACAATTCTCGCCTATGCAAAAACCACAACGGTGATACATAAGTTGCTTTTCAACCTTCTCAAGGACCGCCTTTGTCGAATCCGATCGAACTAAAGTAGGAGAAATAGACACCCGCCAGCCATCTTTGTGCAACGAAGTTACACGTCAGTCGATGGAACCGGTCTCTCGTAAGCGTACGAGTAAGGTTGGTCCGGGCCGCTTCATCCCACAATACCGCTGAACCAAAACACGATCAAGGGAGGAAGCAATCTAAGCATCAACGCCCACAAACTCTTTGTGTTCTACTCGAGATCTCATCTACACATAGACCTAGCTCATGATGCCACTGTTGCGGAATGTTGCATGTGAAACAAGACTTTTTCCTACGCGCACGCAAGATCTATCCATGGTGATGAGCATCTACGAGAGGGAGAGTGGATCTACATACCCTTGTAGATCGCTAAGCGGGAAGCGTTAAGAAACGCGGTTGGTGTAGTCGAACGTCTTCGCGATCCAAATTGCCGAGCGTCCCGCGATCTCATCACGATCCGTCCCGTGACCCAATCACGATCCGTCCCGCGAACTCATCATGATCCGTCCCGCGATCTCATCACGATTCGTCTCATGATCTTGATCGCGGTCCTTCCGATCTAGCGCCGAACGGACGGCACCTCCGCGTTCAGCACACGTACGGCTCCATGACGATCTCCACCTTCTTGATCCAGCAAGAGAGAGCGGAGAGGTAGAAGAGTTCTCCGGCAGCGCGACGGTGTTGCGGCGATGGTGGTGGAGCTATTCCGGCAGGGCTTCGCCTAAGCACTGCAGAAAACCGATCTAGAGGAGAAACTATGCACTAGAGGAGAGGTAGCACGTGGCTATTGGGGTTAGATTTTTCCTCTAAATCCTCTAGTATATATAGGAGGGAGGGAGGGGAGGAGGCAGCCTCAAACCCTCAAGGTTTGGTCGAAATTGGAGTTGGATGAGTCCTACTCCAATCGTATTAGGAGTAGGATTCCTCCTTTCCAGTTAGAAACTCTTTCAACCTCTCCACCTTTGGATTTTTTCCTTCTCAAACCACTCCAGCCGCATGGGCCCTTAGAGGAGGCTTTGGCCAGCCCACCAGGAGCTGGTTGACCTCCTACCACAGCCCATGTAGCCTCTTGGGTCGAACTACCTCTCCCGATGGTCCCCCGGTACACTACCGGCACTCCCGGTACACTACCGATGAGCCCGAAACTTTTTTGGCGACCAAAATAGGACTTCCTATATATCAATCTTTACCTCCGTACCATTCTGGAGATCCTCATGACGTCCAAGATCTCATATGAGACTCCGAACAACCTTTGGTCACCACCATACACAACTCTATACTACCAAAACGTCACCGAACCTTAAGTGTGCAGACCCTACGGGTTCGAGAACTATGTAGACATGACCGAGACACCTCTACGGTCAATAACCAATGGCGGAACCTGGACGTCCACATTGGTTCCTACACATTGGTTCCTACATATGTTACTTGCCCGAGATTTGATCGTCGGTATCTCCATACCTAGTTCAACCTTGTTACCGGCAAGTCTCTTTACTCGTTTCGTAATACAAGATCCCGTGACTAACACTTAGTCACATTGCTTGCAAGGCTTATTGTGATGTTGTATTACCGAGTGGGCCCTGAGATACCTCTCCGTCACACGGAGTACCAAATCCCAGTCTTGATCCATGCCAACCCGACAGACACCCTCGGAGATACCTGTAGAGCACCTTTATAGTCACCCAGTTATGTTGCAACGTTTGATACACATAACGTACTCCTCCAATGTTAGTGAGTTGCATGATCTCATGGTCATAGGAACACATACTTGACATGTAGAAAATAGTAGCAATAAACTGACACGATCATATGCTACGTTTGCAGTTTGGGTCTTGTCCATCACATCATTCTCCTAATGATGTGATCCCATTACCAAATGACATCTCATGTCCATGACTAGGAAACCATAGCCATCTTTGATCAACGAGCTAGTCTATTAGAGGCATACTAGGGACATGGTGTTGTCTATGTATCCACACATGTATCTGAGTTTTCGATCAACACAATTATAGCATGGATAATAAACAATTATCATGAACAAGGAAATATGATAATAACTAATTTATTATTGCCTCTAGGGCATATTTCCAACACTAAGTGGGGGTTGAAGCCGACGACTCGCATCTTTCAGTATTAAAGAAACATAAGGAGTTACAAAGGAATGCAAAACCATATAAGAGTGGATACTAATATCATTGAAAGTTATAACAAGTCTTCGGACACATTACAAGCTCATTCAAATATTTTTTTCCGCCCAAACACTATGACGCTATCACCCACGCACTCTCCATCACTCCATCGAAGTAAAGCTCGGGGCGTTGGTGCTCCTTTCCGGGCGGCGGTGGGTCGGTGGCGACCCTCATCAGATTAAGCCCCGGCCAGTGCACTTTGGCCTTGGCAAGGGCCATCCGGACTCCTTCGATGCAGGAGGAGCGCTTGACAGCGTCGAGGTGGGGCGTAGCATCAATCAGTCATTGCACCGGGCCAAAGTAGCTGCCGGGGAGTGGTTCGCCGGGCCATAAGCGAACGCAGAGGTCCTTGATGGCCGGCTCCGCCATCTGGTGCATCTCCATCAGTTGTTTCAGCTGCTCCACCAGAAGAGGAGGACACTCGGGGGCTCCAAACTGTGCCCAGAACGTCCGAGCCTCGTCTTCCTCTCCCTGCGATGCAAGCAGCTGATTGGCGTCCGCCATGCTCTTCTGGAGATTGGCGGTTGCGCCTGAGGATCGCCACACCCGGGTCAGCAATTCGAACTTGCTATCCCCGAATACACACTTTAGGGAGTATGGCTTACCATCGACTATCTCTTTGGCTTGACGAACTTGTTCCTCGAAGAACCGCCTGTCCACCCGCCCCTTCTGGAGATCGGCCTTCACGGTGGACAGTTCGGTCGAGGTCGCCTTGTTATTTTGCTCCAAGGACTCACACTTATTGCTAGCGTCCTTGAGCTCATCCTCTAACTCCGCCACACGAGCCTAGTGTTTATCACTGGTGGCTCGTAGGGCGGAGAGAGCGGTGGCCGCTTATTTGGCCACCGCCTTCTCCACAGACGCTTCAGGTTTGGCATGCTAAAGCTTGGCCTTGAGATTTTCGATCTCTTTCGACGAAGCTGCAACACGATGCAACCGTATTTAAAAAGGAATCTGCATTGACAACATTCGGAGGGAAAGCTTCCAGATTTAGTTCAGGACTTACCCTACGCTTCGTCGAACCTCTTGTTGAGGGCTTCCACCTCATCCTCGGAACGCTTGAGCTTCTGATGCAACTCGTCCAACCCGACACCGGTTTTGGCCATCGCTGATGACGAAGCCTACATCACACAATGCATACATCACATCGGCACCCACTTCCCGAAATTATAGATATGACCCCTAGGTGAGCTTGTTCATCTCACCTAGGGCTCGGGGGCTGCTAGTTATATAATACGAATAAATAAAAATCTTAGCGAAAACATCGGGTGACTTACTTGAAATCCTACAAGGAGACCTTTGAAGGCCTCCTTCAGTCCGTTGTCAATGGACTGGCAATTTTTTAGTACCGCACCCATAAGGGTGCGGTGATCCTCAGGGATGGAGGCACTCGATAGAGCCTCCTCCATAGCCGACCACCTGTTGGTCGGTGGTGCCGGGGATGATCGGATCTCCTGATCACCCACCGAGGATTGGACTGGTGCCTCCGGAGGCACAGTGCGCTCCGGAGGCATAGTGCACTCCAGAGATGTTCTCGGAGGGGACTGATCGCCCATCCGTCCGGCCTTCTCGGTGTCCGGGCTGGGCGTTCTCCCTTGGTATTCGGCAATCGAGGTGGTAGCCTTGGCCACAGTGCTTTCTCCCTCGCCCCTTGTGTCCGCCTCCATTGGAGTGGGCTGGGACGACACCTCCATGACGTCCTTCGTGGCGCCTAGAGTGGTGGGGTGCGATGCATCCCCACTCTCTGCTAGTTCGGCAGGCGGGGTCTCCCCGTCCGATATTACCTCGGTGGGGATAACGCGTGGGGGGCTGTTGGACCAATAACCTATGTGTTAGCAATCTCTGAATCTACTAGCTATAGTAGAAGAGTCTTCGGATCCTAACCAGGATGGAGGGGGCTTGACCCTTAGATTCCTTTGCGGAACCTCCTCAGGGTCTTCGGACGCGGAGCTCGAGTTTGAGTTGTCGTCGGACAAGACCATCCGCACTTGCCACGCCCTCTTTGGGGCAGGAGAAGCTACCTGCCCTGGGACGTCCGAAAATGCCGCTCTATTCTTGGCGTGGGGGAAATTATCTCCCCCTTCGCTCTCAACCTCCCCCTCCTCTTCCTCCTCTTCGGCCTCCTCCTGATTTGAGGAGGCGGGGGTGTCTTCGGATGCAGTATCAGGCTAGTCCTTGATGCGAAGGCCAACCTGACCTAGTTTCTTCTTCTTCTCCTTCGTGAGAGCCTCGTAAGGCTTCTCCACAAGAATTTTGGCTAGCATCCCGGTCCTCTCATCTTCGGGCTGAGGGGCCGGACTATTGATGTTGATGGCCTTCTTCTGCCATCTCTGCCAGGATAGATCGGATAAGAGGATGAAGTGATTCTCTGTGTAATAGAGCCAACCAAGTCGGGGATAATCATACCTCGGAGTCCGGCTTGGCGGCGTGCAGACCCTTGTCCTCCTCCTCGGATGGCCAGCTCTTCATCGACTTGAAGAGCGCCTTTCACAGCTTCTCCCGCGTAGTGCGGAAGAGATTCTGGATTGTGGGCTCGGCTTCGAGTTCTCGAGCCCATAGAGGAGTGTTTCGATGCTGGCAAGGGAGGATGCATCTTCAAAGCATCACCTAAACCACATCGTCTAGCTTAATGCCCTCCTCGACTAGGGAGCGGAGGCGCTTCTACAGATCGGCCACCACTTTGCCCGAACCCTAGGCCAGGCCCTTCTCGGGCCACGAAGCCATACTAGTGGGGGGCGGATCTGAATGCGGCGGCGGGGAGCTGGCCCTCCTCTCGTGGTTCGGTGGCATAGAACCACTCCTTCTGCCATCCTTTGATGGTGTCGATGAAGGTGCCCGACGGTCACCCGACGCGGGCAAGCTTGACGATGACAGACCCGCCGCACTCCATGTGCTTGCCTCCGATGCACTTAGGCTTGCTATTGGAGACCTACAGCCAGAGCCCGAAGTGCGGCTCGACATGCAAGAAGGCCTCGCAGACGAGGATGAACGCCGAGATATGCATGACGGAGTTCGATGGAAGGTCGTGGAAGTCGGGGCCATAAAAGATCTTTAATCCCCTGACAAAGGGGTGGATTGGGAAGCTCAACCCCCTGATGAAGTGGGGGATGAACACCACCCTCTCGCCTGGCCTGGGGGTGGGGACCACTTGGCCCTCCTCCGTCGCGCGTTGGGGATTGTCGGCAGGGAGGTAACCGGCCTCCTTGAGGTCGAGGATGTCCTTGTTGGTAACAGTGGAAGCTTCCCACTGGCCATTGGAGCCCGCCATTGCTGAGCTCAGGAGCGGAGGTGGAGAAGCCTAGATCTGTGCTCTGGAGGCACAAGGGAATAGGAGGCGAAGAAGTCAAATGGAGAGCGTGAAAGGCCTTTGGGGTTTTCTTTCTCCTTTTATGCGGCCTACCAATTCGGGCTCCCCTTGTTGTGTCGTGAATCCCTCCACTTCCCGAGACATGCGAGTCGTTGCGGGCGCGTGCTTAAGTATATCCCGTATAAAACAGGACACGATCGACATGTGGATGGAATGGCCTCAAACCGCGCATCGAGTGCCTGTAAATGGCCTATCGGTCGTGGTGGGCTGTGATCTTTCATCAGAAAGGTCGTCGGGAAACATTACCTTTTTCCCTGGCGTTTGGTCTTCGAAGCTAACTTATCTCACATAATTCGGACGTGCCACTATGCGGAAAACTATGTATCTTCGAAGGCCGAACTATGGTTCGGCGGGAAGGAACTCACCTCGCAAGCCGAAGACTCTGTTCGCGAAGCAATTGGAGCTGAAGACCCTTTGCTTTGGAGGCAAGTTTGGGGGCTACTGAGGGAGTCCCGGTTTAGGGGGTCCTCGGATAACCGACCTGTTATTTATGGGCCAGATTATATGGGCTACTTAACAAACACTGGATGATTTGAAGGCCCAGTTTCCAGGATGGAAGCTTCGAGGAGTACGGCTTGCATTCCACGTTTGATATAGTAAATAGGCATGTTTATCTCTTTGGCATGTAACCGGCTATGTGTAAACCCTAGACCTCCTGGGCACCTATATAAGCCGGAGGATTTTTAGGGTATAGGTAGAATAACTCATCTAGGGTTAGACATACAATCTCGAGGTAGATCAACCCTGTAACCTCTTACACCATCAATACAATCAAGCAAGACATAGGGTATTACCTCCGTTGGAGGGCCCGAACCTGGGTAAACTCGTGTCCCCTTCGTCCCATGTTACCCTTGATCCTAGTCTCACAGTTCGGGACCCCCTACCCGAAATCCGCCGGTTTTGACACTGACAAACCACATTTCCATCGAAACAAAATTTGAACCACAACATTTCCTCAAACACATTTTGAGCAATTTTCGGGCACTTACTGGAGGAATCAAGGTGGCTGCAGGGGAGGTTGAGGTCGACAGCTAGGGAGGTTGAGGTCGTTCGGGCCAGTCGCGGGAGGGGATAAAAGCGGCTCGATGTCGACGCGGTTGGGGCGGACGGCGAGCTCAAGGTGATTGGGGTCGACGGTGAGTTGAGGAGTGGCGATCGGAGGGGGAGGTGGGCGAGGGAGGGAGGGGTTGCGGCGATGACAACGAAGGTGGCGACGGCGCCGGGGGAGGGGGTGGCGGCAACGACGACGAAGGTGGTGGCGGCGACACATGGGGCGGAGGGTATACGAGCGCGCGAAACAAAAGTTTGGGGTGAACATTTCCCCCCAAACGGCAAAGACAAGGGGGGCGAATAGCTATGGCGTTGGTGATGTATGCAACGCCATAGCTATATTAGTTATGTCGTTGGTGCCGTCACCAACGCCATAGCTATTGTTTATGGCGTTGCATACGTCACCAACGCCATAGCTATTGTTCTTCCAAAATTACATCAACCTAATTAATCCAACTTCCGATGGTTAATACATATGTAGAATAATAAAATACATTCAAGACAAAAATATTTAAATAAAAAAAGGGTTCAATAAGGTCACTCCGGAAGAAGGTTTATTACACGTACATATGCATATGCATCAATATTACAAGATGATATAACTGTCGAACTAAAAATAAATAAAAGATAGATAAAAATCAACTACGAGACTGTTTCTCAGTTTCTCTTGTTTGTGCGGGGGCTCGGAACCGATATTTTCCTCTTGTTTGTGCGAAAGCTCTCAACAGAAGCTTTTCTCTTATTTCTATGGGGCTCTCAATGGAAGTTTCTGTTGGAAATATGCCCTAGAGGCAATAATAGATTAGTTATTATCATATTTCCTTGTTCGTGATAATCGTTTATTATCCATGCTATAATTGTATTGATCGGAAACTCAGATACATGTGTGGATACATAGACAACACCATGTCCCTAGTATGCCTCTAGTAGACTAGCTCGTTGATCAAAGGATGGTTAAGGTTTCCTAGCCATGGACATGAGATGTCATTTGATAACGGGATCACATCATTAGGAGAATGATGTGATGGATAAGACCCAAACTACAAACATAGCATATGATCGTTTCAGTTTATTGCTACTGTTTTCTGCATGTCAAGTATATGTTCCTATGACCATGAGATCATGCAACTCACGGATATCGGAGGAGTGCCTTGTGTGTATCAAACGTCGCAACGTAACTGGGTGACTATAAAGGTGCTCTACAGGTATCTCCGATGGTGTTTGTTGAGTTGGCATGGATCGAGACTGGGATTTGTTACTCCGTGTAACGGAGAGGTATCTCGGGGCCCACTCGGTAATGCAACATCACAATAAGCCTTGCAAGCAATGTGACTAATTGTTAGTTGCGGGATCTTGTATTACGGAACGAGTAAAGAGACTTGCCGGTAACGAGGTTGAACTAGGTATGGAGATACCGACGATCGAATCTCGGGCAAGTAACATACCGAAGAACAAAGGGAACGATATACGGGATTAACTGAATCCTTGACATAGAGGTTCGACCGATAAAGATCTTCGTAGAATATGTAGGAACCAATGTGGACGTCCAGGTCCCGCCATTGGTTATTGACCGTAGAGGTGTCTCGGTCATGTCTACATAGTTCTCGAACCCGCAGGGTCTGCACACTTAAGGTTCGGTGACGTTTCGGTAGTGTAGAGTTATGTATGGTGGTGACCGAAGGTTGTTTGGAGTCCCGGATGAGATCCCGGACGTCACGAGGAGCTCCGGAATGGTCCAGAGGTAAAGATTCATATATAGGAAGTCCCAGTTTGGTTTCCGGAAAAGTTTCGGGCTCATCGGTAGTGTACCGGGAGTATCGGTATTGTACCGGGAGTGCCGGTAGTGTACCGGAGGACCTCCGGGAGGGGTATTTCGACCCCAAGAGGTCCATGGGCTGTGGGAGAATAATAACCAGCCCTTAGTGGGCTGGGAAAACAGCCACAAAGGCCCATGGCGCAGGAGAGAAAGTCCTAAAGCAAAAAGTGGAAAATCAGCCAATAGGAGGCAATCCTACTCCAACTAGGATTGGAGGTGAAGTAGGATTGCTCCCACCTCCTATTTCGGCCGACCCAAAGGCCTTGGCTGCCTCTCCTCTCCTCTCCTCCTATATATACTAGTGGATTGGGTGGTTTTTGGACAGAATTTCCGGCCACGTGCTACCCGTTTCACCGGTGCACAGTTTCTCCTCTAGATCGGTTTTCCGCAGCGCTTAGGCGAAGCCCTGCCGGAATCACTCCACCACCATCACCGGAGCGCCGTCACGCTGCCGGTGAACTCTCTCTCCTCTCCACCTCCTCTTGCTGGATCAAGATGGTGGAGATCGTCATCAAGCTGCACGTGTGCTGAACGCGGAGGTGCCGTCCGTTCGGCGCTAGATCGGAAGGACCGTGATCGAGATCGCGAGACGGTTCGTGATGAGATCGCGGAACGGATCATGATGAGTTCGTAGGACAGATCGTGATCAAGATCGTGAGACGGATCGTGATGAGATCGCGGGACGGATCGTGATGAGTTCACGGGACGGATCGTGATTGGATCGCGGGACGGATCGTGATGAGATCGCGGGACGCTCGGCGATTTGGATCGCGAAGATGTTCGACTACACCAACCGCGTTTCTTAACGCTTCCCGCTTAGCGATCTACAAGGGTACGTAGATCCACTCTCCCTCTCGTAGATGCTCATCACCATGGATAGGTTTGCGTGTGCGTAGGAAAATTTTTGTTTCCCATGCGACGTTCCCCAACAGTGGCATCATGAGCTAGGTTGATGGTTCGATGAGATCTCGAGTAGAACACAAAAGGTTTGTGGGCGTTGATGCTTAGATTGCTTCCTCCCTTGGTCGTATTTTGGTTCAGCGGGATTGTGAGATGAAGCGGCCCGGACCAACATTACTCGTACGCTTACGAGAGACCGGTTCCCTCGACGCAACTTGTTGCCTAGATGGCTTGCGGGTGACAGTTTCTCTCACTTTAGTTGGATTGGATTCGACAAAGGCGGTCCTTGAGAAGGTTGAAAAGCAAACTAGTGTATCACCGTTGTGGTTTATGCGTAGGTGAGAATCGTTCTTGCTAGATACCCATAGCAGCCACGTAAAATATGCAACAACAATTAGAGGACGTCTAACTTGTTTTTGCAGGGTATGTTGTGATGTGATATGGCCAATTACATGATGAGATATATGTGATGTATGAGATGATCATGTGATGTATAGATTATCACGACTTGCATGTCGATGAGTACGGCAACCGGCAGGAGCCATAGGGTTGTCTTTAATTATTGTATGACCTGCGTGTCAATCATTAAGCGCTATGTAATGCTTTACTTTATCGCTACGGTAGCAATAGTAGTAGAAGCATGCAGGGCGTGACAACCCCAATGGCAACACATTGATGGAGATCAAGATGATGGAGATCATGGTGTTGTGCCGGTGACGATGGAGATCATGCCGGTGCTTTCTAGATGGAGATCAAAAGCACAAGTTCATGGCCATATCATGTCACTTATGATTTGCATGTGATGTTAATCCTTTTTATGCACCTTATTTTGCTTAGGACGACGGTAGCATTATAAGGTGATCCCTCACTTAATTTCAAGCTAAATTGTGTTCTCCCCGAGTGTGCACCGTTGCGAAAGTTCGTCGTGTTGACACACCACGTGATGATCGGGTGTGATAGACTCTACATTCACATACAACGGGTGCAAGCCAGATTTGCACGCGCAGAACACTCGGGTTAAACTTGACGAGCCTAGCATGTACAGACATGGCCTCGGAACACGAGAGACCGAAAGGTCGAACATGAGTCATATAGTAGATATGATCAACATAATGATGTTCACCATTGCAGCCACCTCAACTCACGTGATGATCGGACTTGAGTTGGTGAATTTGGATCATGTATCACTCGAATGATCGGAGGGATGTCAATTTGAGTGGGAGTTCTTAAGTAATATGATTAATTGAACTCATTATCATGAACATAGTCAAAGTGTCTTTGCAAATGATGTTGTAGATTACTAGCTCGCACTGTAGCTCCCGTGTGTTTTTATATGTTCCTAGAGAAATAGAATTGAAAGATGTTGGTAGCAAAATTGTGGACTGGGTCCGTGATCTGAGGATTGTCCTCATTGCTGCACAGAAGGCTTATGTCCTTAATGCACCGCTCGGTGCGCCACCCCCTCTAGCGTCGTCTATAGATGTTGTGAACATCTAACAGGCACGTTGCGATGACTACTTGATAGTTTAGTGCGTCATGCATTACGGCTTAGAATTGAGGCTCCAAAACGTTTTGAATGTCACGGAACATATGAGATGTTCTAGGAGCAGAGATTGTGATCTCAGGCTCGTGCCTTTGTTGCAAGATATGAGATCTCCAACAAGATTCTTTGCTTGTAAGATGAAGGAGAATAGCTCAATCGTTGAGCATGTACTCAGATTGTCTGGGTACTACAATCACTTGAATCAAGTGGGAGTTGATCTTCCAGATAAGATAGTGATTGATATAGTTCTCCAAGTCACTGTCACTAAAGCTACTAGAACTTAGTGATGAACTATAATACACTAGGGATAGAAGTATTGATCCCTGAGCTGTTCGCGATGTTTGACACCGCGAAGGTAGAAATCAAGAAGGAGCGTCAAGTGTTGATGGTTAATCAAACCACTAGTTTCGAAAAGGGCAAGAGCAAGGAGGGAAACTTCATGGATAGCAAGTCAGTTGCTGCTCCAGTGAAGCAACCCAAAGTTGAACTCAAACCCGAGACTAAGTGCTTCTATTATGAGGTGAGAGGTCGCTGAAGCGGAACAACCCTAGATACTTGGTAGATAAGAAGGCTGGCAACATCGACAGAAGTATATTTGATATACGAGTTATTGATGTGTACCTTGCTAGTACTCCTAGTAGCACCTGAGTATTGGATACCAGTTCGGTTGCTAAATGTTAGTAACTCGAAATAAAAGCTACGGAATAAACGGAGAACTAGCTAAGGGTGAGGTGACGATGTGTGTTGGAAATGTTTCCATGGTTGATGTGATCAACATCGCATGCTCTCTCTACCTTCAGGATTAGTAACGAACCTAAATAAATGTTATTTGGTGTTTTGCGTTGAGCATGAACATGATTAGATCATGTTTGTTGCAATACGATTATTCATTTAAGTCAGAGAATAATAGTTATTCTGGTTACATGAATAATACCTTCAATGGTCATGCACCAAGTGAGAATGGTTTGTTGAAATCTTGATCGTAGTAGTACACATGTTCATAACATTGATGTCAAAAGATACAAAGTTAATAATGATAGTACCACATACTTGTGGCACTGCCGCTAAATGTCATATTGGTATAAAGCGCATGTAGAAACTCCATGCTGATGGATATTTGGACTCATCGATTTCGAATCGGTTGAGACATGCGAACCATGCCTCTTGGGCAAGATGACTAAAGGACCCCGTTGGATGGAGCAGGCAAGTGATTCATTGGAAATGATACATGTTGATGTATGCAATCTAGTGAGTCTTGTAGCGTGCAGTGGATATCGTTATTTTCTTACCTTCACTGATGATTTGAGTAGATATAGTGTATATTTACTTAATGAAACACAAGTCTGAATCGTTTGAAAGGTTCAAGCAAATTCAGAGTGAAGTTTAAAGATCATCGTGACAAGAAGATAAAAATGACCGCGATATGATCGTGGAGGTGAATATCTGAGTTACGAGTTTGGCATACAACTTAAGACAACGTGAAATTTGTTTCACAACTAACGCCACCTGGAACACCATGCTGTGATGGTGTGTCCGAACATCATAGTCATGCTCTATTGATATAGTGCATACTGTGATGTCTCTTATCATTTTACTACTATAATTTTTGGGGTTATGCATTAGAGACAACTACATTCACTTTAAATAGGGCATCATCTAAATCCGTTGAGATGACACCGTGTGAATTATGGTTTGATAGAAACCTAAGCTGTCATTTCTTAATGTTTGGGGCTGCGATGCTTGTGTGGAAAATGTTTTCACATAATAAGCTAGAACCCAAAGCGGACAAATGTATCTTCATAGAATACCCTAAGAACAGATGGGTATGCCTTCTATCTCAGATCCGAGTGCAAAGTGTTTGTTGCTAGAACTGGGTCCTTTCTCGAGAAAAAGTTTCTCTCAAAAGAATTGAGTGGGAGGAAGATAGAACTTGATGAGGTTGTTAAACCTTTGTTCAACCAGAGAGTAGCGCAGCGCAGAAAGATGTTTCTGTGAAGCCTACGTTAGTTGAAGAGGAAGTTAATGATGATGATCATGAAGCTTCAGGATCAAGTTACTATCAAACTCCGTAGGTCGACAAGGATGTGTACTGCTCCTGAGCGGTACGACAACTCTGTCTTGGAGGTCATGTTGTTGGACAACGATGAACCTACGAGCTATGGATAAGCGATGATGGGCCCGGATTCCGACAAATGGTTGGAGGACATGAAATCCGAGATAGGATCCATGTATTAAAACCAAGTGTAGACTTTGGTAGACTTGCTCGTTGGACGGCAGGTCGTTGAGTACAAATGGATCTTTAAAATGAAGACAGACACTGATGGTGAATGTCACTATTTGTAAAGCTCGACTTGTTGCAAAGATGTTTGTGACAAGTTCAAGGAGTTGACTACGATGAGACTTTCTCACTCGTAGCGATGCTAAAAGTCTGTTGGAATTGTGTTAGCAGTTGCTGTGTTTTCAATTATGAAATCTGGCAGATGGATGTCAAAACATCGTTTCCTTAATGGTTTACTTGAGGAAAGGTTGTATGTGATACAACCAGAAGGTTTTGTCAGGCCTAAGGATGCTAAAAGGTGTGCAAGCTTCGGTGATCCTTCCATGGACTGAAGCAAGCATCTCGGAGTTGGAATATACGCTTTGATGAGGTGATCAAAGTTTTGATGTTTATACAAAGTTTATGAGAAACTTGTATTTGCAATAAAGTGAGTGGGAGCACTATAGAATTTCTGATCAGTATATGTGGATGACATATTGTTGTTCAGAAATAATGTAGAGTTTCTGGAAAGCATAAAACGGTTATTTGGAAAGTGATTTTCAAAGGAAGACCTGGATAAAGCTACCTAATTGTTGAGCATCAAAATCTATAGAGATAGATCAAGATGCTTGATGAGACTTTCAATGAGTGCATACCTTCACAAGATTTTGAAAGAGTTCAAAATGGATCAGCCAGAGAAATAGTTCTCGTCTGATTTGTAAGGTGTGAAGTTGAGTGAGACTCAAAGCTCGACAACGGCAGAAGAAAGAGAAAGGACGAACGTCGTCCCCTATGCCTTAGCCATAGGCTCTATATTATGCCATGCTGTGTACCGCACCTATGTGTGCCTTGCCATGAGTTTGTCAAGGGGTACAAGAGTGGTCCAGGAGTGGATCACTGGACAGCGGTCGGAATTATCCTTAGTAACCAGAGGACTAAGGAAATGTTTCTTGATTATGGAGGTGATAAAGAGTTCGTCGTAAATAGTTACGTCGATGCAAGCTTTAACACCTATCCGGATGACTAGTAGTAGCAATCTGGATACGTATAGTGGAGCATCCATTTGGAAATAGTACCAAGTGGAGTGTGGTAGCAGTGTTTACGGTTTGACATAGGGATTTGCAAAGTACACACGGATCTGAATATCGCAGACCCGTTGACTATAAGACCTCTCTCACATGCAAAGCATGATCGAGCCCCAAAACTCATTGGGTGTTAGATTCATAACAATGCGAATCACATGGTGATGTGAACTAGATTATTGACTCTAGTGCAAGTGGGAGACTGTTGGAAATATGCCCTAGAGGCAATAATAGATTAGTTATTATCATATTTCCTTGTTCGTGATAATCGTTTATTATCCATGCTATAATTGTATTGATCGGAAACTCAGATACATGTGTGGATACATAGACAACACCATGTCCCTAGTATGCCTCTAGTAGACTAGCTCGTTGATCAAAGGATGGTTAAGGTTTCCTAGCCATGGACATGAGATGTCATTTGATAACGGGATCACATCATTAGGAGAATGATGTGATGGATAAGACCCAAACTACAAACATAGCATATGATCGTTTCAGTTTATTGCTACTGTTTTCTGCATGTCAAGTATATGTTCCTATGACCATGAGATCATGCAACTCACGGATATCGGAGGAGTGCCTTGTGTGTATCAAACGTCGCAACGTAACTGGGTGACTATAAAGGTGCTCTACAGGTATCTCCGATGGTGTTTGTTGAGTTGGCATGGATCGAGACTGGGATTTGTTACTCCGTGTAACGGAGAGGTATCTCGGGGCCCACTCGGTAATGCAACATCACAATAAGCCTTGCAAGCAATGTGACTAATTGTTAGTTGTGGGATCTTGTATTACGGAACGAGTAAAGAGACTTGCCGGTAACGAGGTTGAACTAGGTATGGAGATACCGACGATCGAATCTCGGGCAAGTAACATACCGAAGAACAAAGGGAACGATATACGGGATTAACTGAATCCTTGACATAGAGGTTCGACCGATAAAGATCTTCGTAGAATATATAGGAACCAATGTGGACGTCCAGGTCCCGCCATTGGTTATTGACCGTAGAGGTGTCTCGGTCATGTCTACATAGTTCTCGAACCCGCAGGGTCTGCACACTTAAGGTTCGGTGACGTTTCGGTAGTGTAGAGTTATGTATGGTGGTGACCGAAGGTTGTTTGGAGTCCCGGATGAGATCCCGGACGTCACGAGGAGCTCCGGAATGGTCCGGAGGTAAAGATTCATATATAGGAAGTCCCAGTTTGGTTTCCGGAAAAGTTTCGGGCTCATCGGTAGTGTACCGGGAGTATCGGTATTGTACCGGGAGTGCCGGTAGTGTACCGGAGGACCTCCGGGAGGGGTATTTCGACCCCAAGAGGTCCATGGGCTGTGGGAGAATAATAACCAGCCCTTAGTGGGCTGGGAAAACAGCCACAAAGGGCCATGGCGCAGGAGAGAAAGTCCTAAAGCAAAAAGTGGAAAATCAGCCAATAGGAGGCAATCCTACTCCAACTAGGATTGGAGGTGAAGTAGGATTGCTCCCACCTCCTATTTCGGCCGACCCAAAGGCCTTGGCTGCCTCTCCTCTCCTCTCCTCCTATATATACTAGTGGATTGGGTGGTTTTTGGACAGAATTTCCGGCCACGTGCTACCCGTTTCACCGGTGCACAGTTTCTCCTCTAGATCGGTTTTCCGCAGCGCTTAGGCGAAGCCCTGCCGGAATCACTCCACCACCATCACCGGAGCGCCGTCACGCTGCCGGTGAACTCTCTCTCCTCTCCACCTCCTCTTGCTGGATCAAGATGGTGGAGATCGTCATCAAGCTGCACGTGTGCTGAACGCGGAGGTGCCGTCCGTTCGGCGCTAGATCGGAAGGACCGTGATCGAGATCGCGAGACGGTTCGTGATGAGATCACGGAACGGATCGTGATGAGTTCGTAGGACAGATCGTGATCAAGATCGTGAGACGGATCGTGATGAGATCGCGGGACGGATCGTGATGAGTTCACGGGACGGATCGTGATTGGATCGCGGGACGGATCGTGATGAGATCGCGGGACGCTCAGCGATTTGGATCGCGAAGATGTTCGACTACACCAACCGCGTTTCTTAACGCTTCCCGCTTAGCGATCTACAAGGGTACGTAGATCCACTCTCCCTCTCGTAGATGCTCATCACCATGGATAGGTTTGCGTGTGCGTAGGAAAATTTTTGTTTCCCATGCGACGTTCCCCAACAGTTTCTGCATACGATGTGCTTCCGTGTCTTTTCATACACTTCTCTTCCCGAATAACATCATCTTCTTCTTGATTGATGCAAGATTGGTCACAGTCATCTAGATCTTCCTTTTACAATTCTTTACCGTTGCATTCTTTTTGTCCGTCGAGGTGACTTTCATGTTCTGCAACATTCTTCACACCTCCTTCTAGCTCATCATCATGTGCCTTCCCTTCGACTTCGACATCCTCCTCTTCCTCATCATGACTTGTCCACCGTTTATAACCAGACATGAAATTATATTTCAACAAGTGCATCTTCACATGACCAGTACAAGGGTCAATCAAAACTATGTTTCCGCACTTCTTACATGGACATAATATTTTTGTTTCCCGTTTACGATTCATATCTTCCAACGCGACCTTGAAGAGCCCACTTATAGTTCGATCCATATATATATATATACTCCAGCATAAATCACTCACTTTCATAGTGCCTATAAAAAAGGTCAAAAACAATTTCAGCATATTATGTACTATATATACACACACATATGCGGGCATTACATACTTAAATTAATGATATACCACACAAAAAGTCGTCAAGTTCTCTCAATGGATCGAAGGCAGAGTCCGCCTAAGATAAACCAGACCGGCTGGGTCAGCTATATATAGATGCACCTACTAACTAATGGTGTTCTACATTTACGAATGCCACCACAATGTTTGTGGCCTCCACAAAATATACCAATGGCGTGTCGTACAATATGCACGACACAAGTACTATGCATAGTGCTAGCATGGAAACATTAGCCACGCCAAGAATAATATGTCAAAGGGAGGAGCGTCGGGGTCCACATGCAAGTGTCATTCGGTAGAATTTGAACGCCACCACTATGTGTGTACTAATAATGTACGAATTTAGGCAACGCTTGCACTATTTGAAAATATTAGTGCTGGCATTGGTGTAAAACGGCGTGCCACCAACAAGAGTTGTGGCTAGCCATTTCACTACTAGTGATAGACTTTGCAGTGCTTGTCAAGCTGGAAAACAAGTAGGTGAAAGTCATCTCGTAAAGAATATCATGACTACTAGGAGACCACTCGAGTTTCTTCGTATGGATCTTTTTGCTCCCAATGCTTACAAGAGCCTCGGTGGAAATTCCTTTGGTATAGTTATAGTTGATGATTTTTCTAGATTTACGTGGGTATTCTTTCTTGATGATAACTCGTAGGTACAAAAGATCGTCAAGAACTTTGCTCGCAAAGCGCAAAATCAATTTGAAGTGAAGATCAAGAAAGTTCGGAGTGACAATGGATCGGAGTTGAACAACACAAATGTGGACACCTTTCTTCACGAAGAAGGCATTTCACATGAGTTTTCGGCTACGTACACGCCTCAACAAAATGGATTTGTTGAGAGGAAGAACAGAACTCTAATAGAGATGGCCATAACGATGCTCGATGAATACAAGAGGCCAAGACACTTTTGGGCGGAAGCCGTGGAAACAACTTGTCATGTTACAAACGGACTCTACCTTCACAAGATTTTCGGTAAAATGACATACGAGCTGCTCATCAGTAACAAGCCCCAAGTTGGATACTTTGGGGTATTCTGCTCCAAGTGTTACATTCTTGATAAGCATCGTCGTTTTAAATTTTCTCCTAAATCTCATGAAGGTTCCCTACGCGACTACAGATCAAACTCTCACACTTCCCGTGTCTACAACAACATCACTCGAAAAGTTGAAGAGACGGTAGATGTGAAGTTTGATAAATCTAATGGTTTGCAGGTCGAACAATTGCCAAATTATGTAGGATATAAGGAACCTTTGGAAGTTATCCAAGACTTGTCCATCGGCAAGATTCGTCCCATGGAGGTGAAGGAAAGTACTTCATCGACCCAAGTGGAAGCCCTTACTTCGCATCAAGGCGAACCTCAACACGACATGAAGGCATCCACGAGCGGTACACGACAAGATGAATAGGAGGAAGAAGTACATCATGATGATCCACCTCAACCTCCTTCACCATCACCTTAAGGAGACAACACCTTCAACAACAGCAATGAAGAACAATATGATCGTGAGGAAGCTCCACCATCCAACAAGAAAAAGCTACCTCGAGTTCGAGCAAGAGTGAACAAGAATCACCCCTTAGAGAAAATCTTCGGGGACACTCAAACAGGAAGGATCACTCGCTCCAAGCCTCGCCTAGCTAAGTTTTGTGAACACTACTCGTTCATCTATACTATTAAGCCTATGAAGGTGGAAGAAGCGCGTGAAGACCCGGATTGGGAGAATGTTATGCATGAAGAGCTACATAACTTCGAGAGGAACGAAGTGTGGACACTAGTGGAGAAGCCCAAAGACGAGCAAAACATCATCGGAACCAAATGGGTGTTTTGGAACAAGCAAGACAAGGACGATCAAGTTGTTCGCAAAAAGGCATGTCTTGTGGCACAAGGCTACAAGCAACTCGAAGGTATGGACTACAGTGAGACCTATTCCCCCATTGCTAGAGTTGAAGCTATTCATATATTACTTACTTACGCCAATCACCATGACATCACACTTTATCAAATGTACATTAAAAGTGCATTTCTAAATGGAGAGATTGAGGACCAAATATATGTTAAGCAACCCCCCAGATTTATGAACCCCAAGAAACCCCACCATGTTACAAGCTTTGCAAAGCTCTTTATGGACTTAAGCAAGCCCCTCCTGCTTGGTACAAATGTCTAATGAAGTTTCTTTTTGAAAAAGTTTTTGAAATTGGTAAAATTGACACAACCTTATTGACTAAGAGAGTTAATGGTGAATTATTTGTGTGTCAAATTTATGTGGATGATATTCTCTTTTGATCTACTAACCCACAATTTAGTGAGAAATTTGGAAGGTTGATGTCCGAGAAATATGAGATGTCCATGATGTGTGAGATGAAATTTTTCCTTAGTTTGCAAATCAAGCAAACGAGAGAGGGAACTTTCATCTCTCAAACCAAGTACACCAAGGACTTGATCAAGAAGTTTAACATGCAATAATGTAAAGGTATGAAAACTCCTATGCCTACTATTGGACATGTTGGCCTCACCAAGGAGGACAAACCGGTTGATCAAAATGTATATCAATCAATGATCGGTCCATAGCTATATCTATGTGTCTTCCGTCCCGATATCATGCTTAGTGTGTGCATGTGTGTTAGATATCAAGCTGCTCCTAAAGAGTGACATCTTAAGACCGTTAAAAGAATTGTGAGATACTTGATACATACACCAAACTTTGGCATTTGGTATCCCAAGGGATCTTCTTTTAGCCTTGTTGGATATTCCGACTCGGACTATGCTGGAGATAAGGTTGATAGAATCTACCTTTGGTACATCCAAGAAACAAAACTTGGTATCTCTATCTACCGCCTAAGCGGAATACATTACCGCCGCATCATGTTGTGCGCAAGTGCTATGGATGGCTCAAACTCTTAAGGATTATGGTATACATGTGAAACATGTACCATCGTTATGTGACAATGAGAGTGCAATAAAAATTGCTCATAATCCCATGCAACACTCTCGAACTAAGCATATTCAAGTTCGACACCATTTCATTCGTCATGTTGCCAAAGAAGATATAAATCTCAAGCATGTTCGTACTAACAAATAATAGGGTGATATCTTTACTAAGCCACTTGATGAGAAAGTGTTTTTCCACTTGAGGAGCGAGTTGAACATCACTTATGCTTCAAACTTGAGCTAGATTCACTCGGATGCATGCAAGGGCATGAGCTTACATGACTATTCCATGATACACTTGATATGACTTCATCATATACCTTGGAAATATATGCTCCCTTGCATTGCATCTAACCTTTTATAGGTACTTGGAAGAACTACACTCCACAAGATTGTCAACAACTCATATCACAACCAATCACTACAAGAAATATGCTAACTTGCGACCATCAATATTGGTCACTGAATGGTCATTGTTTTTCATTTTCGACCTTTTTGTGACCAAAAAGAGTTGGTCAAAAGCTGACCATCTTTAATGAAACTTAACAACCAAAACAAAAGGTCGTTGGTTCTACGACCAATTATTTTGGTCACTGCCAATATGCCCACACCACGCCGGATCGGACATGGCAAGCTGACGTGGCAAAATTGCGACCAAATGAAAAGATTGTTGATTAGAATCAGCTCGATCCAATTCGATGTCCATATAGGCGAAGCCCATTAATTCAGCCTATTTATTGTTTTTTCCTTACAATTTAGATCAGCTAGGCCAAATCCCAACAACCTTTTATTGTTTTTGGTCCACAGCATATTACAGTTCATATTTAGCCTATTACAGTTAATATTTTTTGAGGCCTCAGCCTTTTTCCAACCCACTTGTCAGTTTTCTTTTGTTTCTTTTCCATTTTAAAGTAGGACCCACTAGTCAAATGGGAAACGATTACCAGAATTGTTTTTTGGGTACGACAGTCAGTTCTATATTTGTGCAATTAGGTAATTTGATTCAAAAAGAGCCAATAAGGCATAATATTTAAAACACCGGCCAAGCAAAGTACATTACAATCATACATCATACAAATCTGGTATTCAGCTATAAAATACAACTAAATAGCTCCAGTGAGCTAAAACGCATTGGTGGGTGTGGATTTTCTTCGGGATTCTTCTTCCTAGAGCTCCTGTACACCTAACTTTTGAAGAATGAAGCCCAACATCTGCAAATAATAAATTATGAGAAGTTAAAACATAATCAAGTGATTCCGTGAATATAAAATTCTCATAACGATAAAAATTTGCTATAGAACTTTGATTTAACAGGAAACCATGCATATAACATTCTCATAACAGCAAAAACTAAGATATATTGCAAATGGTAAGTACCAGCATAGTGCAAGTTAACACAACAGATGGATAGTACAAGCTATCGTGATTTTCCACTTTAGAACAGGGCACATGCATCAATTTTTATAGTCAGGAACAAAAAAGACAGTAGGTCAAAGAGATGACATACCCCGGTGCGGATGCAGATGGTGAAATGTTGATGTGCTTGTTCTTAGACAGCTCAATGAGCACCTGATATCAAAAAATGGGCTTTTAAAGAAAAAAACAGGCTCCAATCAGCCTGCACACAAGTAATACAACTGTTAGGAGAGAGTATACAATCACCAACAGCACGCATTAAACAACTTTGATCATGTAATATTTACTAAAACTAATAGGCCAGGTTTCAAGTATAAACCAATACAAAGATTTTAGTAGCACAACAAAAAATCAATATAAGCCTTTATTTATGATAATACACAAAGTCGACGCCCTCTGTGTATTTTTTTACATAGTCAAAGATGAATCAAAAAAGAAGCACCAATAAACACTATACTGATACTCATCGTCATATTTCAACACTATGTTTTGGTAGTAAACAGACGGTTTGTCATGTTTACTTCTTTTTTTAGGTCTGTTTGCCCTGTTTACTGATGTATATGCACGTACTGCACAATACAGCTGGGGTTCTCTGTCTCAGTTTCCTAATGAAATCGAAGCCCTTTGGGTGGGCTCCTTCTCCTCGGAAGGAAAAAACGCTGAGAAAGGCTAGCAAAGTGCAAACGACCAGCACAACTTGCTATCCTTTCTGCCAAGCCCGACGCCTCTCTGTTCCGCTGCGAGCTTTTCTGAAACATTAGGCAAGCCAAACTCTTGTCTCGTGCTTATATCATCGTAGAAGCATACTACTAGCATGTAGGCGTGTCATCTGGCAGCAACTTCTTGCTTGCTTACACACTTGTGTTGATGGATTATCAGCAGAACTCCCTGTCTGCTTAGACCAATGATGTTGATGCAATAGTACGAAAGACATAGCACATGCGATTTTTCTACTATCCTAGCATCTGTATAAGTAAATCCTTGTTCTCTTTGGTTGTTGCTAGTACTGTATTTTAGATTCAGTGGCCATAAAGACAGCCTGGTACCTATGCAATGCTTTGTGCAGTGTAAACCTTTGACAGTTAAAGTGTCCAGGTGAGGTATCTGCAGTAATTCTAAAATTGTAAGATGAGGCTGATAAACTGGACAGGTGGGGGGGGGGGGGGGGGGGTATGAGTCCAGCCGCTAGTCTCCTTGGTACTGCTACGTTGCTGAATTAAGAGATATGTGCACGCTTAAAGAGAAGCGAAGAGGGATCGAGGGTTGGTGGTGGCAGAAAGTGCAAACCATGTAGCTGTATGCCGTGTCTTTGCGGATTTTCGCTAGCTCTTCTTCACTCTCAGACTTCTTTGGGTCCAAATGCCAATATAACACGCCAATCTCTGGAAAAAACAAGGCAAGTAATTGGAGGTTGCTTAGGAATGTGTGTCTGGTACAAGAACCGAGCCCAAGCTCTAGACACTTCGTTTGTGGGAAAGTGGATTCAGCTCCTGGGCTCTGTTTTTGAAAATAATTCAGAAGATGATAATTTCAAAGCTAAAAGAGAACTGAAAACACTCTGTTGCTTTACTTGCCTTATTAGTCAGGTATCCATTCGCAGTAGTTACTTTATTGCGGCGAACATAAATTGTATAGTTCAAACCAATAGAGGATAATCAAGAACAATGGCAAGTACTTTTTTTTTCTAAAAATAAATCTCTTGATGTGGCAATTGCTGAACTACACATATAACACGTTTGCAAGTAGCAGTACACAGATGTGGCAATCAGCTTTCTAATTAGAGTAAGAAAACCTGTCACCTGAGATGCACATGTTTGGGAAAGGGGTGAGAACTACTTGACTAACTGAATAGTCACCCTCAGTTCAAGAATTTAGATGAGGGCATCGTTACCTAAAAGTGTCGACTAAGACCACGATTTCCAACGAACAAAAGACATGCCCTAAATAGTAAGTATATAAATTCAGCCAGAAGAGGCGCCACCACCAACCCTCGATCCCTCGAAGTGTCTAGAGCAGCAAGCGCGCACACACACAGCCAGCACGCACGTGGCCGGCAACAAGCACACACAGAATCAGCATGCAGCAAGCCCACCAAGAACGTAAGGACCGGACACCACCGGAAGAGAGCGGAGATTGGGAAGGGGTCGGGGGGATACCTTGCTAGTAAGGTCCAACAGGCGGCGACGGCGGCAGACACTCCAAGCGGCAGCGAGACGAGTCCACAGAGCGGCGAGGCGAGTCCAGATGACCGCGATGGAGAAGGAGCTCCATCTCCATGGCGGCGGCCCGTCGCACAGAGGTTCGCCCCTCCTGCCATCGTTGTCATCCCGTCCACAACCATGGTTACCTGCCGAAAGGGAACGCAAGACGAGGTGAGGTAGGGAGGAGATATTGCGCGAAGAAGGAGGGGAGGGGCTTCCCGGTGCCAGATCCGGCCACCTCTGGCCTCGCCGTCACCGGATGTGACAGATCCCGACGAAGTTATTGCTGGCGGCCGAAACCCTAGCATCGGGTGAGTGTTGCGGGCGAGCACTAGAGGGCGCGGGAGATGCATCTGACAGGAGGGGAGTAAATAGCGGTGCGAAGGGAGCCCGGCGAGAGCCACCTCAACTCACCGGAATCGAGTTGCACAGGTGGCGGCGGTGGAGGAGTCGCGGGAGGGGAGAGAGAGAGACACAGAGAGAGATCGCGCGGGAGAAGAGGGCTCTTTTTTTATTCCATTCCAATTATTTCGAGAGAGGTGAACGAGAGACGATCAGATCGGTAAGATGTGGACGGTTCGGATTGGCTGATCCATGGGAGGGTGATCCATGGGAAGAGTTTTTTGCGTCCTGATTGGTTCAAGATTTAACATGTACATAGACAGATGTATACCAATTTTGTTTATGCATGTTTCCTCTTAAAGGAAAAAAGATGTTACATGAACGGCAAGCAAATATTAATTTTGGGAAAGGATATTCACGTGTAGCATACGACCTCTGAAACCTTTTCCGATTCAAACGTATCTCGTAGTACTACGTATTCATGTGTCATTAGGAAACCAATCTACACGTCTTTATCATAACGAAAAAACATCTAAACGTCATGTTTTGCTTCCAATCAAAACCATCACCATATATATCGTCCAATCAGTGGCTCAAACTTTTTTAATGAGGCGGCTCGACGATTCGATGGAACAATATTTTCATACAGTATTGCACCCCAAAGATATATTTGTATGCTTGGAAGCAATTGAGATTCAAGACGGAAAGCAAATAATCAAGCATTGTCATGGTAAATGTTTCTCTCACATTTTGAATAATCACATATTTATTCATATAGTTTTTTATACCATTGCATTAGTTAATTGATTACAATACAAAAAGAGTAGTAAATATTTCTCTAGCCTTTTGAATAACCACATATTTATTCATATAATAATATTAAATTGTTTAATTAATTGGACTACTTATATTGAAACGTTATACTCCTAAGAAGTAACTAATATCCTCGCAAAAAAAAGAAGTAACTAATATACAACATCGTACAAGAAAAACAAAATTACATATTTTATACTTTGAGAAAGAAAACCACCAAATATTTGTGAAGGACCTATCATATATTTGTTGTAAAATTGGACCAAACCAATTTTATAAAATACTAGGACATAATTAATGTACAATTGATCAAATGATTGGATGTAAAAACCTTTGATCCACCTCTCATAAAAAAGTAATTTTTCGTCGATTCAGTAAGAAGCGGGTCAAATTTGAACTGCAACTCATAGTTTGCTCTTTATTTTTTTTCAAAAATTATTTCTAGGTACATAAGTATCTATTTAATAAGATAAGCACCAAAAGATTTTCAATATTCAACCCCTAGCTAGGAACGATCGTGCCTACCGTTTTGACGGCATTTTGAAACGGACATGAAAAATTCAAAAACAAATCAAAAAATGAAAAAGCTTCGCTTTGTCCCATTAAATGTGACCAAGTTACGAGAAAAAATAATAAACTTGTAATACGGTAATTATTTTTTTTAAATGTCTTGGAAATTACATCCAACGAGAACGAGACGCAGGGCTCTGCTCGTGGTGTCCACGTCATCACAAGGCGACGAGCGATGGATGCGGCTGCGATTGGCGAGGTCACCCAACGCGCCCTTCTCGTTTCCTCCGCAGTGCCGAAGAGGGAGAGAAAAAGAGAGAAGGGGATCGCCCAGCCTAATCCCTATCCTCGATTCCTCTCCCTCCCCCTCTCCCTCGTCTGCCGCCGCCGCCACTCACCAGCTCCCCTCTAGCCGCTACAACCACCGGCGCCCTCCACCATAGCTAGCGTCCCCACCCATTTTCTCCTCGCCTCACGCTCTTCCCACCACCGGCGACCTCCTTGCTTCCTCCTCGCCCCAGATCTTCCTCCTCGCCCCAGATCGAGGAGCTGGTCCAGATCCGTTGCAGGCTTACATCTGGCACGTCCCCCTCGTCATCCCGGACCAGCCACCGCCGTGCCCGGCCTCGCGTCCCAGGACCCCGCTCCCTCTGGCGATTGGTGGTGGCTCCCTCGTCCCCTCGTACTACCGCCGCTCTCCTGGCACTGCCTGGCGGCGCGACGGAGCTCGTGGTCGGCCGGCTGACGGCACCAGGCGGCAACACAACCATCAGCCGCCGGTGCCAGAGCGGGGGGTCGCGGGGCGTGAGGAGAGGGAGGAGGCAGATGCGTGCAGAGACGGAGGCCGTGGTCGTGGTGGCGCGACGGAGGTCGTGGGCTCGCCTCTCGCCGCATCTCTCGCACCCCCTCCCAGGCGTCCTTGCCTCTGCCATGGCCTCCGTCATCCCTCGCTATCGACCTTCCAGAGCTTCCCTCTTTGGTGTTCCTGAGCTCTCCCTCTCCGGGGGGTCGCACCTGTCGTCCAAAATCTGGAAGAGTTGGCCCTGTACAGGGACATTCTCAAGGACGAAACGGTGCTCAGGCTAAGGAACTCGGCAAGGTCAGATTCTCTCTCTGTCCATCCATTATGCCGGCTCTTGGTCGTGTGCTGGGAATATTCAGAGTTCTTGATCCTCTTTTCCATCTCCAGATATTCGTAGATGTGTCTTGAGTATGGGTCTTTTAAATGGGAATCATGGACACGGGCATCTCTGCATTTGAAGCACAATCTTACCGTAGTTAACCTTTTTGGCAAACAATTAGTTAGGTTTTAAATAAGGCAAAACCCTTTTTCTTTTTCACGTTTCCATCTTTTTGTTTGATTGTGCTTCCTTAGCCAATTCACATAATCTTGTAGTGGTTGGGGTACATTAGTCAGACAATTCACATAATCTTGTAGTGGTTGGGGTTTCTGCTTATTAGATTAAATTCTAGCCAAGACTAAGTTGTAGCCAGAGGAAGGCAGGATTCTGCTTGTTTGGTCTAAAGTAGGATTTTTTTTACCTGTTTGATTAGATTCTAAGTCAGATTTTGGGTGGGCTTTAGATGCAGTCTGTTCAAAAAAGGTGCTCTGGCCAAGCGCCTCAGCCATTGATATGGTTCCCTCCCCATCTCTTTTCTCTGTGTGTGTGTGTGTGTGTGTGTTGGATTCAATTCATTTTGGAGTTGGTGCTCTGTCCGTGAAGCTTCCTCTCTTCTTTGCTGCAGGAAAACTGTGCTGAATCAAATTGGTGCTGCTGCAACCTCAACGCCCAACAACCTAACCCTTCCTTGGCCATGGCGACCGAGTAGGTAGAGGTGCGTGCAGCACGTGTACGAATCCTTCCTATCCTCACCTTCTTTGGTTTTCTTCATCCCCTCATCTTATGCATGTCATCTGGTTGTGTGCAGGTTGCTACCTTCTGATGCATGGAGATGGTCAAGGAGGAGAAGGAGGGCCAAGGATGGGAAGCTGTTCCGATTCCATCTGGTGAAGGAGGATGGCCACCATCCAATACCTTGCCATAAATGAACCCTGCAGGAATTCGAAAGTGGAGGTTGAACAAGATGGACTAGGAGACTGAGCCGCGTGCGTCGTTGCCGCAATCGCCGTCCTTCAGGTGAATCTTCCTCCACTCTTTTTCCTCTTCCCATGAACTCCTCTCTTACTTACTGCTGTCCCTCCTCTAATCTCTCTCATTCAGGCAAGTTGGAGGGGGCGCACAGCGGTAAGGCAGGCCGCGGGATGATGGCTGCGATGCAGTGAGGCAGCAGTGTCATCAGAGAAAATTAATTCCTACAGGAGGATGATGAACCTACAACTGGTGATACTTTCTTTGGAAACGCCCTTTCAGTAATATATCAGTGAATAATTCCTTTGAACCAAGATGTGGATCTTAGTGGCTTACTTAAGTCTAATTTTACCTTTAGGGTGGTTTTTGTTTATTGCCTGTGCTTATTACCAGGAAACAAAACTCTCAGCCTGCTTCTAACAAATTTTACTGAAATATTTGCTCAAACAATATATAAATACACCTTTTATTAAGAATGTTTTAGTCCTTCTTTTACTGATATTTTGTTCAGTTCTTTTTCTTCAAGGGTAGATTAATTAAGTTTTGAAGTTAATTGTCATTGTGTAAGCAAATTGGTGTCCGGTAGCCGCATTCTTCAGGTAGTTCATTATGTTGTATGAATATTTCTTTGTAGATGTGGCATATAGCTGATGAGATTTGGTTATCATTGAATGTGGTCCAGCAGGGTTATTTCTGGCTGCAGAATTAATCAGCAAAGAAAGGGCTCGTTTTTGGTCTCGTTCACCCGGATCTTTCATTCACAAACAATTACGATGCTTGGTTCAGAGCGATTAATGAAACACTTAATTGAAGATTGTTTTTCTCTTTTTCAAAAAAGTGTAACGTAAATCATTTTCTGGGTGCTTTCCATACGGCTATGTACAGGTTATTATTCCCAGTTTTTTGGTTTCCATGCACTGCAAGTTCAGAACTAATTTCTCGAAAACAAAAAGGTTGTCATGTTTTCTCACTATCATCCTTCCGAGGCACTGGTTCTGAACCCGTGACTTCAATAAATAAAGTGAGTCGTGCAATATTTATTTGCTGAAGTTCTGCATATGTATCTACGCACGACGGTGGTCGTTGCTCGATGACAGCCGGGTGCTGACCGGGACGCAGCGCCAAACCCGGTCTCTGCTGCCGTCGGAGAGGTGAGGATGGCGTCGGCCATGCCGTGACACGACTTCAAGCCCCCTAGTGTGACAGCGACAACAGCTACAACTTCGGGCGACTACGAGTACCCGGCAGCCTCCTCTCCTTTAGCATGTAGGTACTTCGTTTTGTTCTGTATGACAGAATACTACTACTTTGTGTGCTTTTTACCGTTTTGGCATGACGATTAGAGCATATAGCGTCTTGTTGCTTAGCATGGCATGTTTGTTTGGGTTGAATGCTATCGTGGTCAGAATGATAATTTTGTTGTTTGCTTGTTCTGGTAGGTCATACCACAGAGGTTTGTGGAGAACTTCAAAGGTCATATCTATGAAGCTATCAAGCTAGAAGCTCCTCAGTTGTAGTTCTCAGATCATAGGCTTGCTATAATTCTCTTTCATGATTCAGAATTTTAGTCTAGATCATAGGCTTTTTATGATTCTCTTTTATGATTCAGAAATTTAATCGAGGAGCCTTTGGCTATGTCCGGTGGTTAACATACATCAACCTCACCTGATGATTTCATTTTGTGGATGCTGGAGTTTACAAATTTTTGTCTCAGTGTCCATCGTCTCTAGGCAGATGTTCAGTTTCAGCTAGTGTATTAGAAGAGAAAAACTAGCGCTAATCTGGATTGTATGCGTAAGCAGGATTAGTATGCACATTCACGCACGAGCTATCATATGTGAAGATTCATGTCTTACAAGCCAAATGATCAATCTTATAGACGCATTTATGGAATATTTTGCTCAAATGATCTGCACGAGGGTGCATATTGCAATGACAAAGAATGTTGCCTAAAGAAGTTTTCATTTTTTTGGATGAAAAATTCATTTTTTATTTTTCGAGTGTTCAAAATGAGTTTTTTTTTGTGAAAGACTTACCATATATTTTTTGCAAAATTGGACCAAACCAATTTTATAAAATACTAGGACATATTTAATGTATAATTGACCAAATGGTTGGGTGTAGAAAGCTTTGATCCACCTCTTGTGAAAAAGAAAATATTTCGTCGATTCAATAGGAAGCGGATCAAATTTAAACCGCACCTCCCTCATAGTTTGCTCTTTATTTTTTTCCAAAAATCATTTTTAGGTACATAAGTATCTTTTAATAAGATAAACATCAAAAAATTCTCAATATTTAACCCATAGCTAGGAACGGTCATGCTTGCCGTTTTGACCACATTTCGAAACGGGCATGAAAAATTAAAAAAAATGGAAAACCTTTGCATTGTGTCATTAAATGTGATCAAGTTACGAAGAAAAATAATAAACTTGTAATACGGAAATTATTTTTAAAAAATGTTTTCGGAAATGAGCTATCATGTGTGAAGATTCATGACTTTCAAGCCAAATGATCAATCTTATTACCACATTCATGGCATAGTTTGCTCAAATAATCTCATATTATGCACAAGGTTGCATATTGAAATGACAAACAATGTTGTCTAAGGAAGTTTTCATTTTTTTTGGACGGAAAATTCATTTTCCATTTTTCGAGTGCCAAAATGACTTTTTTTGTTAAGGACCTACCATATATTTGTTGTAAAATTGGATGTAATAAATTTTCTAAAATATTGAGACATATTTAATGTACAATTGACTAAATGGTTGGATGTCAAAATCTTTGAGCCACCTATTGTGCAAAAGACAAATTTCTGTCAGATAGGAAGCGGGTCAAATTTGAACCGTGGCTACCTTATAGGTTGCTCATGTTTTTTTCTAAAAATAATTTATAGGTACATAAGTATCTATTTAATCAGGATAAATAGTTTGGTGGTGAGACATCAAGGTTTGGACGGTGGATGATGTCCCCAACACTAGAGCGCACAAACCGGCATGCCAACCGCGTGATCACTGCGTGACCTTGGAGTTTCCACGCGTTCTAGGCGGCCTTGGGTTGTATGATGGGTTGGGCACTCCCCCGGTAGGTGTTAGGAAAAAGAATACAATAAAAGAATCTCACGAGAAGACTGAACTAAGCTCAAACCTGAATTATCAGCCAAGTGTTTGATTAGCGGCGGGGGAAATGAACATGGCCAATGGGTCTGAGTTTTGGACGAGGATGATCATCTACTAAGGAGATTGTCTTGGCAAATTTTTAGCTCAAATGGAGGAGCCTAAGTGGCACTTGCTTTGCAAAGTACCACACTAGACAGAAATATGAATGTTGACGATGGGCTCAAATTAATGAATGGATTGGACTGCAATTTGGTGGATGATAGTCATTTGGTCATAGGAAGACATTGTAAAAATTTGGTACCATTTGAACATGTCAAAGTGGTACTTCCTTCACAATACTCTTCTCTGGACAGAAAATAAAAATTTATTCTGGGCCCACATAGATAACTGGATTGAGCTGAAATTCCAACGAGGATGATAATCTGGGCATATGAAGGAGGTATACATATTTCATACGATTTGGATAAGTACAAATGGTACTTCCATACAATGCTCTTCACCGAATAGAAAATTGGGAAAAATATTAAGGAAAATTGGCTACATTAAAATCGGACAAAATTTTGTGTAGGGAGGTTCTATGGGAAAGGTCATGTCCTGGTAAATTTGCAGCAATTATAAAGCAATATAAAATATAGTTTCTTCACGAACGGCGGAGAGCATCATGGAATTACTCACGAACGGCGAAGAGCATCATGGAATTGGTGATGACGATGGCGTCGATTTCTCCTCTCCGGAGCCCAGAACGGACTCTAGATCTGGTCTCCCGAGGAAGAACAGGAGGTGGCGGTCGCTCCATATCGTGAAACGCGATGAACTCTTCTCTCTAATTTTTTTCTTCGTGAATAGGGTTATATGGAGTAGGAGATGAGGTCGGAGGAGCCACAGGGGCCCCACAAGCCTGCTAGGCACGGCCAGGGGTGGCCGCGCCTAGCAGGCCTGTGGCCTGTAGGTGCCCCCTCTCTGGTTGATTCTTGCGCCAGTCTTTTTTATTAAATCCAAAAATATTCTTCGTAAATTTTCAGGACAATCCAAGAACTTTTATTTCTGCACAAAAATAACACCAAGGCAATTCTACTGAAAACAACGTCAGTCCGGGTTAGTTTTATTCAAATCATGCAAACTAGAATCCAAAACAAGGGCAAAAGTGTTTGGAAAAGTGGATACGATGGAGACGTATCACCACACTGGACTGAAATTTGAATGTTGAAGCTGGGATCAAATGAATGAATGTATTGAGCTGAAATGTTGTGCAGGGTGGTCATTTGTGCATAGGAAGGCACTGTAAAAATTTCATACCATATGGAGAAATAAAAATGGTACCTCCTTCACAATGCTCTCCACTGAACATAAAATTAGGAAAAATATTGAGAGAAACTGGATAAAATAAATGAGCTAAAATTTTGTGTAGGGAGGTTATATGGGCAAGGTCATGTCTTAGTAAATTTTCAGCAATATAAAATACAGTTGTTTCAAAGACTGAAAATATTACCAGAAACAAAGATTGGATGGTGAGCTCACATGGATTGTTTATATATGTTTAACATTTTTCAAATACATGGTTAACATCTTTTCATATATTCACAACAAAAAACATCTTTTCATACATACATTTTGATGTCTATATTTGGTTGTACACATTGCATCCACGTTCACAACCTCCAAGAAATGAGTTAAGGCAACTCAAGTGATATGAAAACATTAAAATGCTTAAAAAATGGCAACCCCATTTTGAGCATAACGATGAGTATGACCTATGATCAAGTATTTTTCTTGGCTCCTAAGTCAATGTACTCTAATATAGGTGACTTAGTCACCAACCATCATCTACATGAAGTTTCTTGTTTAGTTCATCTTATAGTTGCATGCTTTCCTGGAACCACTCAATCTCCATCTAGCTGAAAAGTCATTGTAAATCTTTCTAAAAACTCATTGCAAATCTCCTTGAAAACTTATTGCAAATTTTCTTGAATCCTTTGAGACTTTCTGAAATCTATGAAAAACTGCACCTTTGCCAAGTTTTTTCTTAGCATCTCGAACCCTCCGATCCAAACAACTCGGTGTCACTGATACTCCAGATAGGCCGCACAACCACATATCGGTTCGACCGACTCTTTTTTGCCTCGGAGCCACCGATCTTTCTATCTTCTGTGATCTTTGTCAAAATTTGAAAAATCCCAATTTCTTCAAGGATCCCTATGACAAGGGAGGAGAAATCTTAAAAGCTTTCTGATAACATAAGAGGGAGAAATAGTACTCAAGGATCCCATAGTCTCAAATGCTCTCTATGATCCTTACTTTCTAGGAGAATATAGATAGGGGAGAATATCAAAGCTTGTGCTTATCCATAGGAGAAAGAGCAGACCAAAATGGTCCTAAAATTTGACTGGTTTTATTTTACACTTATCTCACCCTGCGTACTGCCAATATTTACATGCTAAGATTCAAGGGGAGAGAAAGAATTACAATTTCATACCCGGGGGAGAAAGTCCTAAATGCCTTTGGAGACATATCAATATTATGAAACTCTAACTTTTATATGTCCTCCATATCTTGCTTCTTTCGAACTCTTTTGCATTGGATGAGTAGAATACTCTTGTGTTTCCTAACATTGTTTTCTCAAGTGTGTCGTGGATTTGTCATGGCAGATGTCTGGGTGAACGTACTTTTAGGTTCGGGGCAGAAACGCAACTATGTGGCGACTTGAAGGGGTTGGTCGGAATCAAGAGACGCAAGTTTACCCAGGTTCGGCCCCTCCGATGGAGGTAAAAGCCTACATCATGCTTGTCTGGTATTGATGATGAAGAAGATCTCTCGGTTACAAGGGTGCTGTTTTGCTACCTCTAATCACGAGAGCCTCTAATCTGTCTATCTGTAATCTCTTATATCTGTCTAAACTTGAGAACTTGTGAACCTCTCTTTCTAGGGGTGCTCTACCCCTCCTTATATAAGTGGAGAGGGTAGGCTTACAAATAGAGTCCTACTAGGAGTAGGGTTAGGACTAGTGTCTCTAGAATCCTATTCCGGGTCTTATTTCCTTTTGCGGGAATCCTTTCTCTCCTTGGGCCTTCTCTTGTGAGACGCCTGGCGCCGGCTTGCACATTGGGTCTTGGGCCTGGTCGTCCTGCGACCCGCCTGCTGGGTCATCAATAACACGTCATGTCTTGACCAGGTCTCCTTGAGTCGCCAGGCAGGTCATACCGCGGGGTATATCCCCGACATTAGTCCCCAGGTTAGCTTGAATTTATTCATGGTAACCTCCTGAGATAGGAATAACAAATATGTTAAGTGGCTGGCTTGCTTCGTTGGCCGGCTTATGAAGTCGCTCCTCAGAAATCTGGGTCTTTTCTGCATATGAATGAGTCGTCTTGAAAATCATCTTGCTTGTCAGCGTCCTTTGAAAAAATATTGGGAATAGAATACCCATATGCCATTGAGTCGTCTTCCAATACTTTGGCTTAATAAAAATCTTGAAAATAAGAAATCCTCATGACGTAGACCCGAACTTCCATTGTTGTCAAGCAGGGCGGCTTATATAAACTCTGGCGGGTTATGATCTTTTGATAATGTCGGGGCATGGATATTGGTGATGTCGGGTCTAACAACTGAACTCCATAATTAACATCTTGAAAATTCTCCTCAAAGTTTTTGATATGTCCATATTACCTGTAGCCCCCAAGCTCCAAGATTATCCATGATGACTTGGTGCTTTGCAATAATATATTGGACCGTGTAGCCCCCAAGTGTCAGGTTGTCCTGCCTGCAGCAACCCGGGACTTATAACTATTTTATACCTTATGAAACTTTAGCAGATGTAGCCCCCAAGGGCCGGCTCATCAGAACGTGATGCGCCGGGTCTTCAATTTGAACCATATAATCTGTTTGAACAGTTGAATACTGTAGCCACCAAGTGTCGGGTCGCATGCCTGCGACGACTTGGGACTTTAGAAAATTTGATCTGAGCGGTGTAGCCCCCAAGTGCCGGGTCAGTAAGAATTACTGGTCTGGGACTTTAGAAAAATATAGAAAGGCCAACTCATCTCCTTGAGATAATAGGGTCTTGCTGACAATGTAATGATTTGAAAACCGGCTTGCATTAGCCCCCAAGTGCCGTGGTGCATGGTTGCAGCGACATGGAACTTGCATATTTAATATAAACTGGACTTGAATAGTGTAGCCCCCAAGTGCCGGGTCGACTACCTGCGGCAACTCGGGACTGTGTGAGAGTAATATGACTCATCATGATGCGCTTCAAAAGTTCTCTTGGAACTGATCTTGATATGATTTCAATGAATCTTTGACCGTGGTTGTAATATAACCCGGAATGAATATCCTAGAATAATTCCTTTGTCTTTGACATGAAATCCCTGCTCACGGTTGCGGTACAACCCGACAAATACATATTTGATAAATCCATGAGTGTTGTAGGTTACCACAGAGCACAATTGAAGAAATCCGAGAGCCGGTCAATTAGATGACACAACATTATATCTGATAGGGCGTCTCTTCAAGAATAATCAACTTTCCAATCTAACGACGGCTCATCTTAATAGACAAGACCTGCAAAAACAAGACAAAATATGTTTTGTGTTGCTGTAAGGGCCGCTTGAAAAAGCACAACCCGGAGATGTTTCAATCTTTCATGGCATTGCTCCTTCTTTCATAATCTTGCTCTGACCCGGTTTGATAAGCCGACATGACATGTGAATATGATGCAATGTATGATGTTTTTGCTTTTTCGAAAACTTATATGCCGGTTCTTCTGGGTGGACTCGCTAATTAAAACTCCTAATCAGTACAGGGTCTCTATCGAGATTGGCCGTCAATTTCTTAGAACGACTCAGGGTCTCTAAGCGAGATTAACTGATAGGAAGTGTCCCAAAGAGAGACACGGTAGGGCATGAGTACCCTTGTAGCTCAAAACTACCTCTCACGTGACATAAATCCATCGTTTTAACTTTAAACAACTCAGGGTCTTTAAAAGATTGACTATCTAAGAGTATGAATGGGCCACATAGCGGAGAGTCGGCAGTAGATGAGAGAGTTTATCCTTGCTTTCCGTAAGCCAGCCCTCACATGACAAGAACCGTCGGTTTAACCTTAACCAGTACAGGGTTTCTAACAAGATTGACCGTCAATTTCTTTGAACCGGATCAGGGTCTCTAAGCGAGATTAACTAGTAAGAGTTCAGCGGGTCACCTGGTGGAGTAGCAAGTTGCAAACGGGCAGGTTTAACTCTGGTGGCTTAAGAGCCAATCAAGAGGGTATGTAAGCTAAACCTGATGGGTTGGAAGCCCCTAAATGACCTTTGTTGACGAAATCAACTGTTTGACTTGAGAGCCGATCGATAGGGTGTGATAAGCTAAACCCAACAGGTTGGAAGCCCCTTAGATGACCTTGTTGATGGAGTCAACTATTTGGCTTGAGAGCCGATCGATAGGGTGTGATAAGCTAAACCCGGCGGGTTGGAAGCCCCCTAGTGACCTTGTCGATGATATCAACTTGTGCACCATCTTGTAAGTCGCCATCTTGTAAGTCACCATCTTGTATGAAGAAACGACAGAAGCTCCAAGTGACTTTATGATGATCCAATAAATCCGGGCACCCATGTTTGAATGATGCATCACGGCAGTTCGTCCTCTTGGGCAACTTTTAATCTTCCGCCAATAATGTAATAGCCCCCAGGATTGGGTTTTCTCTTGCAAAGACCCGGGGTTCTCTTTGAAAAATGACCAAATGTGTCTCGCCATGTCTGTAGCCACCGAGTCTTAAGTTGACTCGAAGAGGCGGCTTGAGAATCTCCACTGAGGGTTGTGGCGGGTTATAGATGATCCCATATGAATTGCTTCAATAATCCAGTCGATGGTTCTTCCGGCTGGTTGTTTGAATTTAACCAAACTGCAGCGGCGGCGACTTGTGCGTCTGTCCGTCGGGCGACTCGTTTCAACGAGCACCGCACTGATATGTCGATATAGATCAGACTGTGGGCGACGTGTTGCGCGCGTCCATTGGGCGGCTCATATATGCGAGCACTGCACCAATATGTTGATGTAGATTGGACTGCGGACGACGGATCAGAAACGTCCATTGGGCGGCTTATATGGGTGTATGCAACCACTGACGTGTTGATGTAGACGTAGAAACCAGCCGCGGCATTGTAAGCCGGTGTTGTTGTGAAAGACGCCACGGCGTTGTAAGCCGGTATGGATGGCGAGAGACGTCCACGGCGTTGTAAGCCGGCGCGGATGGCGAGTCAACCGTGGCGTTGCTGTAGAAAACCATACCGCGGATCTCGCAGCTTGCCGCGTCCATTGGGCGGCTCATACCGGCGTGTTGATGTAGACATAGAAACCAGCTGTGGCATTGTAAGCCAGTGCCATTGTGAAAGATGCCACGACGTTGCTGGTGTAGACCAGTCCGTGGGAACAGTGAGTCAGTCATGGCATTGTAAGCCGACCCGGATGGTGAGTCATCCGTGGCGTTGCTAAGCCAATGCGGACGCGAGAGACGGCCGTGTCGTTGTAAGCCAGTACAGACACTTGAGGTGACCGCAACGTTTTAAGCCGGTGCACGAGTCCGTTGAATAACGCGACACGGACGATCACATGTGCAGAATGATATTGGCGCATCTTCATCTCCGCGGTATAATGCCACTTTTAACGTGAGCGCTTGTCCTGCATAAAATATCGCAGACCAAAATAATTATTCTTGAAAGAATTAATATGTACTATAGAATAGATAGGGTGGGTATCACCTGGATTTTGTTTTGCTGCGGCCATGTAGCCTGGCCGATATGGTAAGTGTTATCGTGACCTCGTGATATTTGCTTGCACCTGATAGTACTTGGTTGTACGTGTGCCATTGCATCTATAGTACTAGTTCAATATTGCATGCTCCTTCTTTACAGGATTTCACCTGATCCTCGAATGAGGAAGGAATCCGAATTTTTTCCTCTTGTCTTGTGTGCTTAGACACGCCGTGTTCTTTCCCGATCTCTATCTTCATCATTTCTTTGTAGCCATCCATATCTAGACGGGTGAACTCAATAAACTCTGTCTATGCAGCAGTAGCAGCAGCAGTGCACCCAGGTGCCGAAGCACGACCGCATACAACAGAAACAAGATAAGTCAGTCATGCCCAGATGCATGAGCATGCATGCACATAATGCATGCAGAAGCACTCACACTCATGCGTACCCAAGCACACACACGCGTAGCATCAATCGCGATGCGAGAGCAAGCACACTCACACAGTGTACTCGTACTACACGCACACAGCACACAAGCACACCCAGGCACACATCCGCCGACCGTCCGACTCGAGCGCGAGGCGGGGCGAGGCAAGGTGGGCCGGCGGCTCACGTGCTGTGAGCGGGCCGCGACGACGGCAAAGGCGAGGCAGTGGGAGAAGCGAGGCCACGACAGCTCGGACGCCGGGTGACGGAGGCTGGCGTTGCAGCGGCTCAAAACGCAGAGGCCATGGCAGCTCGATCGTGAGGCGGAGGCTCAAGGTGCGGCGGAGGCCAGGCGAGACGAGGCTCAAGGCGTGGCGGAGGGCATGGTATGGCAACAGCAGCCAAAGCAAACCGTCCCTCGTTCCCAACATCCATCACCAAAGGCAACCATAAATCCATTCATCACCCAAGAGCCATCCATCTTTTACATGCACAACCCATGTATCCATCCATCACCCACAACCCACGTATCCATCCATGTGTATTCGGCTGGCGTTTGACGGGACGAAGCCAGCTTGTGGGTGCGCAGTCGCGGCGGCTGATGCGCGCGGCGAGGTGGTGGAGGCAAAGCGGTTCGAAGGCGCGGGAGAGTCGGCCGACGCAAAGCGGCGAGGGCGATGTAGAGCCGGCAACAGGGCCGGTCCTGAGATTTTAGGGGCCCGGGGCCAGAGTAGAGCTCAGGGGCCCTTAGAGAGGGAGCGTGCCCTCGGGACTGATTTCCTAGTCGTATTTCCTGCTTCCTATTCGATCTCAAAGATTAATCTTGTGTCCAACATCCAATGAATTTGCTTTACTTACTAGAAGGCTGAATTGGAAGTAATACCACATCTAATGAGTTTTTTAAAGAAAAAATAAATTAATCATAATAGTGGAGTAGTTTCTTTTGCCTGAATAGTGCTTGCGTCTGTATGTTCCATAGAACATTGCAAAGAACAGACGCGATCCCATTAAGAGTTTTTAATGGGGAAATCCAAACAATTTAATTAGAAAGTATCTATACATTGCAATTAGCACGAGACGTGGTGACTCTTAGACAGAATTTTCCCTAAGCATCACATCAAGGTCTCTACATTGAACATGCCCTTAGTATGTGAATATTAGCGAAATGCTTCAAAAATATTATATTAATTCGATTAAAAATCTTATTAGATATAACATTGATTTCACAAATGACAAAGCCTAATAATATGTAAAGTAACCATGACTAATCAATAAATTATAGTATCAATGAAGATCAAATATTGATTAATCGTGGGAAAAGCAAAATCGTTAGGGCAACAATACCTTATCTAGAATTGGCTTTTCATCATTGATGGGAAACACCGGCTAGAGTAGTAGCGCAGCATGGCGCATGCTCGGTGGCAGTTACTCATCCGCCGTCGTTCAAGTGATTCCGGCGATCGCGAGACGAAGAGGCAAAAATCGATCCGGCGGCAGCCCCTGACACCGTGTCGCGGGTGCATACGTGAAGTCGTAGCTGACTCGCCTCTCCGAGATGGCTGACTCGATCCATGATCCACGCTCGTGCGTAGTTAGTTACCAACAACGTAGCAAGTTGGGCTAACTTAGCATTACATTTTTTTCAGCCCATGCGGGTTTTGACCTTAGCAGCAGGCCTACATACGTCCCTGGTTGGGGGCCCCTTCACTTCGGGGGCCGGGGCGGCCGCCCCCCGTGCCCCCCATCAGGACCGGGCCTGGCCGGCAAGCAGAGCAGAGGCGGATCTAGAGCGATGAGATGCGCGGCAACTCAAGATGAGGCGAGGCAAGCGGCGGAGCGGGGCCGTGGTTGTGGCAGCAGCGCACCGGCTTGGCAATGCGCCGACGCAAGTGGGGAGGCAGGCAACTCGATGATGAGGCGAGGCAAGCGGCCATGGCGTGACGGGCGGGGCGAGAACAGCGCGCGACGGGGCCGGGTGACGCGGCGGGGTGCGACGAACCAGCATCGAGGGCGGCTCGGAACCGACGCGCGAGTGTGGTAAGGCGGAGCCGGGACGACTCGGACGCGTGAAGGCAGAACCGGCCGCGACTCTGATGCGTAGAGGCATCGGCGGTTCGGACGCGCGCCAGTGAGGCGATGCGCCGCAGAGGTCGAATCGGGGCGGCTCGGATGCGCACCAGGAGTCCTTTTCTGCTTCTTCTTCCGGGTCAAAGACCCCTTTTTTATTATTCTCTCTTTGGTTTGCTTCTTTGATCCGATTCAGAGCGTAACAGCCGGCTACGCAATAGTTAACCGGAGCCTTATTCGATTCAGACTCAGCGCTTGCTGCAAGCTCCTGCTCCCTGGTGCTTTGGTACAAACAAGAAACTCACGTGCGATAGATTGTAATGCGGATCGTACGAGGACCGCACAGAACGCAGGGTCGCAACGAAATTATCGACAAAGTTGATGACAATTGGACACATTGAAATCCGAATCCACGCGTAGGCGAATCCTTCTGAGTTGTCTTTTCTTCGTCCCGCCAGTTGCGAGCTTCCCGTTCCTTGGAGATCTTCCTCCAAGAATACAACAGCACCATGCGGGTCCCACACCCCACTAACTACGGTTCTTTGTCGTCTGCTAGCAGACGGCAAAGAGCCTTAGTATACCTGTCAGCGCGCCCCACCCCTCTCTCTCTCCCCTTCCCGCACCCCCGCCTCCGTCGTGCCCGAGCCCCCCCCCCCCCCCGTGCCACTGGCCACCCCTGCCACCGCCCCTATAGCCGGCCGCCGGCCTCCCCCGCCCCTGCCACCGGCCGCAGCCGACCGCCCCTGCCCCTGTCGCCGTTCGCCCCCGCCTCTGCCCCCGCCGCCGGCCGCCACTGCCCGACCGCCTCCCAAGGTGAGCTTCTCCTCTGCCCTCCTCTTTTTTTAGGTTTAATTAGGTCTATTTTAGATTTAGTTTAATTAGGTTTAGTTTTAGGTTTAGTTTAGGTTTAATTTAGTTTTAGGTTTAGTTTAGGTTAAGAAGAAGAAGAAGAAGAGGAGGAGGAGGAGGAGGAGGAGGAGGAGGAGGAGGAGGAGGAGGAGGAGGAGGAGGAGAAGAAGAAGAAGAAGAAGAAGAAGAAGAAGAAGAAGAAGAAGAAGAAGAAGAAGAAGAAGAAGAAGAAGAAGAAGAAGAAGAAGAAGAAGAAGTGGAGAAGAGGAGAAGAAGAAGAGGAAAAGGAAAAGAAGGAAGAAGAGGAAAAAGGACCCGGAGCCCCGGAGCCCCGACCCCCGACCCCCAACCACCGACGCCATCGCCCCCCGACCACCGACGCCATCGACCCCCGACCACCAACGCCACCGACCCCCGACGCCCCGGACCCCCGACCCTCGACCCCCGACCCCCAACCACCGACACCACCGCCCCCGGACCACCGACACCCCCGACCCCCGACCGCCGACGCCATCGCCCCGCGACCACCGACGCCACCGACCCTCGACCACCAATGCCATCGACCCCCGACCACCAACGCCACCGACCCCCGACTCCACTGACCCCTGATGCCACTATCTCCCGATGCCACTAACCCCCGACCCCGACACCTATTCTACCTCCTGTTGACCAAAAATGTGCTCTTCGGCCTTCGTGAGGCCAAGGAGGTCATAGTTTTGTAAATTGTGAGCTAGGTCACATATTTTCCTATTGTGTTCTAAAAACATCATATTTTGTGTTGATCAGGTGAATTTCAATGTGCAGTTGTTCGACGACCTCCCAGTGCATTTGACGAGCTCCCCTGCTGCGTTCATTGGTGAGCACAAATGACACATCTTCTCCTCCGGCACCCTTAAAAAATTGCTCTGTTCCGGTCTTCGTGCCGATGAAACATGCTAGTTATAGGTGTCTTCAATCATTAGTATGTGTGACCACTATGCGTCTCTCGTTCGAAAGGGTTACATCTATAAATATGCATTCATGAGCATATTTATAACCGTGATTCTTTCGAATTGTCCAACGTTATCCATGGACAGCCCGAGTATGTGCAGATTGGGTTCGTTTTCCCATATGCTCTGCTCCGGATCCGATGCAGAATTTCGTCAGTGCCTTCCTGTTGTTCTCCGGGTACACATCCTCTCTGCTTATTGCCGAGACGTGTATCAGGAGAACGGTGGGGAGGTGCTGCCGAAATTGTGCGTCAGATCCGGAGCGGAGCATGGGAAAACGAACCCAACCTACACATACTCGGGTGGGATTAGGACCTGTCTTTACCTAATAGCATCTAGGTTGCATCGACGTAATAAAACTGACAAACTCTATTAACTGATGAATATGGTTTGCTGAATTATGTATATATTTTGTGTGTGTCCAGTAGCTAGGCAAGATGAGTGATCGTGGGTGGATGTACACCGGTCACACTAGTCAGAAAGATATGAACCGTGAATGGATAACAAAAACCAAGGAGTTTGTGAGAGTTGCATTTGCAAATGGATAGAAAACAACCTGGTGCCCTTGTGTCGATTGCAACAACTTTAAGAAGAAGCCAGAGTTTCAAATGATCAAACACCTTCAGAAGTGGGGTTTTATGCCTAATTATACGGTTTGGACATTTCATGGTGAGTCTGCCCAACGTGCCAGAGCCGAGGTGGTTCGTCGTCGCACCGACGAGTATGGTACCGGGATCGAAGACATGGTGCAAGACTTTGATGATGCTCGGGATTCAGACGATGAGATGGAGGAATCTGCAAAGGCCTTTTATGAAATGTTGGAGTCTTCAAAACGTCCTCTCCACGAGCACACTGAGCTTTGTCAGCTGGATGCCATCATGCAAGTAATGACTTTGAAGGCTCAGTTCAACCTGGGTAGAGAATGCTACGACGCGATGATGACGATATTTGGACGCTTTCTACCCAAAGGCCATGTATTGCCAGCAAACTTGTACCAGTCGGACAAAATCCTACGTGCGCTTAAGATGCCCTATGAGAAGATAGATGCCTATGAGAATGGATGTGCCTTATTTAGGCTTGAGTATGCGGGCTTGAACTATTGCCCCATTTGCAATGCTTCCAGGTATGTTCTGGTAGACAACGGTATGGGTGAGAAGAGTCAGACCAAAATCCCCATTAATGTTCTTTGGTATCTGTCAATCATACCAAGACTTCAACGTATTTTCATGATCGAAGAGACGGCCAGACAGATGACGTGGCATAAATTGGGCAAAAGAACAGAACTATATGCAGATGGGAATACGATGTTGGGACACACTTCAGACGCTTTTGCGTGGAAGCACTTTGATGCATTACATAAGGATAAAGCGGCAGATCCAAGGCATCCTTGAGTTGCCATCGGCATGGATGGGTTCAATGTGTATGGTATGATGGCATCACAATACAGTTGTTGGCCTGTATTTGTCATTCCACTCAATCCCCCCCAGAGAGATTATGAAAATAAATAACATTCTCCTGATGTTCATAATTCCAGGGCCCAAATATCCGGGGAAGAATATGAATGTGTACATGCAGCCGCTTAAGGATGAATTGCAAGAAGCCTGGGATAATGGGATCAAGACATACGACGCCGCTACCAAAAAGAACTTCAGAATGCATGTGTGGTACATGTACTCGTCGCATGATTTGCCGGCGTATGCGCTATTCGTTGGCTGGTGTGTGCATGGAAGGTTTCCGTGCCCCACATGCAAGACAACTCTTGAGTTCCGTTGGCTGCAGGCGGGTCGCAAGTTTTGTTGCTTCGACATGCATAGACAGTTTCTGGATCCTGACCATAAGTTCAGAAAAGACAAGAAGAATTTCATCAAAGGTAGAGTTGTCAAAAACACTGCACCACCTATGTTGATAGGCCAACAGATCCTGAATCAGATAAACGCTCTCGAGCCGGATCCAGATCGTCCAGGGTATTTCAAAGGGTATAATACGGAACACGCATGGACTCACAAGATATGTTTGTGGGATCTGGCTTACTTTAAAGATCTCCTTTGCCTACACAACATCGACGTGATGCACACTAAAAAGAATATCGCAGAGGCCCTTTTTGGTACATTGTTCGGCATAGAGGGGAAGTCAAAGGATGATCCTAAGGCTAGAGTCGATCAGGAGGCTCTATGTGATAGACCGTTACAAAACATGCGACAACTGAAAGGAAAGAAAATCTGGAGGAATCCAAAGGCATGGTTCAATCTTGGAAGGCCATCTATGAGGGAAATGATCTTGTGGGTGAAAATGCAGTTGACATTCCCCAATGGTTATGCAGCGAATCTAAGAGGGGAGCAAGTCTTGACAAATTGAAAATATTTGGTCTCAAGAGTCATGATTGGCACATATGGCTTGAGCGGGTAATGCTGGTGATGTTGAATGGCTTTATCCTTGAGGATGAATGGCTAGTAATAGTAGAGCTGAGCTATTTTTTCCGTGCTCTTTGTGCAAAAGAACTATCGCCTGTCGTGCTAAACTAACTGGAAGAGTTGGCACCGGAGTTGATCTGCAAGTTAGAAAAGATCTTTCCACCGGGCTTCTTTAATCCGATGCAGCATTTGATTTTGCATCTCCCGACCGAGGCAAGATTGCGGGGCCCGTGCAAAATCGTTGGTGCTTCGCAACTGAGAGGATGCAGAAGATGCTTCGAGCAAAATGTAAAAATAAACATAGAGTTGAAGCATCGATGGCCGAGGCATTCATTACTGAGGAGGCGGCAAACTTCGTGACAGCACACTACAAAGCCAAGAATCGTCATTTGCATAATCCGAAGCCTCGGTACAATGATGGCGACCGTGAAAAAGGTCGATCCAACCTCAGCCTATCGAAAGGGATGCTCCAAACGAGCTCCAATCCTAAGATAAGGCCTCGTCCACGGCCAATGGAGCTCGCCATCGAGGCTAGGGCCCAGGAGCTTCTGGCGGAGGCAAACAGGCAGGCAGCACAGAGGGAGAGGGACATGGAGGAGAGGACGGCTAGGCAGTTGGAGGAGGAGAGGAACTGGAACGAAACGTCTCATCGGGCCCTATACGAGCTCCTCGTGGTAAGTTTGTCCTGCATATTAGCCAAATCATGCACGTAATGTTCGTTTCATCACTAACTAATATGACTGACTCATGAAAACAAAATGTGCAGACCGTGTGCCAAAACAATGGTCAAACTGTTGGGAGACGTAGTAGTAAATCAAAATTTTCCTACGTGTCACCAAGATCTATCTATGGAGAAACCAGCAACGAGAGGGGAGAGATTGCATCTTCATACCTTTGAAGATCGCAAAGCGGAAGCGTTACAAGAACGCGGTTGATGGAGTCGTACTCGCAGCGATTCAGATCGCGGAAGATCCGATCAAGTGCCGAACGGACGGCACCTCCGCGTTCAACACACGTGCAGCCCGGTGACGTCTCCTACGCCTTGATCCAGCAAGGATGAAGGAGAGGTTGGGGAAGAGCTCCAGCAGCAGCACGACGGCGTGGTGATGGTGGAGTATCAAGGTATCCCGGCAGGGCTTCGCCAAGCGCTGCGGAGGAGGAAGAAGAGAGGTAGAGCTTCGCCGAGAGAGAGAGAGTTCAGATCTGTTCTCAAAGGGCCAAAACCTCAAGTATATATAGTAGGAGGGAGAGGGAGGGCTGGCTTGGCCCCTCCTCCAAGGAGGAGAGGTTCGGCCGAAGTGGGGGAGGAGTCCACCTCCCACAAGGGAGGTGGATCTCCTCCTTTCAAACCCCTTTTGCCCTTATCTCTAGATCCCAGCCGCATGGGCCCTTCTAGGAGGTCTTGGCTGGCCCAATATGGGCTGGCACACCTCCTCTAAAGGCCCACTAAGTCCTCTGGTCGTCACACCCCTCCCGGGGGTCCTCCGGCACCCTCCCGGTACTCCCGGTACAATACCGATGAGCCCGAAAACTTTCCGGTGACCAAAACTGGACTTCCTATATATCAATCTTTACCTCCGGACAATTCCGGAGCTCCTCGTGACGTCCGGGATCTCATCCGGGACTCCGAACAACCTTCGGTAATCACGTATACCTTTTCCCTATAACCCTAGCGTCATCGAATCTTAAGTGTGTAGACCCTACGGGTTCGGGAGACACGTAGACATGACCGAGACACCTCTCCGGTCAATAACCAACAGCGGGATATGGATACCCATGTTGGCTCCCACGTACTCCACGGTGATCTCATCGGATGAACCACGATGTCAGGGATTCAATCAATCCCGTATACAATTCCCTTTGTCTATCGGTATGGTACTTGCCCGAGATTCGATCGTCGGTATCCCCATACCTTGTTCAATCTCGTTACCGGCAAGTCTCTTTACTCGTTCCGTAATACATCATCCCGTGACTAACTCCTTAGTCACATTGAGCTCATAATGATGATGTCTTACCGAGTGGGCCTAGAGATACCTCTCCGTCACACGGAGTGACAAATCCCAGTCTCGATTCGTGTCAACCCAACAAACACTTTCGGAGATACCCGTAGCGTACCTTTATAGTCACCCAGTTACGTTGTGACGTTTGGCACACCCAAAGCATTCCTACGGTATCCGGGAGTTACACAATCTCATGGTCTAAGGAAATGACACTTGACATTGAAAAGCTTTAGCAAACGAACTACACGATCTTGTGCTATGCTTAGGATTGGGTCTTGTCCATCACATCATTCTCCTAATGATGTGATCCCGTTATCAACGACATCCAATGTCCATGGTCATGAAACCGAGACCATCTATTGATCAACGAGCTAGCCAACTAGAGGCTCACTAGGGACATGTTGTGGTCTATGTATTCACACATGTATTACGGTTTCCGGTTAACACAATTATAGCATGAACAATAGACAATTATCATGAACCAGGAAATACAATAATAACCAATTTATTATTGCCTCTAGGGCATATTTCCAACACAGACCCCTCCGGCGATGATCCAGATTGGTATAGCACCCACGGTGAGTTTCATTTCAATGGTCGTTAGTTACTAGTATTCACATTTGAGTTGCATCATGCTAAGGAGACATTGCAAATGATCTTTGGTGCAGCGTGTCTCCCGACAAGCATCGACTGATCTTTCTGCGTCTGCCTCAACCCCGACCGGTCCTTCTCCATTTCACCCTGGCGCAAACCCGACCTGTCCTTCACCTCCGTGATGATGGTAAGTTTTCCCAAGTGTTTTGCTTAACAAATGCATACTTAGCTTAAGAAATGACCAATTTAGCTCCAAAATTACCTATACTTAGCTTATTTTCCTCAAAAATGACATAATAACCTTACTTAGCTCCAAAATGATATATTCTACCTAGGATAGCTATAAAATGACCTATACTTAGCATTTTTCCTCCAAAATGACTTGATATGCTTAGTTAGCTAGAAAATGACATAACTACCTAGGATAGCTCAATAATGATCTATAGCTAGCTTAGCTAGTTCATTTATGCCATAATTAGCTCACTTAGGTACAAAATGGCATAACTACCTAGGATAGCTCAATAATGATCTATAATTAGCTTAGCTAGTTCATTTATGACATAATTAGCTCACTTAGGTAAAACAAATTGGCATAATAACCTTGGTTTAGCTCCAAAATGACCTATACTTAGCTTATTTTCCTCGAAAATGACATAATAACCTTACTTAGCTCCGAACTAACATACTTTACCTAGGATAGCTATAAAATGACCTATACTTAGCATTTTTTCCTCCTAAATGACTTAATATGCTTAGTTAGCTGAAAATGTCATAACTACCTAGGATAGCTAAATAATAATCTATACTTAGCTTACCTAGTTCATTTATGACATAATTAGCTTACTTAGGTAAAAAATGTTATAATAACCTTGGTTTAACTCCAAACTATCATATAATTAGTTTATTTTCCTCCAAAATGACAAAATAACCTTACCTAGCTCCAAAATGACCGATTTTAACTAGGATAGCTCTAAAATGACCTACACTTACCATTTTGTCCTCCAAAATGAATAAATATGCTTAGTTAGCTCAAAATGGCATAACTACCTAGGTTAGCTCCAAAATGACCTATTTACCTATCTTAGCTCTAAATGACCTACACACTTAGCATTTTTACGTACCTTAGCTATAACATGGCATTTTAACCCACCTTAGTTAGAAGAACAAGATAAAGAAGAGGAGAGGAGAAAAAGAAACAGAAGATAAATTCTTCTTCTTCTTCTTCTTCTTTTTTCTAGCTAGTCTTCTTCTTCTTCTAACTTTCATCTTTCCTAATTTGTAGATTTGCTATAGATGAGGAAGTTTGCATTGATGGAATATACTCTTCTATTTGTGCTTCCTTTTTGTTTATGGAAACTTGTTTTGGATATGTATGTATGGATATGTTGTTAGAAACCATTGTATGTTGGATATGTTGTTGGAAACTTGTATGTTGGATATGTTGTTGGAAACTTATTGTTGGTATATATGCTTGTTGAAATTATTTTGAGATGTGTATATATATGTGTGTGAAATTCTGTCAAATTGAATGAATTTAAGAAAAAACAGAAAAACAGGGGCTATATAGCCACTTTGCCGTCTGCTGGCCGACGATAAAGGTCTTTGCCGTCTGCTAGCTGACGGCAAAGCTGCCACGTGGCAGCTACCTATGCAACCTGGGGTAGCACTAGGCTGGCCTAGGTGGTTTCTTTGCCGTCCGCTGGCAAACGACAAAGACCCCACCGTCTGGCTGAATAAGCCACGGTAAAGGGTGCTTTGCCGTCTGCTGGCAGGCGACAAAGATCCTTAGGTCTTTGCCGTCCACCAGCGGACAGCAAAGACCGTGGACGGCACACGTGGCAGCTTACGGCCGTTAAGGGGTTAACGACGTGCTTTGCCGTCCGTTGGCAGACGGCAAAAACCTAAGGATCTTTGCCGTCTGCCAGCGGACGGCAAAGCAAATGTTTATTTGCTGGTCTAGGTGGTTTCTTTGCCGTCCGCCAGCAGACGACAAAGAACTTTTGTCGTCTGCCAGCAGACGGCAAAGCAAATGTTTATTTGCTGGCCTAGGTGGTTTCTTTGTCGTCCGCCAGCAGACGACAAAGTTGCTTTGCCGTCCGCTGGCAGACGGCAAAGATCCTTAGGTTTTTGCCGTCTGCCAACGGACGACAAAGCACGTCGTTAACCCCTTAACGGCCATAAGCTGCCACGATTGCTGTCCACGGTCTTTGTTGTCCGCTGGTGGACGGCAAAGACCTAAGGATCTTTGTCGCCTGCCAGCAGACGGCAAAGCGCCCTTTATCGTGGCTTATTCAGCCGGACGGTGGCCGTCTGCTGGCCGACGGCAAGCCTTTGTCGTCCGCCATGCATGCCTTTGCCGTCCGGGATGGCTGACAACAAAGTAGCTGACTCCTGTAGTGATTCTTGAACATGGAGATACTTCATTCACATATACTTGATACATATGGCCAAGATACACATGACTCATCGTATCCCTTCCACTAAGTGTGTGTCCATGCATTCCAAAGCAACTATCCTTTAAAAGGATTACACACATTTAGGGGGAGCATATCTTAGTCATGTGTCTCTCAAAGTCTTGATTATATTCTTGCAAATCTTAGTTTTGAAGCTTTGATTGTATATTATAATCAATTACCAAAAAGGGGGAGATTGAAAACACATATGCTCCCTTCGTTGTTTTGATAATTCATGACAACATACAGTGTCTCTTGGACTAATAGCTCTACGTAGTTTATTTCAGGTTTAGTCCACAAAGCTAAGCTAAGGATTGTGAGGAGAACCTTCCCAAGAAGAAGAAGAAGAAGGGAAGGAATAGGATTGGCCATGCTTCAAGATTGATGACTCTATATTTTACATTTTGTGAGAAATCACTTTTGAGTCCATAGGAAAGCTAATACTATTAAAAGGGGATGAGGAATTATGATGATCTGGTTGCTGAAGTGCTTAGAGATTAGCCACCAAAAATACTCACCCACTTTCCCACAAAAATCTTTTGTCCAAAGCCAAAGGTTAAAATTCAGTGACACCAATATTTTCCATTCGGATCCACCTAGTTTTCTCCTAGGCAGAAGCCTAGCCAAACCCTAACATCTCGGTACTACCAAGTTTTCATTCGGTGCAACCAAAAAACCAGTTACCAACTTTTTGTTAACCAATTTCGTAAAATCGGTCCCATCGAGTTTAAGGAATCGGTGACACCGTGCTTGGTAACTTCCTAGGTCACCCATATCAGTACCATCGAGATTTATATATTGGTCTCACCGTAAAGGCCAAAGTTGCCACATTTTACACTAGTTGGTGCAACCGAGTTTTTACTTCGGTTTCACCAAGTTGGGCAATAATGTTCTAACGGTTGGATTTTTGGAGATGCCTATATATACCCCTCCACCACCTCTCACTCACAAGAGAAGCACTCAGAACACACACCCACTTGCCATAACCAATTTTCTGAGAGAGAACAACCTACCCTTGTGTTGAGATCAAGATCATCCACTCCAACCATAAGGATCTTGATTTCTAACCTCCCCAAGTTGCTTTCTATCCAATCAATCTCTTCTACCCATGTAAAGCCTGTGAGAGAGCGATTAATTCTTGAGGACACTATATTTTGAAGCACACGAGCAAGGAGTTCATCGTCCTACCACATCTATTACCTTTTGGAGGGTGGTGGCTCCTAGATTGGTTAGGTGGCGTGACGTGGCTTGAGACTGCGTCGGTTTCCCCTTAGTTATGAAACCAAGGTATCAATCCATAGAGGAATATCATGCACCCACGTAAACAGAACCTGCACACAAATAACAAATACTTGCAACCCGACACAAAAGAAAGGTTGTCAATCTCTCTATGGTAAGATGATAGATTGGATTGCAATAGGTATGACAAATAGATCTCGCAAGAACACAAAATAAATTAATTAAACAAAAAGTGCAGCCAGGTATTTTTGGGTTTTTGGATTTGTAGATCTGAAAACAAAAAGGCAATATAGTAGATCGGAAAGAAGTATGTTGGAAAGTAGACCCGGGGGTCATATGTTTCACTAGTGGCTTCTCTCATGAGTATAGCACATGGTAGGTAAACAAATTACTGTTAGGCAATTGATAGAAGATCAAATAATCATGATGATATCTAGGCAATGATCATTATATAGGCATCACGTCCAAGATAAGTAGACCGAAACGATTTTGCATCTACTTCTATTACTCCACACATCGACAGCTATCCAACATGCATCTAGTGTATTAAGTTCATGAAAAAATGGAGTAATGCAATAAGAACGATGACATGATGTAGACAAGATCGATTCATGTAGGAATAGAATCCATATTGTTATCCTTAATGGCAACGATACATGCGTGCCTTGCTATCCCTTCTGTCACTTGGAAAGAACACCTCAAGATCGAACCCATCACAAAGCACCTCTTTCCATGGCAATAAAAATCGATCTACTTGGCCTAACTAAACCAAATATTTGAAGAAGAAATATGAGGCTATAATTAATCATGCAAATAATAGATCAAAATACTCAAATCATATTCATGGATAAAAACTGATCATGAACTCAAAATTCGTCGGATCTCAACAAACACACCGCAAAAGTCATTACATAAAATAGATCTCCAAGAGACCATTGTATTGAGAATCAAAAGAGAGAGAGAGAGGGAGCCATCTAGATATTGCCTACGGACTTGTAGGTCTATGGTGGACCACTCACGCATCATCGAAGAAGCACTCATGAAGATAGTGAACCCCTCTGTCATGGTGTTAGATTGGATCTCGCAGTTCTGGAACTTGCAGCGGCTGGAATTATGTTTCATCGACTCCTTTAGGGTTTTCCGAATATTTGGGAATTTATAGGGTGAATAGTTAGTTGAGGTGAGTCCCGAGGTGGGCACGCTCCACCAGGACGCGCGAGGGGCTTCTAGCGTGCCCTGGTGGAGGGTGGCCACCCTGGCCCCCTCTCTGGTGGTTGTTTGGCCCATACTTGTTCTTCTCGTCCACAAAAAATCTCCAAACAATTCCGTGACATTTGGGATCTGTTTGGTACTGATT